>JAUIMM010000738.1:1287500-1683869 GCA_031769625.1 Taudactylus pleione
TCACGATGGTCGCGATGTTTCTGATGGTGGTTCTTGTGTTTGAAAAACGATTTATTTATTTTTTATTTTATTGTTTACAAATCTATAAAAAAATAATTTTTTTTATGAAATCATTTTGGATAAGTTGGATGACAATTTCAGAGCGTTTAAAATAAAAATAAAGTGGTTAAGAGAGTCCCTACAAATGGTTATTCTCTTTCTCTCTGTGTCAGCTATTTAAGGGAGCAAAAAAATGAAATCGCCAAAAAACGAAAAATGACAGTGAGTCCTATGAACACATACAACAGTAAGAATTACATGTGTGCAAAATAAAAGGTTTCATTCACATAGATGTAAAATATAATATTCATATTTAACAATGCTAATCTACAATATGTCTCAATCTAGCTCTACAGCTCTTGAAAGCATGATATGTTATTACCTGCTATTCTGCTGGTTGACTCTGGAGGCTGTGCACAGTGTTGAGGTCAATGCTTGCTTTTCATGAAACATCAGTCACAGAAGAGCTAGACAACATGAGACAGCACAGCCAATATAGGGGAGGTAGACATAGTGAGAAGCCTCCCAGGTGATCTCTTTACCGCAGCAAACAGGATCCAAATAATTGATTTTGATTCACTATTCGTACTGTATGTCAATTTACGGATTATATAGCTGCTGATATTTTAAACATATATAAAATGGTGGTTATCCAGTACGTTCTAGGATCCAGTTAAATTATAACCAAACCACAACTTTATACAGAAATATAACAATGAAAAAAAATAAGGACACGCTGACATTAGGGCAATGTTTTATTGCAACCAGTAAAGATTCCATCGGCCATGCCTGCCCCAGACTGAGCAGTGATCTCTAAGGTAGGTTGTCATGAAAAATACAGTTTTACAGGCAAAATAAATAAGCATGCTGGGACAAAGAAGAGGTATTGCTAACCATTTAAACATTTCTAACGTTAATGTACTCTAGTTAACACCGTCCCAGTGAAAAAGGCATTTCCGATGTTTATGGGAAAAATATTGGAACATCCTGCAAAACCAACCATAGTTATATCATGATGCATTTTTAAAACTACAAATAAGTGATTTTTTTTTTCTAATATTTAAATTGTATTAAAATAGTGGGTGCAGACCTGCGAATGAAACCACATCATATTGACTGCAAGAATACACATCACCAGTAGAGCATGACTGCACTGCAAGGTCCATTGCTATAGAGTACAAGCATAGAGGTAACTTCTAGAACTAATTAAACTGAATTCTCACAAGCGCCTCTAATTTGTATAGCAGGCGGTATTATTACAACCCACATAATGCTTAAAAAAGCTGAGAGGATTTTACATGGCATTACAATTAAACAACTATTTAACTTTGTATTGTTATCATTTTGTCTGTTAATTTTAAAGGAATGGAAAAATGTTTAGAGTAAGGTCAGTTTTCACCAAAAAGCAGAGGCAAACTGAAAGCATTGACCAAGATAAAAGCGAATACTCAAGGACAACTGTAGAACACAAGATAGAAAGAGACTCACAAATGTCGTCAAGGCGCACAAAATACAGCAGATACACCAGCAAAAAACACAGTGGAACTGACAACACTAGTAAAGTTAAACATTTTTGCTACAATTTTGTTGTTTTTGGGTGTTTTGATTATTTTGTACTTTTTGTTTTAAGTTTTCATTTTTTTTTTTTATTTAAATGACAGATGGAACAAGAGTCAGCAGCATGAGAAATCAGGCAGGGCTTGTAGACCTCTGCCCAGAACTGGTAAGGCATGGCCTGGTATAGCATTTAGCACTTGAGCACCATTCCTGCTTAGGAGGTCTCCAATGCACTGCATTGAAAGATGCTCCCCCAACAACATTTGAAGGTGTCAATGGGAATCTTATCTAGCATGCGGTTTTGCAATGTGAAGTGATGATATTACATGACAGACACAGCTTGTAACTGGGGACATGGGGATATGCTGCCCTCTTGCCTAGATAGGCCACTACTGCATGCAGCTATCTCCACGCTCCCAGACTCTACAGTGCTATCTTCATTGTACAGCCTCTTGATCCCATCATAGAAGTCGTCAACTTCCATCTGCTCCACTTTTCGCTTGGTGGAGGCCTGCTTGCAGGCTGTTGGAGCTGCCAGCCGCTGGTAGAAGAAAGCCGTTTCCTTCATAAGAGCTCCTGGTTTGCTTTTGCCCTGGTTGTGGACTACTGGGCCTGGGACAGGGGAGGGACGGAATTGGTACGCTCCTCTGTTGCAGGTCACCAGTGTCCGCTTGAGAGGACTGTAGACGTATACAGCATTGGGAGGCAAGGAAGCCTGCAGAGGAGAAAGGTGCCGTGCTGCCTCTTCCCGACAGAGGAACAGCTGGGAGCTATCCATCTGTAATAAAAAGTATGTATATAAGCTGTGACCCTAATATCACAAAATGGGCATTATGAAGCAGCAAGTGTTGTTAAAATATTTGTGTGGGATTTACTGCTCAATGCGTACAAAGGTTATAGTAAAGGTTGATATCTTATTAACATTCCCTTAAGTACGGTACAAGCCATCCTCTGTTGTCTTATGCTGGCTACACACTATGCAATATATTGTTCGAACAGCCAACAAACAATATATCGTAAGTGTGTCGGCTCATATGTACACGCAACATATATCTGTTAACGACTTTGTTCAGATATATTATGTCGGCTGTGTAGTCCAGCAGATGTGATATATCTTGCAGAATATATTGTCTGCATCTGCTAGTGTGTACGGATGAACCACGGACTAACCCGGCTGCAGGAGCTGCCGACAATGGCATCATAACTGAGCGGGTAAAATGTTTGCCCTGTTGTGATGTCTGGCCGGACCTATTGAGTGGCCGATTGGTAAGTGTGTATGCTTGCAAAATCGGTCGCTCGGTCTGTGCGTCAGTCGGCCGGCAGCTAGGTCGCTCAAGCGTGTACCCAGCATTATTGCACACACAAGTGTTGAAAATCTACTTGTACTTTAACCTTGCATATAACAGGGGGCACAGAGCATGAATTTAAAGCCTTGCTGCAGCACAGTGTGCTATGTACTTAACAAGACTGTATCCGGTCAGGGAGTCGACAGTCAGAATGTCGACAGACAATAGCTCCATAAGCAATATGTCGGCATACAATTAGGTTGAACTGGTTAAAATGTCGACGTAACATGTTGAAAGCATAATGCTGACTTTTTTAGGGATCAGCTAAAATAAAAAACATGCAGGCAGTCTGGTGTTATAGGCCAAGGTTTAAGAATCAGAATTTACTACTGACCTGTGCAGACTGAAGCAACTTGATGGTAAGAGCAAGCCAATCAGGAAGCAGTTTTTCCATGTCTAGGCTGAGGACAGCCAGTGCCAACATGGAGCCCTTGAACTGCAGGAGCTGGTGAGAGGCAACACATTGTAGAAGCTGATGGGTTAGCAGAGCCACGTGTTGCGATGGGTTTATCTCTGGCATCCTGTCTAACAACTGAGGGCTGGTGGTCATTGCCATGGCATGGAACTGTTAACCGAGATACAAATTAGAATCCACAATATAATGTTTCAATGCTGCATCTGTAAACAGACTTCAATAATGAATTATCAGCTAGTCTGTTGAAAATATAATTATTTTATTTACACTAGTGGAAAAGGAGAACTTCTGTACACTGAGTTTCACATAATGAATAAGCTCCATCATCTTAATGCTTCCTCATTACAATAGAAGCCAGAGCTAATGGAGCCCATAATCAGCAACCAAAAAAAAAAAAAAAAAAAAAAAAGATTTAACGAGACTGCGTTTAAGACCAAAAAGTTTTCGGAAATGGTAAATAATGTTGTCCACCATGTTGGATTTCACTGATCAATTGGGGCTATAGATTGCGAATATATATTTATAAGCAGATTTGCAGACCGTTACTAGTAAATGAGCCCTTCACGATTGGCAAATCTATTGATTGCAGAAAACAATCTGCATCTATGTATGGGCGCAGATTGGTGGATTGGAGAATCGTGAAATCTGATTGCTGATGTATGGGCACTATTTAACACTACAGGACAATCTTCTTAGAGAGTAGTAATCTATTAAAATGGGAAATTACAGGAGTACATAATATGTGCTTGGCCTCTCTACATATTCTAGGTAGTAATTAAGTCCTTAAGCTCCAAAAACTCAGAAGCGAACTTCAACTTTAAAGGGATTCAGCAAGCACATTTCATATAATTAGCATATGAAAATAAAAATGAACAATAAACAGTCTACCTATTTTAATTTATACTTGCATAAAACTGAACAGCAGCATGTTATAACTTGGTGGCCCTGACTAACATAGGGCTTGATTCAGCAAGGAACCCAGTTGCTAATACGCATGCCAACAGCCGAGTGTTGCGTACAGCGCATGCATTGCAGTGCGCGAACTAGCCATTGCGATCGGGACTGTGATCGCAGTGACTATGCAGACCCATCGCAGAGTGATTGACAGGGAGTGCCGTTTGTGGGCGTTAATGGGGGGTGACCAGCCGAACGCAAGCGTGCCAGTGCGTTTGAACGCCGTTGCATGGGCGTTCACAAATTATCCACTGCGATGCCCTACGCAGCCTGAGGCTTGATAGCGTGCACTGAAGTTAGCAATTTCTTGAGTAAGGTCAGAGCTTGTGCAAGTGTGTGTGAGGCTGCGATGGTACTCAATTTTACCAATGTTTTTGCAGTCCTGCTAAGGATTACGGATGTGTGTAAGGTAAAGTGGGCGTCCTTATGTAGTGCTACGGTGGCACTGCGATCGCAATGGATTAGCATAATATCGCAGTTGGACTGCGTGCATAAACTCTATTGCATTCGCAGTTGCGTTCCGTAGTGAAACAGGCCCACAGTCAATTGTGCAATAAATGACAGCAGATCTTCATAGAACCCCTTCAATGCCAAGGAGCCATACTAAATGCGCATCATAGGAGGCTACCATATATCTCACACTGTGTTTTCCATATACTTCCACACAAGCTCTTCATTTGAAAATGTCTCCAATTATAGCATATTTACAATGTGAAGGAAATCCAAAGGAGTTGCCGTGTGAAGATCCCAGTTCAGTTTGTCCAAAATAATCCTCTCCATCCGGAGTACCTCAGCCGGAGAGCAGCCACAGGAACTTCCCCGAGTCAAGACCTTGAGGACAGGAATACTCTATAAAAGAGAATTACATTACATCTGTTGACATGAGTAAAAGCAAACTTAAATTCAAGTCTAACCTCATATTGAATATATTATAATTACTATTATTAAGTACATATATAGTGCAAACATATTGCTACTCACTATGCTATTAATGGTGGGAAACCAATACAAAAAAAAATCTCAAATCAACATACTGTTAACAGGAGAAGGAGATGTCCCACTTCACATGAGCTTACAATCTAAAGGCAATCCAAGACCAGCTGTGCTGGGACTGGGTGGATGCAAGAAAGAAGAGATATGAGAAATTGTGGAAGAACCCAGCAGCCTCAGGGAATGGATTGCGCTGAGCCATCATTCCCTATATAAGTTTTATTTTGTTGTCCCAATGATAACTATTATTGTCCTGCTCTCTACAGTTACGTTAGCGTCTCAGACTATAAGGTATAAGGATCACTGAACACCTTGTGGATCTTAATAAAGCCCCCCACCCCCATCCCTTATTACTGCACACATTGTACACAGCATATATTCCTGTAGTATTCTGATCAATCCACTACTCCACGCCACAATTACCTATGTCTCTAGCTACCATCAGAATATTAAGCAGTTTTATGTTAAATATTATCTATTATATATTTATATTATATTTATTATATATTTATTTAGCAATGTTAAGTCAGTAATGTGTTTACGGATGCCCTTTTGCATTTGCAAGAATCTCATTAGATCAGTGCAAAACCGTACTCCAATAGTATACCATAGTCCAAGCTGCAAGATAATTCACTATTGGCTGGTGAGCGAGTTATGTATAAAGCTGGGTACACACAGTGATGTGTACCCAGCCGATACGTCGGTCCGACATATCGGATCATGGGTACACAGCAGAACGAGGTAATGAAGGACGGAACAAGGTATTTATTACCTGCAATGGGGCCGCTCATGATATCGCCCGATGGGACGTGCAGCACGGCTGACCGAACGATGTTGCAAGCGTCCGTGGGAGCGCGCATATTGGCCTACACACTGAGAAACATATCACCCGGAAACAACATATTGTGCAGACATCGCTTCAGTGTGTACCCAGACTAAGGCCCTGATTCAGAGCCGGACTCTCTGACAGAGCGCTCGCTCTGAATCAGGGCCGTCCCTGCTCCTTTTTGGAGAGGCCTCCTGGCCGCTCGCATAGCTGTGGGTGAACACCCACAGCTATAGCGAGTGGCCAAAATGATGGTTGCGATGGTCAAGACCATCGCGACCATTGGGCTTGCGACGAGATCCTGCGGTAGGGTCTCGCTGCCGCAAGCCCAGGAGTGCTTTTGGCTCTATCAGAGCCAAAAGCACTCCCACTGACATCACTAGTGATGTCAATGGGGCTGGACCCAGACGGTAGGTGTTCCCATGGGAACGCCTCCGTCTGGGCCAGCACGCCCACCAAAGGGGGCGTGCTGTCAATCACCATCGACAGCACACCCCCTTTGGTGCGAGACCCATAACGACGGCCTGGGCGTCGTTTTTCGGGTCTCGCGCATGCGCACGACGGAGCCGCCTCCGTCGTGCGCATGCGCACTTGGGCACCATCGACCCGCTTGCGAGCGCTTAGCGCTCGCGAGCGGGTCAGAATCAGGCCCTAAGACCTTAATAACTAGACTAAAAGAATTTAATTCTCTATTCATCAACCCTCTGAATACCCTCTCCGGCATCTTAGGTTTGTGCTAATATTCTTCCAGAACTTGAAATATTTGATGTACATTACTTGCTATGGAAGTGTACATCAAATGTACCTGCATATACAGAAAGGAGGAGACTAAGGCCCTCATTCAGAGCCGTACGCTCTGAGCAGAGCGCACGCTCTGAATGAGGGCCGCCCTCCATGAAAATGGAGCGTCCTCCTGGACGCTCGTATAGCTGTGGGTCACCACCCACAGGCTATACGAGCGTGCAGTTTGATGGCCGCGATGGTCTTGACCATCGCGACCATCGAAACTGCGAGCCGGAGCCTGCGGTTGAGGTTTTCAACCGCAAGCTCCGGAGTGATTTTGGCTCTATCAGAGCCAAAATCACTCCCACTGACATCACTAGTGATGTCAGTGGGCCGGCTTCTGACGGGAGGCGTTCCCGTGGGAACGCCCCCATCAGGGAGGCACGCCCCCGGCATGCCTACCAAAGGGGGCATGCTGTCAATCAACATCGACAGCACGCCCCCTTTGATCAGACACAACGAGCGAAGGACTTTCCTTCGCTCGTCGCGTCTGGCGCATGCGCACGACGGAGCTCCCTCCGTCGTGCGCATGCTCAGTGCACACCATCGACCCACTTGCGAGCGGACAGCCGCTTGCGAGTGGGTCTGAATCAGGCCCTAAGCTAATATGTGAAAGTTTTGGAGGATACTTAACACAGGAGAGGGATTTAAAAGACAGTGGACATTAAGTCCAAATAATCACAGGTGACTCTCAGGAGTCACCTGTGACTATGATAAAAAAGTGGCCTGTGTGGTACAGATAGGTTTCCCATGCACTGTATCAGTATAGATCCTGTCAATATTTCCTAACCTAGTACAAATTATTACTGTGAAGACGTAAACCATATATAAATGGAGCCATGAAAAACATTGTTGTTGCCTTCTGGCTCTTATGGCCAGAATTAGTCTCATGTAAGTAAAATGTTTCATTTAACTTACCTCATCCTCCTCAATGGTTTTGCTAGCAAGGAAGAAACAACTGATTGCAATGCACCGCAAGTATTTTGGATGGGCCTGCCAAGTAAAAAACAGGATAATGACACATTGTCCTTCACAAGCACATTCATCATTTCCTATTTATCAAGTTAAAACATGATTAATTTGACCCCAGAGTTAGTATTAGAATTAACGCTGTATTCCAAGAACTGTTTTCCAGAAGTCTAATTCTGCCCAATTATAGCTGTGACGTTCTGTGACTACAGTAAGTACACGTCTGATTTAAAAAGGAAGCAAAACAACATTTCACAACATTAACTATTTATTTTGCAAATATTTCATTATTTGGCATAGGGTTATTAAACAAACAAGATTTACTAAAGCTTCTAAACATGAAAAGCAACCATATTCTAGCCATCATTTCTCTATTGCATCCTAGCAAATTAGACCAAATGATATTGGTTGCTATGGGTAACACCACCACGTTTCATTTCTATAAGTTTTAGTAAGTCTACGACCCTAGTCTTGGGAAGCGCATATTATCTGACCATTGTTTTTCTTTTTTTTCCATTTATGATTTCCCATTGGAAGTATGGACTAGTGTGCATTTTACGGGACCTAGAGCTCAAGTAATTTTGTTCCAAAAAAATCAGGGCATCAGTTACCATATAGGCTCAGGCCAAAGCGAGTCTTTTTGCATTGGTTACCAGATAAAGTCTGTGGTTTTGACTGAATAAATGGGCATCTTGTACAGGCAAGCTAGAAAAACACAGAAACTTAAGAGAATCAACATAGCAGGATGCAGTCATAATCTCGACCGCTGGGATTCCGACATTCAGAATGCTGGCACCGGTATCCCACCGCCGGGATCCCGAAGGCAAGGGTTAGGGGTTAGGGTTAGGCTGCAGGGGAGGGAGGTTAGGTTTAGGCTGCGGGAAGGGAGGGTTAGGTTAAGGCACTAAGGGGAGGAGGGTTAGGCTTACTTGCCTGGAAGCGTAGGGAATGTAACCTGGTCGGGATGCCGGCGTCGGGATTCTGACCGGCGGGATCCCGAGTGCCGGCATCCCGTACCCATTCCAACGAGGCATAGCGTTTACAATAAGTGTTTTAGGCTGACACACTAGTTCAGTAACAAACCTTGCATTTTGCAATTTCATTTGTGACAGTATCAATGAATCTACCTAGAATATGATGGGCAGATATGTTTGTGTGACACTAGAGTCCAAGCAGTGGATTTAGAGCTAAAGCATACTTGTGTTGTATTATACAGAGATTTAGCACTGTATACAGTTTGCTGCCTTGTGACATTACCCTGACACACATAACCAACATTTTACCAAATTTAAAAAACTCATGTCGTTCTGATGTATAAAACAATGACATCCAATATGCATCAGTAAAAACATATAGGACGCATATTTTATATACAGTCAGGTGCATAAATATTGGGACATTGACAGAATTTTCAGATTTTGGCCTCTATTCACCACCACAATGGCTTTGAAATGAAACAAACAAGATGTGCTTTAACTGCAGACTTTCAGATTTAATTTGAGGGTAATTACATCCAAATCAGGTGAACGGTGTAGGAATTACAACGGTTTCTATATGTGCCTCCCACTTTTTAAGGGGCCAAAAGTAACGGGACTATTAACTCAAAAGCTATTTCATGGACAGGTGTGGGCTATTCCCTCATTATTTCATTATCAATTAAGCAGGTAAAAGGTCTGGAGTTGATTCTAGGTGTGACATTTGCATTTGGAATCAGTTGCTGTCGACTCTCAATATGAGATCCAAAGAGCTGTCACTATCAGTGAAGAAAGCCATCATTAGGCTGAAAAATCAAAACAAACCCATCAGAGAGATAGCAAAAACCATTAGGTGTGGCCAAATCAACTGTTTGGAACATTCTTAAAAAGAAAGAACGCACCAGAGAGCTCAGCAACACCAAAAGACCCGGAAGACCACGGAAAATAACTGTGGTGGATGACAAAAGAATTATTTCCCTGGTGAAGAAAAACCCCTTCACAACAGTTGGCCAAATCAAGAACACTCTCTAGGAGGTAGGTGTATATGTGTCAAAGTCAACAATCAAGAGAAGACTTCACAAGAGTGAATATAGAGGGTTCACCACAAGATGTAAACCATTGGTGAGCCACAAAAACAGGAAGACCAGATTAGAGTTTGCCAAACAACATCTAAAAAAGCCATTACAGTTCTGGAACAACATCCTATGGACAGATGAGACAAAGATCAACTTGTACCAGAGTGATGGGAAGAGAAGAGTATGGAGAAGGAAAGGAACTGCTCATGATCCAAAACATACCACCTCATCAGTGAAGCATGGTGGTGGTAGTGTCATGGCGTGGGCATGTATGGCTGCCAATGGAACTGGTTCCCTTGTATTTATTGATGATGTGACTGCTGACAAAAGCAGCAGAATGAATTCTGAAGTGTTTCGGGCAATATTACATGCTCATATTCAGTCAAATGCTTCAGAACTCATTGGACGGCGGGTCATAGTGCAGATGGAGAATGACCCGAAGCATACTGCAAAAGCAACCAAAGAGTTTTTAAGGCTAAAAAGTGGAATTTTATGCAATGGCCAAGTCAATCCCCTGACCTGAATCCGATTGAGCATGCATTTCACAAAGACAAAACTGAACGGAAAATGCCCCAAGAACAAGTAGGAACTAAAGACATTTGCAGTAGAGGCCTGGCAGAGCATCACCAGGGATGAAACCCAGCGTCTGGTGATGTCTATGTGTTCCAGACTTCAGGCTGTAATTGCCTGCAAAGGATTTGCAACAAAATATTAAAAAGTGAAAGTTAGATTTAGGATTGCTTAGTTTGTCCCATTACTTTTGGCCCCTCAAAAAGTGGGAGGCACATATAGAAACCGTTGTAATTAATACATTATGATTTGGATGTAATTACCCTCAAACTAAATCTGAAAGTCTGCAGTTAAAGCACATCTTGTTTGTTTCATTTCAAAGCCATTGTGGTGGTGAATAGCGGCCAAAATATGAAAATTGTACCTGACTGTATGATAGATAGAAAAAAACAACTCATTCTAGTCCCATGTTACTATTAAATCCTCAATGGTATAAACCGACTTAAGCAAGACTGTTTGCTTGATACTGGCCCAAGGGCCTGATTCAGAGATGTACACTATAAAGCATTGATGCTGCGTACCTGGACTGCTAATGCAGCAGGAGGCATCGCAAATCCAAGTGCTGCGTGTGAAGACGCAGCATCGAATCACTATTGCGACCATCAATCTAGCTCAGTAAGTCTAAGCTTACTCAGAATGACCGCCGGAAACTGCTCAGCCAGGGCCAGGAAATCTGCTGTGGACCCTAGCCTCAGCACAACTGGGGCGACACGAACACAGTTTTGTAAACCAGTCAGCATCACCACACAGCTACTTTTAGGCAATTCAGGTAGGTCGCTGTATATTTCAAAAAATCCATATAAGCGAGAAAGTGTAAGAGTGTGTGTGTTTGTGTTCTTGATCCATGGCCAGAGTTTTGTACCTAGCTCTACCAAATTGGCATGATGGTGATGTAATGTGACAGTTAGGGGCTGACTGGTTGGCACTGTATCCGTCCACTTTATCTCTCACCAAGGCTTAGTACATAGTCCCCTAAGTTTCAGAATTACCATGCCACTAAAAAAAAAAAAAACGATCCAGTCTGGGTCACAGCTTCTCAGCTGCTAGAAGTGAAAAGGAGTAAATGACTGACTGCACAGGTTTCATGAGCATGAGGGCTCAATCCAACAGATCAGCAAATAAAAGATCTTTGAGAATGTGTTTCCCTAAAAAAGTTTGCAGTCAATATTTATAATACATATCAATTATGCCCTTAGTATTATGTTGCATGGTTCCACCAAAAAGCACAACTAAGCCTGCAAACGGTGCGCCCAAGAGTAGGGGTCAACAATGCAAAATAATCCTAAGGAAAAGGAAGAAAAGGACTCTTATTGGGGGCACACTTTATCAGGAAACAAACACACTACTCATAGGTGCATATCATAATATATTGGTCCAAATAATGCTCCTCATTGTACTAATTCTGACCACTAACAAAATGTATATATGGCTGTAATTAAAACTTTACTTTTAATATAATACTAATAAAATAGTTTATTTAAGAAGAATAGTGATGTGAGAAGATACTTCATACTTATATCTACCAAGCAAAGATATAGAGATTCAACAATCTCTCATAAGTGTTCATTTCGAAGAACCAAATGTGAATCGTTGAGTATGTTCTGTGTGTGGCAGAAATAATTATTATCTATCAGTCTCACATAGAATTAATATTCAAAGCCTCTGCGCTGACGGTTCAAATATAAATACTTGTAATATAATCTCAAAAATATACGCCAGCATAGCATATGGCTACATGAAAAACGAATGGCGAAAATAACCAAATCAAGATATAAGCAAAATTGACAGCCTGTGCTGTAAGATCTCAGCGGCAGTAGCACGCAGCTGTCATGCAGGTCACTGAATAGGTCTAGGCGGCAGTGTATGGAAGGCCGGCTGGCGCACACGTGACCCGTCTGGGTAGTGTCTGACGTACGTTTCGCAAAAAGGTGCTTGGTCTCAGAATAGAGGGCATGACAGCCGCGTGCTACTGCCAGATGGGGACTGTCGCTGAGAATTGCTCGCTGAACTGACAATGAGCAGTACCCCTGCCGCGGTGTATCAAGACACAGAGCAGGTTTTTAACAACTTTTGTGGTAAATATATCACATATCTTGTCACTATCTTTACTGTTAGGTTGCCTTTGGATTAATCGGATTTGTCCTGCTCTATATTGTACACAGCAACAAGGCAGCTAGCCTCAGACCCCTGGGACTTGATATGAGGATTGATTTATTGGACAGTGAACTTTATTTGCTATATATCATAAATAGGGCAGGTTTACCTGGACAATATGTTATGAATACAGCCTGCAATTATTATTGGATCATATGCACTTTAGTTTCATAGTATTACCATTGGACAGTGAACGTTTTTTTATTTTATGAATTTTTTCTCCTAAGATACATACCTGCTAAAATTATTGAAAATAGGGCAGGCTAACCTGGACAATGTTACAAAGACCTCTGGGTTAAAGAGAGTGTACCCTGCCTGGGTAGTAATTTGCAATATATACTGGATTATATGCACTCTAGCTTCCCAGTATTAACATTGGACTGATTGGACAGTGGGCCTGATTCAGACCCGGACACTATGCTGTGCTAGCTCGCAATGAGTGATTTTATGCAATCTGCGCATGCGTATGAGTCGCAATGCGCGTGCGCGAACCAGTCATTGCGATGGGAAAGTGCTCGCCCGTAGCCCGGCCGCTATTTTGAGTGACAGATAGTGCCATTTGTGGGTGGTAACAGGGGAAGGTGCTTGTAAATGGGGGTATGGATGTGCGAACGCAGGTGTGCCCGACCATCAGAACAGCGTTTAATGGGTGTGCATCATTACACACGTGACTGGGTTGTATTTTAGCCTGAACTGCTCGCAATGTTGTGGTGGTAAAAGGCTCCCACAAGCGCTGCGAGCAGCTCCGATGGTTCTCAATGTTCCCGATTAATCCTAGAACTGCCGGAGATGACGTGTGTTGCGAGTGTCAAAGGGGCGTCTTTATACAGGTGCGAGCACATAGTGCGGCCGCTCTCTATTAGTGGGCGGCTTTATGCGACGCAGTGCGAGCACATGATTTAAATAGCCGGCCCCTTTTAGCCAGCGACCGGCTGCAAACAGCTTCCGGGTCTGAATCAGGCCCAGTGAACCTTATTTTCAGTCTCCTTACACACACCTGTTATAGCAATGGGTGCAGTTTTACGCTGATAAAATGCCATATATACTTCTGTGTAAAGGAGACTTTACCCTATTTTTTGGAATAGCTTGTAATGTACATTAGATTACAAGCACTCCATTTTTCCAATCTTATTATTCTTGTTTTATCTTTTCTGCAGCGCTGCAATTATTTTGGTTAAACACACTGGGACTCCAGTATGATATATATACACCATTGTTATTAATTAGTTATTGGTTTTGAAAATTATGAATTTTTTACATACCTTTATTCATGAATTCGATGGGGTCTGGGGATTGATCCAATTAATGCATTATTGCATTTTTTCAGTGATAATGTCTGATGTGTAGATAGAAATGTTTATTGCATCATAAGATGGAGGCATAAGGCTGACAGATTATTACAGCACAGGCTGTCAATTTTGCTTATATCTTGATCGGTTATTTTTTCGCCATTGGTTTGTCATGTAGCCGTATGATATGCTGGCATATATTTTGAGATTATATTACTACAAGTATTTATATTTGAACAGTCAGTGCAGAGGCTTTGAATATTAATTCTATGTGAGACTGATAGATAATTATTTCTGCCACACACAGAACACACTCAATAATACACAGTTGGTTCTTAGAAATGAACACTTATGAGAGATTGTTGAATCTTTATATCTTTGCTTGGTAGATATAAGTATGAAGTATCTTCTCACATCACTATTATATTTTCTTCTTAATTAACTGTTAATATAATATTAATAAATAGTTTAAGTTTTACTTATGGCATTCTTCCACTCTTGGAGAACTGTCCCTATGTGATGGTAGCCCTTTATGGTCCAGGAGGGAGGTCTTCTCCCTTGGACATTTGTATAGTGACGGGGTTTTTAAAAAACCTTTGATACTCTTAAGACTGAATTTGGGGTCATAAATTCTATGTTTTTCCGCTATTTACAGCTTTGTCATGCCCTATCCTTCCAGTTTTCTTCTGGCCCTCCACAATTTGCTCCTGATCCTAATAAGGCTTTGTTGCAAGTGACTAGTGGAAGGAGATTGATTTCCAGAATTTACTCCTACCTCCTTACTGTTAACTCAGGTGATGCCCTAGCACCGCTTAGACTTAAATGAGTGGAGAATTTGGGCCCATTAGAGGACAAAGAGTGGTGTTTAATGTTGAATAGCCCTCTGTCTGCCACCTCTGCAGTGTGATTTCAACAGATTGTTTTTTTTATTACACATGGTGCATCTTACCCCCCTTGCTACTGAGTAGATTTGGGTCTGGTGCCTCAGATAGGTGTGCTAAATGTTCTAATCCACAGCTCATTTTGGCGTCTCCTCTGGGAATGCTCTGCTGTCCAAGTGTTTTGGTTCCAAGTCACCAATTGTCTCCCTAGAACAGGGAGGTAGTATTCTCCTTGTATTCCCTAAAATGTGTATTTTTGATTTGGGTGTCTTAGACAGGGTTCATCGTTTAACAGGCCAATACATAATTAATGCATGGACTCTGGCAAAGGGTTGTATTGCCTGCACTTGGAAGGCATCTAGGGGCCCACCTACTTTTGCTGAGTGTTGTGGGCTGATGAATGAAGTGGTGGGGCATTAACGATTTTTATATACTAAGCAAAATTGTATTCGCAAATATGATCGTATTGGGGCCCATGGATTGCTTCTTCCCATTATGTTCCTGGAGAGAGTGGGATTTCAGACGCTGTTGAGCGGCACAATAATGTTTTGGTATTCTGGGTCTTCGCTTGTAATTTTTCTGCTATTTTGAATGGTTGAGAATTATTGCGCAGATATCTTAAATTTGTTTTATGTATTTCTTTATATACTGGATAGGATTCTATTTTTATTAATGGGTTTATATGACAATGGCTGTATACTACAAATGTTTGATTTTATTTACTTATTTATTTATTTATTTATTTATTTATTTTAGGTTAATTGGGGGTGGGGGGATTTTTTTCTTGTATCGTTTATTTTTTCTTTTTGTTTAATTTAAAAAAAAAAAAAGTTACGTTTTAATTCCAGCCATATATACATTTTGTTAGTGGTCAGAATTAGTACAATGAGGAGCATTATTTGGACCAATATATTATGATATACAAATATGAGTGGTGTGTTTTCTGATAAAGTGTGCCCCCAATAAGAGTCTTTTTCTTCCTTTTCATTAGGATTATTTTGCACAGCTGCTAGAAGTAAAAGAGGCGCAAAATGTGAGGAGACCTCAGAGGAAGTACAAGCAGATGTCAATGGATCAATGGAATGGGGTTATAGGTGAGGACAATGTAAAAAATAAAGTCGGCAATTGTACTTCATCGTCCATTCCTCAACAATGGGCAACGCCAGGTATCCCAGCTAGTATTGAATTTAATGGCACCCATTGTAGTGGCTCTGTATGACAGGATATAAGTCCTGACAAAAATTAGCTAAAATCTTTTTTCAATTGTCAGTATGTCACATATATATGTCATTTTATTAGACATCAGTATTTACCATGCAAAATAACCTATTTTTACAACACTTCTTTAGGGACTTAAATATTTTAGTATTTCCCAAATGTGTAAATCTGCAAGAATATGACTGTAATACGTATGCGTTATCACCTTTACAGAGGCTAAAAAACGATCCAAAATACTGATGGCTAGAGCAAGCGTTTCTGGATAAACATGGAACTGGTGTTTCACTTCGGCCAACCACTGGATCACTTCATCCCGCTGGTGTGGAGAAATAGCTGTATCCTGTGGAAAGAAAAACGACATGACTATTCACCTGCACAAGCTCTACAACATACAGTTTGATACTTTATCAAACTACACCAAAAAAAAGAGAAGCTATAATCAAGTTCATGAACTACAACCTGACTGTTGTGCAAGTCTGCTGGAGAAACACAGTGGACCTGCAGACACCAAGACAAAAAAAATAAAATAATAAAAATACTTGAAATTACATTGTATTCAGTCCTCTTTAAATTTAATTTTGGTAACAATAAATCTTCACTGGCTATGGCATGCCGAAAAAAACGAGGCAGACAAGACCCTGTGTTCTGGAACTCTCCCGGTTTCCGTCCAAATTGCCAGCAGTATGTCAATCATGCTGCGGCTTTTGGGACCTGCAACCAACATTGCAAAAACAGATGTGCGGCTCCTGAGTATGCACGGATCTGCAAACATGCTTTACGTAAATATCACATTTATGTAAATCTCTGAATTAGGTCCACAGATAGAGAGGTTGCTTTGTTTCTACTAAACACTACAAATCTACACATTTGTAAGTGTATAACCACAAAATATATATAGTTTCTAAATTAAAAACATAAGCAAGCCAATGGTTATAAAACTATATGAGAGTCATGTGTTTCTTCCTAAAGGTAGAAGCTCTTATTTGTTGTAATAAAATTCTTAAATATGTAATTTTCACTGAACACACCCCACACAGTTGCTACTAGCTCTAAAATAAATCCATCCTTTTCTTTTTAAACTGCGATGAGTGTGTCAAGTACTGTAATATCTGATAGATAAATAAATGGACATTAGATTAACACTGAAGTGCCAAAAGTCATGGGATAGATGCCTAGGGGTAAATTTACTAAAGTGAGATTTTATTTTAGAATTTGAGATGTTGCCCATAGCAACCAATCAAATTCTAACAATTATCTTCTAGAAGGTGCTAGGTAAATGTTAAATTCAATCTAATTGGTTGCTATGGGCAACATCTCCACTTCTAAAAACGCCCACTTTAGTAAATATTCCCCCTAGTATAGTGTAGGACTCCCTCTAGCCCAGCAAAGAGCAGCAACACAACATGGCATCGATTCCACAAGTGGATGGAGACCTCTGGAGAGATGTTGACTCATGCTGCCTGGATAGTTTCCCACAGCTCCGTGATATTTGTATGTGCAAGATATTGGGTGCGAATACACCTCTCCACACCGTCCCATAAGTGCTCGGGTTCATGTCGGGCGAACCTGGTGGCCACACCATTTGTTGGACTCTCCAAAATGCTCTTCAAACCAATTCTGGACAACTTGGGACTGATGACACGGTGCATTATCCTGCTGAAATGTTCAACCGTTGTGGGGGTACAGATGTGCCCAGCTAGTTTGTTGCTCATGGCGCGCCATTCAGGCATCCTGTGTCGCGCCATGGAACGTTACTTGATGGCTGTACTGTGGCGTAAAGTGGTATTCTACAACGAAAGATAAGCCATGGCATGTAATACACTGCTTAACCTCTAGGTGGCGAGTGCTCCACTGATAAAATTTGTACTGCGGTGGGATATTGAGAGAAATGCTTTCAGTTTAGTAGAGTTCTTTAAAATAACTGAACTTCAGTTGCTCTGTCATTATGTAATGCTTAGTGTGCGTCTTCTAGTCAATGTTAGCTAATATACGGCTGCTTTATTGGGACTCGGTACAGTAATATGCATCTACTGTAGGGTTACTTTGGGGGACAGATACTTTGCAGCACAGTAATAGAGATGTGTCCACATACATCTATCCTCCGTGTGCTACAAGTTGCTCCACACATAGCGCAGGAGTGCTGTGTGACTCGGTAGCACCGAGCGTCTTTTTACCCCAAGCAGCTTCTGCTGATTAAATTGATATGCAGCATGCCTATGTTCTGTGAGCCAGTATTGCTGCAAGCAAATCACTACATTAAAGTGTTATTGTCTCTATTATTGTAACGTAACATTTCGCGTGCAGATACACCCCAACTGGCTCACAGAATATAGGCATGCTGCATATCATTTAAATCAGCAGAAGCTGCTTGTGCTACCAATTTCCCTGTATGATTCAGATGCATTTGAAGGTAAAAAGTTGCATAAAAGACGCTCACGCTACCGAGACATGCCATGCCATAACAGAATTCACACACACCACCAAGTGATTTATTTTTAATCTAGTAATGAAGATTCAAAAAAAAAAAAAACCCTCCTCTTCCATGATTCGAACCCCGGACGCCAAGGTGCAAGGCACATATCTTACCGACTAGCCTACACACACTAGCCATGTTGAGAGCTGCACCTGTAGTGTATGTGATGTGAAGTGTGCAAATTAAAGCAGACAGTGCACAATGTCAATAGCGGGCTCAGCATGTGACAGCATTGAATAGAAGCGAATCATGGTGGGGGTGGTGGTGAGCCATACAATGAGCTCAATGGAGTTGAAAAGTAATTGTGTAATGGTGGGGGGAGGTGGTGAAGGAACTTGGGTGGCCATACACAGAGAGGCAGGGAGAAGGGAAGTGCAAAGTAGTGTATTTTAAAAGTAATGAACCTGACATGATTTCTCTTTATGAAAAACTTGCCCCCTGTTATGTCTACTGTATAGCAGAAATGCAAAGTGGTGGGATGTCGAGAGAAATGTTTTGAGTCTAAGGTCACGGGAGTGCTTTGTGACTTGGTAGCGCCGAGTGTCTTTTGTGCGTCTTTTTAACCTAAAATGCGTCTTATTAGCATAAGCAGCTTCTGCTGATTAAAATTATATGCAGCATGCCTATGTTCTTGGAGCCAGTACGGGTGTATCTGCAAGCAAATCACTATGTTAAAGTGTTATGGTCGCTATTAGCGTAACGTAATGTTTTGCGTGCAGATACACCCGAACTGGCTCACAGAACATAGGCATGCTGCATATCATTTTAATCAGCAGAAGCTGCTTGTGCTATCAATTCGATTCGCTGTATGATTCAGATACATTTGAAGGTAAAAAGTCGCATAAAAGACGCTCACGCTACCGAGTCATCATATCTTAGTGAAAGCTGTGCATGCCTGTGACCCTTGTCTGGAGCCCAAGAGATATATATATATATATATATATATATATATATTTTTTATGTATGTAACAGTACAGGACTCATACACATACTGTACTGTTATTATTTAATACTTTATTACACATTCTTCTACAGCCCTGATTCCATGACCAAAATGCTATACTATAGTGTACCCAATCACAGCTTCTGTCAGTCAATCATCCGGTGGAGATACAGAAAATGCATTGGAACTCTGACACATGTGTTGTTTAGTTTAGGAAAAGTGACACCTGGTGGACAAAATGTTGTATTACACGATATTACTTTTTTCCAGTGCTACGCTATGTTACATTAAGAAACATTCTGTGTGGCGTAACTCAAGACTTCTGTGTGGCACGAGATGCATGGCGCGCTACATGGCTGTATGGAGCAACAAACTAGCTGGGCACATCTGTACATGAAGTCCATGTGTTGGTACATGACATGTTCAGGTGGACCAGAGGACCTAACGCATGTCATGTGAACACACCCCACACCATTATGGGACCACCACCAGTCTGCACAGTGCCTTACTGACAATTGGGTTCTATGGCTTCATGGGGTCTGTGCCACACCGAACCCTACGATCAGCCCGAAACAACTAGAACCATGACTCATTGGACCATACCACAAGTTGCCAGTCCTCCAGGATCCAATTAGTAACGTCACAAGCCCAGGAAAGGCACTGTGTCTGGTGTCGTAGTTTTAACAGGGGCACTCTGGTGGGTCTTCTGCTTCCATACCCCATGGAAGCTAAAGAACGCTTAACTAATGTGATTTGAGCCAACTTGTCTGTTATCATGGACAATTCTGGCCAGACGCCGCTGGTCACGATCATTAAGCATCCGTGGTTGGCCACTGCACTGTCTGCGGTGGGTGGTAATGTCTTCCATGAGGTATTCCCAGTACACATGACACAGTAGATTGAGGAATGTTGAATGTCTGCACAACTTTAGAAATGGAATGTTCCATCCGTCGGGCACCCACTATCATGTCCGTTCAAACTTCGATAATTCATGTCGCCTTGCCATGAGCAAGCTTAGCCGGTGTTCAAACTGACTCACAAGATATCAAATTACAACTGATGCAGGTCTGGGGATTTCCAAGACTCCGCAGTACGGCGACGCCACCAACCATTACCTTTACGTACTGCTATCTCACGACTTTTGGCACTTCGGTGTATATGATAAATGCACCAGATATAAAAGTAGTGGGCACTGTTAATTTACAGATTCACCAGTTACAACAGCAGAACTTCCTGCAAGTTACTGATTAATAAATGAGACATTTTACTCAATTCTCTAAATTAATTCAGCCATCTTAATATAGCTCCAATTAAATCAGACACAAACTCTCATTTACACACGTGATGATTGATGTACGTTGTGTTTACATTAGAGCCACTGACAAGATGATCCAGTCTGTGTGCATCCTAAAGTTAAACATGCCATAGAAGTAATTCTCACAGTATTGCATGTACTTTACCTTGCAATACATAAGCAGCATGAAAAGCTGGCAACCTCAAGAACTGTAAAGTACTTTCATTTGCATTTTTGGAGCACAATAGCAGTCATACCCCTGGATTAAGCAGGCATAACAGCCTTTTACAGGCTTGAGAAAATAGTGATTAGCATTGCAAACTTACCTCATGGAAGCACATTACAGCGCATATTACTATTTACTACCATTCCAATAGGGTACACTGAGAAAATAATCACACTGATGGTCAGAACGCTGGCATATAACAAGCCAGTGTCCATATGGCAACTAGATGGTTCTGCTTCTACCTTTTATTGGCTTTCACCATACCCACAACTTGGCAAATCCCACCAACACCTCAGCACATATTACTGTACACTTTGTGCAGCTCATTTCGTATATTCTTTGCCCACAGGTTGACATCTCTGGATGGTGTATAGCAGTAAATTCCATCAGAAATGAAGGGAAGTCAAAGTAAGACTTCCTAAAAGTTGTATGCCACTGAAATGAGAGTGCATGCAACTGAGCTCAGTCTAGCTTAGCTATGTTATCATGTTTAATAAGAATCTTGCAAATCATAAGCGGGCATTAAAAGGAGCTCAACTGCAACTTGTGCTCTCCAGACTTTTTCCATGGGGAAGGACATGTCCATTTAAAAAAAAAAAAAAAAGTGAAGGGTCAAGATCTGCATTTCCTCGGCCATATTAGAGCAGCCGGAATATCTCATTGTCAATGGTGGTGTCAGGCCAATTGGAAGAACTTCCTAAGGCTGACTGTGAAACGTCTCTTGCAGCATGTCAAAATCAGGGTGGACATGCTGCCAATGTGACAGGATATACAGGACTAACATGATAATGTAGTGAAACAGTAATTAGCATCCTGCCAGTTTGAGATAGATCATAGAATCTCAAACTCGGTCCTCAGGACCCCACACAGGTCACGTTTTCCAGGTCACCCAGCAGGTGTACAGGTATATTCATCACACACTGATACATTTTGAAAGATCCACAGGAGGAGCCAATTATTTCACTTATGATTCTGGCAGGAGACCTGGAAAACATGCACTGTTTGGGGGTCCTGAGGACAAAGTTTGAGAACCTGTGAGATCGATAGTATGGAAAAATCTATCCTGGCAGGATAGTCAGTCTGCCTTCAGGAGAAAGCAGAAGGACTTTGCCCAGAGAAGTTCCTGATATTTTAGAAATGCTCCAGAAGAGCATTTTTTCCTTATCAATAGTTCAGTAAGCTTATAATTTCTGGTCTCTTCTGGCTTGTGTGCCAATTTATCTAGACTGCATCCTGTGTCAAGGTGGTATGATAAAGGAGTTGACCTCTTATGGCCAGCACCTATCCAAAATCCCAGATTACCGCCACCACACAAAAGCAGAAGCTCCTGACTAAGCAAGGTATTCATGCCACTCCATTAAACTGTTAACTTTCTTATGTTTAAAGATAGTGCAAGCTGGTATTCCCCAACTCCTAAGCCTCTCTAGTTAGGAACTATTATTTCAAGACTCAAACTCCTTTTAGACTGCAGGATATGGAACTACTTTACAATATACGTATCTACTCCCTTTTCACTTAAACTGTGAGAATGCAGTTCACCCAGAATTAGCAAGAGTACCCTGAATCCACCCTGAATATTGCCTCCCTCATTTATAATAAGATGCTCATTTGTTTTATATAAAAACTAGTGGTTGTTTCCTGACCTAGAGTTCTCTGCCCTAAGCTCACAGGCATGGCATTTCCCGTGAGGGCAACCCCTTTGTCATGAGGCCACACCCTTTTCAGGCTTGTACAAAGGTCCCAATCTACACTTCAAGAAAGTTGCGTGGTATGGAATGGTAATCCATAGTATGGCTAATCAAAACTCATATAGTCAATTCCGCCGTAAAACCCAATTTCCATTAAAGTCTACAAATCGGTATCGCCTACCCAATATTATGTATTTTCAAAATTTACAATTATAACACACCTTGCAGCTACAATTCAATGCTGCCAGTTTCCTTAGCCGCATTCCTGCAAGAGAAAGGGTTAGACCAAAATCCACTTAGCAAAGCAATTTCAGCACTGTAGGACTGTTTTACAGACCCTCAATCATCCCTGCAGACAAAATCATTGGAGGAGTGAAACATTTTACCAGTCTGTCACATGATTTGGCTCTGCCACCATTTTTAAGCATACTGGAGCCTAATTCTTGAATTGATGATTGAGAGGAATTGGTATGTAATGCAGCCGGATGTAATGCCGGCGGACTAAACACCGACGCTGTAAACTCGAACAGCCAGGATCCTGACTGGGGCTGGTAAGTACCCTAATCCTCCACTCCCTTCCCCCAAACCTCCCTTAGTGGTGCCTAACCCTAACCTCTCCCCGGTGGGGCCTAACCCTGCCCCCCTCCCACCTCCGCACCCTGAACCTAACTCTCCCGGGGTGATGCCTAACCCTAAGTCCTCCCGGGGGTTCCCTATCCTAACCCTCCCCCTACCACAGCTAAGCGCCAACACCTTAATTTGGGTAGCAGTCTGTCTAGATTCAGAGATCGGGATCTAGTCAGGCATCGGGATTTCGACGCCTGTCTTTAGTCTCGCAGGTTGGGATTTAGTCAGACGGCTTCCTGGCCGTCTGCATTTTGACCGCATCCTGATTGGAATTTAGGTTACCCTGATCATTAATCCTCACATTTGTGATTAATTATAATTAAGACTACTTCCTTCAGAACCCTTTGTAGATATATTCTTCCATGTTACAAAAGCATGGACCTGTTCCTCCCACGTGAACTGGAAGGCATTAATGCGAACATCCCAAATCGTAATTAAATGTAAAATTAAACTAAACAAACTTATCTGGCTTCATTATATTGGCCTTATATATGGGTTTATTCATTCCCTATCTAGTCCCTCTATCAGGTGGCAAATTGTGCTCTCAGAAAGGTTTGTGGGGTTTGTTCTGTTTGTAATCATTTTGTGGTGTGATGGTGAAACCGGGCGCTCCTGTTGAGGTTAAGCGGGCTGTGAATGGTAATCTGTTTTCACTAGGGAAAACCCAAGTCTGAATTGTGTGTGTAAAAGTAGATATTACCATGTATTTAGGCGCTCCTCAACATAAATGCTGTGACGGAGTATCGTATAGATGACATAAGTCAGTGTAGACATATAATGACATTTATTCATGAATACAGGCCGATGCATGAAATATAAATGCATACAGTAAAAACATGTGCTGTAGATTGCTGTAGATTCAAAAAGTATGAGAGGTTGTCATATACTGGGTAAGGCAGAAAGTCACAGGAGTCACATTTCCTGATGTAATCAGAACCCACCAGACCTGACATTTGTTTTAGGTTTCATGTCTTTATTCATCCATAACCTGTTTGTAATCATGTTTACATATTACTTTATTAAAATAAAAAAACACTAAAATTAAATAATAAAGTGTTATAAAAATGTTTACTATTTGTAATAGGCTTTAAAAAAATAAATAAAGTAAGCACCAGTGATTCCCAAACTTTCTTGAATCACAGTGCCCCGAAGTATCAGCATTTGCACCCCCTATGCCAAAAGTTTATTATCAAGAAATTTAGCAAAGATTATTAAATTAAGTAAATTGTGCTTATTTGTCATCCTTATGGCGCATACACACGGTCAGATCTGTCAGATGAACGACTGAACGATTTTTCCAACGATTAAACGATTTCAGACAGTATTAAAATGAACGGAATCGTCCAAATCTGACTGCAAACACATCAGATGTCGGATATCGTTATCTGACATGCGGGAACGCGCATCATTCATCGTTGCAGACGCACATGTCAAATTTTTTTTCAGATATGAACGATTTTTAAAATCGTTATCGTTCAAATTTGAAAGAAAATCTGACCGTGTGTATGCACCGTAAGGTTCAGTTATGTGGTGGTGGACAAGGTTGCGCTTCTGTTTGTCAACACATTTTATGATTGGCAGGCACCAGCAACGGTTCTGCTCATCACACTGACCACAAAGAATTTGATTTGTTCCGGGACCACCAGTCTGTGGCACCCTTAAGTGACCTGCGTCACCCAGTTTGGGAACCACTGCTCTACACTATTAAAGCAGCCTCCTGCTGGGAGCAAAATGCAAGCAGTATTGTAAAATGCTGACAATCTGCTCACTCTGACAAACACTTCCTTACATATATAGAGTTACTACCACAACTTCTAGAACCAGTCAATGAATAGTACATACAGCAATTGAAAAAAGAATGTACATTACAAATAAAAGCAGTTTGTTCTTTAACGAGAGTACATAACTACTAAAAAAAAAAAATTAAGAGTTCACTTGTTATGATGAATATTAGACCTTGAGAATACAAAGGCCAGCCCTTTGTAGTCATTTTCTCTAGATAACACCAAAGTTTATGTATTCTTATGGAGCATTTAGAAAGGTATGGACCAGTATATGGTAACATGGTACCCTGTATATTATAGTGGTAATATAGTATACTATGCACTGTAGAGTGGTATATTTACTTCATTCTCTCATGGCATATTTAGTTTATCATAGTGAAGTATTTATGTCACAATAAAAACAGCTTGGGTACACCTGCTACCAGTTAAGCATATCTGTGAGAGGATTGTCCCACTATACCAAATGATGGCATTGTTTTGAAGTATGTCCAGCTTATGTCATGTGCACCAGTGACAGAGAACCGGTTTGTTTTTTATATTAGAGTAGTGAACCATGTCCCCATTTATGTGCATGTCAGCGATTTGCACTAGGAAAATGTTGGGAGCCATGGTAAAGTATGTATGCACACTTCACCTGGCAAATATGCACACTCGGACAGTTTTAGGTTATACTTGCTGACTGTCAATAAAAAGACTCCAGGAAAATCCCGAAGAGGTCAACGAGGTGGGATGCCATTTGCTGCATTGTACAACAATCAAAGCGAAGTGCATCACCATGCCCCAGGACCAGCTACTTCACTCAGGAAGTGGGCAAGAGGCTAGTCTACTCTCTCAGGAGTCTCCTGGACATTTTGGGAGAGTGGGTAAGGATGTTTATGTATGACAGACAACTTTCGGGTAGGGGACTCACTATCTGCTAAGTTTCTTTTTATAACAGTGGAACAAAATTCCATTTACTTACTGTCCATGCCAATTAGATACCGGTCACATGCAAGGCAAGTCTCATACCATACCTCCTAAACTTTTCATTTGGGAAATTGGAACAACATGCTCACACCAATATGTGCACTAAAAGGGGTAGTGCTACACATGGTTGTGACCACGTCATGGGGCACGACACATCCAGAGCGGTGTGTCCAGCTTTTCTGAACTGCTGTATCACTCACAGCCGCTTCCGCTCAAATCAAGTCCACTAGGACCAGATCCTGATCCAAGAGACAGTCTCTGCAAATCAGGACAGTAAGGAGGAATGCTTATACTCTGCAACATGCAGTTACATAGTAAGCTGCACACTTACATAGCCACTAGCATACATGCAGTCAATTTTGGTTGAATGTTGGAAATGTAGTTATTCCAGATAGTGTCAGCCTGACATGAGTAGGAGCCGAAAGGCAATAGTATATCACATTACCTATGCTTAATTATATCATACATACTATGGGATGGGAACGGGATCCCGAAGGTCACAATGCAGACTGTGAAAATACAGACAGACAATCGGCATACAGACGGACAAAATCCAATGTAGGATTTCAGCAGGAGCTTTTGGATCAAATAAAGGTTTATCTACTCCAGTCTATACATCATATACATGCGAGCCCTGATTCGTAAGCATTCATTTATTTTCTATAGGACCTGCCTACTGTACTACAACAAAAAATGATTAAGTCAAATCCTATGGTTCTGATGCTACAACCAAAATTAGGAAAGCTTCTTTTTACATGTCGGACAGTGCAGGCAGAGCTCACGCAGCTTTTATTCAATGGACAAATCTCCCCTACTCCTGCTAAAGAGTACATGTTTGGGGTACATTATGTCCAGCTGGTGCCCAGAAAAGGGCTTTCTATAAAATCCAGCACTTTGTTCTGCACCCGGCTGCCTTATTGTAGCAAGCCCCTGCCTCTACTTATGTCCTGGTACTCATCCTGATTATTTCTAGTTTTCTTGTCCTTTTGGTCAAAACCATTCTCCCTAGTTATGTTGTAGTCCTGTTAGTCTCTGCCCCCTATTCCTGATCCTCTTGTTTTTATGTCCCATTACCTGGCCCTTGTTATCCTGCTATTGGTTCTGATTAGTCGCTACCTATGCTAATTTGGCTTTTTGTTTTAACTGCCTGTGGGATCCATTTTGCCTATGTGTTTCCTGGTCTCACTCAGGAATAGCTGTGCCTCTCTGTATCAGGCTCTCCTATTTCATTGTTTTGCATCCCAGTCGGACTCTCCTCACATCCCACACTCCTGTAGCCTTGCTCTCTGTAGTGTTCCCCTTACGAGTGTCATAATGGCTTGCCGTTGTAGAGTTCCAGAGATCTTATGTGATTGAGTCCTGCGGCATTGGAGAATATGTTGAGTCTTAAATCTTCTTAATATTGTCACCATATTTACCCCTCTAACCCACGACTATCTTTTTGTAGCTGTACCAGTTTCCCTCTCATGGGCTTTACCCCTAAGTTAGCAGAGGAATGATCTCAACTACTCAGATCTTTGCCATCACCTAGAGCGATCTACGCAGGACAATGGATTTCTGTTTGCAGAATGTTTCGAACCAAGTTCTAGTGAATAATTGTAAAATAAAATTTAAAAAAAAAACAAGGAAACTGGCGTATAAATATGGGATATTGTCCAAGCACAATATCACAATCATATGTGCCTACACACTAGCATATGTGGTCATTTAGGCAAGAACAACTCTTATTACTTATTAAACATGCGGTTGGCCAAGTTTTGTCAGATCTGCTCTGAATGACCACATCACAAGTTGCTTAAGTATAGTGTGTGAACAACTGTGCACACACACACACACACACACACACACACACACACACACGTTATAGCCTTTTTCCAGCATATTCCAGTTGGCAACTATTGTGGTCCTATACACAGAGTGATGCCAAGTAACTGGCCAAGTTTATAACATCACCTTATACAAATCATCAAAAGGTGTAGGTTTCGCTAAAGTACTCACAGCCAATAAAACCACATTCTTTTTTCAAACGGTAGAAAATGTTGGCATACCTACTGTATGTAAGGTGATAAAATATGTAGGAAGGCTGCTTAAGCCAAGCAGCTCAGAATTAAGGATAATGAATTATTGTACTGTTGTATACTTAGTGAATTGACCCTTCAACCTTTGTGTCTACTTCAAACACAAAACCAACAGTGGGCTATGTTTGAACTTTAAAACCCCACATGATTCAGTAATCTACGTGGGAAAACAGTAAGCTTTTGGCTTCCATTCCACAGGGAGTGATCCAAGAAACTTACAAATGTTTGTAAAATTAGTACCAGTGGATTATTTTAAAAACTTACAGTCTGCATAATAAAATAAGGTATGGTTTTTGGCCAGTGAACTGGGCATCTGCACAAAGCAGCTCCTTAACCCTGCAGGTTAGGATTCGACCACAAATGGTTTTATGCGCATTCCAAATTATGGGCCTGATTCAGAGTCGTTCGCTATTTGCGGTCGTTCGTTCAAAAACAAGGGGTGGCTATTCAAATGATCCGTTCGCAAATTGCAGTCTGTTCACGCCTCTAAGTCTGAACGAGCGGGCAAAACATACGCTCGTTTATTTGTTAAAAACGCCCCCTGGCCGCTCGCACCATACGTCATGTCCGCTATTTATTAGATTAATCGAGTACATCGACCAGCGTATGAACTGCTCGCTATTCTTGTGGTTGGTTTTTGCTACCACAATTTTGCGAACAGTTCTGGCTTAAAAAAAACCCAGTGACGTGGTCAATGACGCTGCTGTTTTAAATATGCACACCCATAAAACGCCCGTTTTGACCTTTAAGCACGCCTGCGTTCTGATTTCCACTCCCCGTTTTCAAGCACCTTCCCCTGTTACCACCCACATACGCCTCATCCTGTCACTCAAATTAGCAGGCATTCGCTATTTTGCGAGCACATGAATTTCGGCCGCACAGACTGGTTCGCGCATGCGTATAACGATCCGTACGCATGCGCAGATGTGTGAACATCGCTCGGAACGAGCGTACTGCCGCTAGCGAGTGGCTCTGAATGAGGGCCTATGTTCCTATATAAACCATACCAACAATAAATACGCAGATGTAACTGACTAAAGTGATCTAAAGCTGGGTTCACACCTAACAGATATATTTGCAGATGATGGTTGTTCATACACACTGAACAACCATCACCTGTCATCTGGTCGCGGATCCCACTGCGACCCCCTCCCCGCAGCCTCTGCTGCCTGTGTACAGGCGGACGGCTGTTTGCCCCGTATGACAGGTATATCTGCCATCTGCTGTTCAGCACAGCCGACGCAATATGTCTGAACTACATCGTTCACAGACATATCGCTGGAACACACAATATATTGCTAATGTCTGCGTGAGGCGTCTGAAGGGAAAAGATGCCTCCTGCCAGCATCTCAGATTCGATGTCTGTGCCCGAAGACGCAGGATAGGATCAACATCACGACCATCAGCCATCTGAGTAAGTGTAAGGGTAAAGACGCAGACACTGGCCTCGGCACTCATCGAAAACTAGGCCAACACGCTCCCGTTTTCTGGAAATGCATGCAGAGCCGCTCCAAACGGCCACTGCATATCAATCATGCTGCGCCTTGGGAGCACTGCATGCAATTTGGCAGGACTAGTTCTGCACATGTACAGTCCACCCACCATAGTAGTTGTACGTAAACCACCGGGTTTACGTACAACTCTGATTCAAGCCCACAGCCACAAAGCTTGGAGTTTTTAGCTTCTTCTCAGCCTCAAATTAACACCCAGCTGTGATTTTAGGATGGCGACATTTGCCTGAGCTGATCTGGAGTGCAGATTTAGCCATGGCTAGTTCTTTACATCTTTATATATAGGAGAACACAGACCAAATCAAATATAACCACACCTACCACCATTACATTATGTCAAAGGACCTTTGTCAGGACTAGCTGTAGAATAGAGAATACTGGGCCTCATTCAGAGCCGGACGCTCTGACAGAGCGCTCGCTCTGAATCACGGCCGGCCTTCTGTTTTTTTAGAGCGGCCTCCTGGCCGCTCGCATAGCTGTGGGTAACCACCCACAGCTATAGCGAACATCCAGGAAGATGGTCGCGATGGTCAAGACCATCGCGACCATCGGGCTTGCGACGAGACCCTTGTGGTAGGGTCTCGTTGCAGCAAGCCCAAGAGTGCTTTTGGCTCTAACAGAGCCGAAAGCACTCCCACTGACATCACTTGTGATGTCAGTGGGGCCGCCCCCAGACGGTAGGCGCTCCCATGGGAACGCCTCCGTCTAGCCAGCCACGCCCCCGGCCCGCCCACCAAAGGGGGCGTGCTGTCACTCAACATCGACAGCACGCCCCCTTTGGTACGAGACCCTGAGCGACAGTTTGCCCGTCGCTATCCGGGTCTCGCGCACGATGGAGCCTGCTCCGTCATGCGCACTGGGCCACGATCGACCCGCTTGCGAGCGAGTGGGTCTGAATCAGGCCCCCTTTTCATAGGAAAAAACTCTTCAACATAGTTTCAATCCTCCCAGACACATATCCAGCAGGTCAGTGCAGCATTCTCTAGCTATGGGCTATGGGACCAGAAGGCCCACCAGAGTGCCCATTAAAACTACTACACCAGACCCAGCGCCTCACCTTGGCTATTGACATTGCCAATTGTACCCTGGAGGACTGTGGTGTAGTCCAATGAGTCACGGTTCCAGTTGTTTCGGGCTGATGTTAGGATTCGGGTGTTGCGCAGACCCCATTAGGCCATAGAACCCAGTTGTCAACAAGGCACGGTGCATGCTGGTGGTGGTTCCATAACGGTGTGGGGTGTGTTCACGTGGTAATGGGTTGGGTCCGTTGGTCCACCTGAACACGTCATTGACCAGTAAAAGCTTCGCTGCATTGCATGATGACCATTTGCAGCCCTTCATGGACTTTATGTACCCCCACAACAATGGGATATTCCAGCAAGATAATGCACAGTGTCATTGGTCCCAAGTTGTCCAGAATTGGTTCGAGGATCATTCTGGAGCGTTCCGACGAATGGTGTGGCCACTACGTTCGCCCATCATGAACCCAATCGGGCATTTATTGGACTTGGTGGAGAGGTCCATTCGCACCTACAAATATCACAGAGCTGTTGGAAGCTATCCAGATTGCCTGAAGACCCCTGGAGAGATGTTGACTCATGCCATTTGTGGAATCGATGCCACGTCTAGTTGCTGTACTTCGCCAGGCTAGGAGGGGTCCTACACGATACTAGGCATACACACACTGCTGGTCAATATGATCTCTTCAATCATATTCACTACAGTAGCCCCAAATAGGCTTTAAAACTGCTAGATTATCATCCGGTAATCTTCATGGCCAGTCACAATCCTCAACCCTGATCTTTTACGATAGTTTGTAGCAATTTTATTTTAATATTAAAAATCTGAGTGAACTGAATTTGCTGCAAATTCTGCAGATATGAAATGTCTACAGACTCCAACAATGTTTATTATTAAGTTTCTGAATAGTTGAAACTAAACCTGCCATACATACTTCATTAAAGGAAATATTGGATCTCAAATCAATACATAGAGAACAAAATGATTTCACTATATGGGATTTCTGCTTAATCCAACAGCTTTAAGTACATTATCAGACAGGAAACAAGAGTGAACCTGCACTCTACGTACTTTTATACACAACAATAAACTCTCTCTGAAGACATGCTGTTCATTTAATAACTAGGATTTAGGCGATCTACACTTTAATTGTACTGCCCTGACGTGCTGAGTATTGCAAAAGTAATTAAAACACCTCCATGAGCACATGATATAAAATTACTACTAGCAAAAAATGCCCCCAGGACACAAATACTACGCACTGCATAATGCAAAACAAAGTGTACCTCCCATTAATTTAATGCAATTGTTCTTTTTATGGAACTCAATAAATTAGCATTTTGTGCTTACTTCTGAATAGGTGTCTGTGACAAAATGTGCTACATATTTTAGATTTGCCTTCTAACACACCAAATTATGTTTTGTGTTTAAACAAAAAAAGTAATAAGTGTATATCAATATAAACAGAGGCAAAAAACAGGGGTTAAGGAGTAGATTACAGGTGTCGGAATTCCCAATCGATGCGCAAAATATTGAATGGACTGTTTAGAATACAAGTTATTTCACGCTATTGCAGGGGTGTAAGCCAGAACTTTGTGGGCCCATAGCAACATTTTGAAGGGGCCCCTGTCCCAATGCTTTTAGAGTGACAACTGTCCGCAGAAGTTAAGTTTATGCCCCATGATAGTGCTTTAGTTCATTTTCTGAACTATAGTAGTGCCCTAATTAATTTTATGCCTCATAGTAGTGCCCTAGTTCACATTAAGTCACATTGTAGGGCAGCTGGTACACACAATGCCACACAGTATCCCCATTTCGCATTATTACATAGTATCCCCAGTTCACATTATGCCACTTTAGTGCCCTCTGTTCATATTATGCCACACTATAGTCCCTCCAGTTCATATTGAGCTACATTACACTGCCCTCCATTTCAAATTATGCCACATTACAGTGCCCCCAGTTAATTTAATGCCACATTATAATGCCTCCACTTCATATTGTGATGTTGCTAATAATATGAACTGCCCCAGATAACGGCTTTTCGCAGCCTAATTGAATATGGCCCTATAAATCTTTATAAACTTGTAGCTTCAGGAGAGTACCGGCACATTTTTTTTTATTATAATTTTAGCTAAATTCTATGAAAGGAAACAAAATAAGGATTTTGAGACCTTACCTGACTGACTATTGTCATATCATCATTACAAAGATAGCATGATCTGGTACACCAATTAAAGACAAAGGGGTCTATTTACTAAGCATTGAATGGAAATAAAGTGAACAGAGATAAAGTACCAGCCAATTAGCTCCTAACTGCCATGTCACAGGCTGCGTTGGAAAAATGACAGGAGCTGGTTGACTGGTACTTTATCTCCATCCAAGGCTTAGTAAATAGACCCCAAAGAGGCCAATAAATAATGGTGGATATCATTTTGCACATCTAAAATAAAAGTAACTTGCAAAATCTTAGCTCAAAGTCTTGTTTTACTTGTAGCGCAGGAAGTCTTAGAAAAAGGTTGTGTCCTGAAAATGTGGCCTTGTAACACATACCTAGATGTCCACATGACATAGGATGTGGCAGGAGGTAGGGACTACAGTAGACGAGTTGCATTTCTTTGTGTTTGTGGTTTCTAGCCAGAAATGTTACCACCAACAATGAATTAATTCATAACTTAGCCCTGTGATTCCCACATGATAAAATACAATATAGCATACATCCAACATTTATCTTTACTGAGGAATAAAAACAGACACTTGCAGTTATTTTTTTTTCCAAATTGAATACAATTATAATTGTCCATGTCAGTCAGTGAGCAATCAGTTTCTCCTCTAGATATGACCCAAGAGCCTTAACTGGCAAATGGACAAAGGTCTTTTGTAGGATTATATAATAAGCGTAAAGCTGGGTATAAAATATACGATGTGTGTACCCAGCGATGGAACGCCGTGATGTAACAATACATTGCACGAACCGATGTACGACCGTGCGATATATCGTTTCATGCTGCATGTTACAGCATGGCATCGTTCATTGCATCGTCCCATTTGCTGTGCAGCAACCCTCGTGAATACGCAATCAGGCGTACACACTATACGATCCGTATGATGTATCGTTCCTATCTGCATAGGAACAATATATCTTATAGTATGTACCCAGCTTAACACATTCACACTTTCTGTAATGGGTTGTTTGCCAACATGTACCAGAGAAAAAGATCATTTCTTTCTACTGCCAAATTAAATTACTTATATCGAATTGGAATACAAAAAATATTTTTTTCTGTATTTTCAAATCTACAAATGTGTGCTAAAAACATTTATATAAAACATTTTTTAGAAACTATAAAAATTTTAGCTGGATGACAAACTGTTAGTACAGAAATAGAACGAGGGGTTACGGTGGATACGGTCAGAGTAAGAAAACACCACATTCACCATAGACTTGACAAATCTCTAGGATTACATCTGCCCACAGCTGGCTCAAGGGCCGTTTGAGTGGAGCAGGCACACGAGGGCACCAGCCCATAGGCAGCGCTGTGCGGCCGCCACCGGCACCAGGGACAGAGGTATACAGTGTTGAAAAAAAAAATCAATGTTAGATAATTTGTAAATAGACGTTCTTGACCTAATTCAATCATATGAAAAAAATAATTTCTGATCTTTTTTGGAAAAAATATTAGCCAGTTATAAATACACACACACACACACACACACACACACACACACACACACACACACACACACACACACACACACACACACACACACACACACACACACACACACACACACACACACACACACACATTTCCTATGTGTGGGAGACATTTCATTTAACTTATGAAAAAATATAGCTCAGTGGTTTTGCTGCAATGCAGTTTATAAATGGTGGTAATGCTGCAGTGCATGGTTGGGAATGGTGGTTACACTGCAGTGCGGTGTTAGCCGGGGATTTGTTGCAGTAGTGCATGGTTTGAAGCAGTGATGTTACTGTAGCGCCGGTCTGCAGGTGGTTGTTTTGCTGTAATGCTGAGATAGAGTTTTTTTTCCCCTGTGGGGGCCAATCTGTGTTTTTTTGTTACTATGTGTAGGGGAAAGAGGTAGATCCATTGGGAGAGGGGCGCTCCAAAAATTCTCATCCAGGGTGAGAGTAGACCTAGGGCTGGCCCTGCATCTGCCCAAAGCACATTTACCAAACTGTGAAAGGAGTCAATCAAAAAGCACAGACATTAGTGTGAACACACGGTCACCCGGCTCACTCAGTTACATGCAGCCCGACATTCAAGAAATATCATCTCCTTTTATCAATAGTAACTGACGGCGCAGCACCTGGTCCCTTAAACAGCCGACACGCGGGACAATCCTGCCACTCTAATTGCTCAAACTGATATAGGTCATCTGCAGTCATCACTGATTAGGATTTGTATCAGAAGGAATTATGTATGCCAAGTCCCCTTTTTTATTATTATTATTATTTATTTATATATAGTGCCACTAAATTATGTAGCACTATACAAAGAATATTTGTCATTTACATCAATCCCACTGGAGCTCACATACTAAATTCCCTAACACACACCTTTACATTTTGGTCAGCAGCCAATTAACCTATCAGTGTGGGTAGAAACCGGAGTACTTAGAGTAATTGGAGGCAAGTATAGGGTGAATATATAAACTCCATTGGTCGGGAATCAAACTCATGACCCCATAGCTGTGAGACACCAGTACTAGCCAGTTTGCCATAGTGCTACTCTTTCAATAATTTGGCACAAAGAAGACAAGAAGGGCCTTAGATAAAAGTCAAATTAATTACAGATATTAAAAGAAAATGCAGACTGGATGATTACTCAGTTCCTCATGGAATAAGTGTCTTCCAGTTTTAGCACTGGCCTGTGAGTTTTTTAAATGGTGTTGAACCCAGGGAAACAGAATAATGAGTACTGAAACACAAAATGTGCTACTCACTCAAGTTTAAACAGCAAACAAATGTACCTGGTTGGTTGGGGTCTTGTGCACGTACACTTTCCACATCTGGGCTTCTCTAGAGACTGCCCTTTCTATAAGAAAGGACAGTCTCTGGCTTTCCAGGGGCACAGAGTACTTCATGGTACCACCTGGATATGCCTGCCACCCAACCGGATACAGCTACCTGTAAAACAAAACAAACAGCTTTATTACACAGTGCACAGAACACATTGCCATTAGCTCCTATATACATAATACATGATTAGGGCCTGATTCTGAAGTGGGAGCAAAGCAAAAAAGTGCTAGTAACTTTGTACCTGGACAAACCATGTTGCAATGCAAGGGGTGCAAATACACGTATTATTTTTACATGCATGGTACATACTGGCTGCTTTTACATGCAGTCCGCAAATGCTGGACATCTTTATTTTCACACTGCAATTTAGATTTCAGTTTGGACACACCTCTGACAAATCTAAATCTCTGCACATTTTGACTCTGCCCCTGCTACAAAGTTACTTGCTCTTTTTTGCTTTACTCACACCTCAGAATCAGGTCCTTATTGTACTAAGGCGGTTTTAATGTGCTAAAATGTCCCAACATATGATTAATATCAAAGTATTCTATAATATATTCCATTCCTAGTACCAGTGGAATTCTATGTAACTGAGGTATTGTTACTGCATTGCTATAGTCTTTATTCTACAGAGCCCACATTGCACAATAAGGGCCAAATTCGATTAGCCCTGTTAAATTAACGTGGGTGAAAAATGGTGGTAGCCTCAAGTTTTAACACCTGGGGCTATTCAATTCCAAACCCTTTTTCACCCAAGCCCCTCTTTACCATCCATTAAATTAACGTGTTAACGGGCATTAACACGTAGAATCTATTATAAGTTCACAGACCTATGAGTTAACAGGGCCACGTCCCTGAATTCCCCCCTAAGAGAGTCAAACAGAAACAGCTGGCACAATACTAAGGAATGACATCACAGCATGCTTCCAATATTAGCACTCGGTTGGAGATAGAGTTTTAGAGAGGTTGGGGGCAACTGCTAGGCATCAATCAGTTATCCCCCCACCTCAAAACAGGTCTACCTGTACATTACACCAGGGGAGTTTCTAGAAAGGAGGGGGCCCGTGTGCAGTCTGTCCTTGGCCCCCTCCTCTCAGTCCGGCGGATGGCTGCGCACTGAGCACAGCGCGCCAATTGCCGCACTTATAGACTCTGGGCACTAGACTGTGCCCAGAATCTATAGTGCATGCACAGGTCACTTGGAAAATGGCCGAGGCGGCCATTTTCCCTGTACTGCGCATGTGCAAACGACGGGAAAACAGCCATTTTCCAGGCACAGGCGTTTTTACAGGCACAGACACCGGAACAGATTAGTTAAGTATAATATGAGTGCAGGGTGTGTGGTGCGGGCCCCCCTGGACCCAGGGGCATGTGTGCACCGCACACCCTGCACCCACTGTAAATACGCCCCTGCATTATACACAGAAGTACATTAGGCATGACAAAGTATGTACTTTGTACACTGTTGTGACTATTTTTACTCTACCCTCTTGTGCTTCTCCTTACTTTATTTTCATCTACTTCTTACTCCCTACTAGGGCACCTAACACTTGATTGCTTATGGGGATCGGTATGAAATACTGCCAGACCAATGTCCGGCGGTTCAAATCCCGACGCCAGAAGACCGGCAGCAGTGAAGATCCCGACAGCTAAAAATGTAAGTATTTGCTAACCCTACTCCACTCTCCTAACCCTACTTTAGGGGTGCCTATCCCTAACCTCCCCCCCTAGTGCCTAACCCTAACCCCCCCATCCCAGCAGCCTAAACCTAAGTGTCCCGGGGAGGTGCCTAACCCTAACCTCCCCCCGGCGGTGCCTAACCCCAACACCCCCTTCCCCTAGCCTAACTCTTCCGGGGGGGTGCCTAACCCCAAGTCCCCCCTGGGAGACCCGACCCTAGCCTAACCAATCGCACGGCTGTCCGCGCCCGCCGCCCGGTTTACCTTAGTTCGGTATGTCGGGCTCCCGGCGTAGGTATAATGACAGGCGTCAGGATTTCAAAGCCTATCATCAGAACCCTGCGGGCATTTGACAGTCGGGAAGCCGGCGGTCAGCATTTCAACCGTCGGCTTCCTGACTGCATCCCTGCTTATGCTCTGTTGCTCATTTGGGTGTGATGGTCACCAATGTAGCAATGTATATTATACCTCTCCTTGTCCTCCATTGTATTTGTATTGTACTGTTAGTCACTTTTTTGGTTGTGTACTTTGTAAGGCGCTGCGGAACATTTGTGGAGCTATATATATATATATATATATATATATATATATATATAAACAATAATAATTATTTACACTTGTGTATTTTGCTGAACATTTGTCCACAGCTAGTTAGACCTTTGATATATTTTCCACACTAAGTTCCTTTCTTCTCAATAATGAATAGTACACGATTCCACCACCACTGGATTCACAATCAGAGTGTGGCAAGTTATATGCACTGGTATTTTGAAATCTGCGACATGGGCTCATAAGTGTTATGGGCTTTGCCTTGGATCTGTAGATTAATCTATTCCTGCAAACATAGCAATAAAGGTTTGATATAAATTTGAAAATTCGTTTTTGTATACTACAAGGAATGTAATATTGAGACTGGTAAATGTAGCATTGTTATGACATATTATTGTGTGATGAAGAATAAAGGAGTCAAATAAATAAAGCCTTTACTGTGAGGTTCTTAATTTGTTGTGGACCCGGGGTGGTGATAGGAGCAGACAAATGAAAAAGTGGAGTTTTTAATAAGTGACTTAGAAGACATGGGAATGGCAAAACAAAAGTCCAGGTATAGCACTAAAGTGCACTTGATAACTGTAGTGAGGGTTAATGAGAAAATGTACAGATAGTGACAGGCAGGAACAGTCCAGTATGCAAGTATGGTGAGCTAAAACAGAATGCAGGTATGATGAGTTGTAACTGAATACAAGGTATGATGAGCTGTAACGAGTGCAGGTATGGTGAGCTGTAGCTGATGCAGGCAGTGAAGTCCAGCTCGGAGTGAAATGAGGCAAGGTGCAGGGAAACAGCAGGTTCAGGTACTCAGGCAGGTGGGAAGGTATATGGAGGGTGCAGGGTAAGTCCAGCAGGTTGAAGCAGGCAAGGTTCAGGCTAGAAGCGTGTAACAAACAGGCAGGTAAGGCACAGGTACTCTCTCTCAGCAGCAGCTGAGAAACACGTTGCACTGGCAAAGAAGGAAGGCTCTGGACCTTCCTAAATACTCAGTGCCGCGCTGTGACTGGCTGGAATGAGCACATGACCCACCGGGATTGGACAGTCGAAATCACATGGCCGCAGGCAAGATGGCGGCGCCCATGCCAACGGAACGGAAACACCGCCAGACCTCACCAGGCCTAGTGACAATGTGCCGGCACAGAACCACACGCAGCCAATGCCCCTCGCCAAACACCAGCACCGCTTCCAGAGACCCCCCGCCATAACGTCCTCACAGGTAATACCCGGTGACTACGATGCCGAGAAACCCTGGCCGTGACATTTATTTTCTCTTCTCAAGCATGCAATAATATTTGTATCACTATACTATATTTCACTATAAGGGGGTGAGGTATTAAACCTTCTTAAGAGGATAGGTGAAGATGTTGCCCATTCCAACCAATCAGCTTCTACCTATCATTTATCAAGTACAGTTTATAAAATGACAGCTAGAAGCTGATTAGTTGCTACAAACAACTTCTCCACCTGTCATCTTTAGAAGGTTTGATTCCTCTCCCTCTATAAGTGTGCAGGCATATCAGCATTCTGCTGGGTCTAATTCGCTCAATCACTGTTACTGTATTTATTCTTTGTAGAACACATTACGCAGCACTTTAAGTACTAAATGCAAGGAAATACCAAATTATCTTAATAAAATTTCATAAAATAAGAGACTTAAAAATAATTTAAAAAAATTAAACATGCAGAGCTAGGAGCCCACCTTTAGACTTCATAATGTAACATATATTGCCTATAAGAGATAATACAGTCCAGCACAATCACTACAATAAAAATGTGCACTTTGTTCATTGTCGCTCTGTGCTCATTATTAAATAGCACCTTGTTGTGTTTCAATTGAACAAGCAATGCTATCTGCTCAGACTACGTGACTATTAGCTATACAGTACAACAGTATACTATCTTTAGTTAGGCAGCGGTGAGGTGGAAAGATCACCAGAGGCATACGGTGCAAAAGTGTATACTCCCAACCTCCTACCCATGTACTACCACTCATTTCATTAAAATACAGTTTTCCAATTTATTTATGGCTTAAATTATTTATAGCAAGGGGACATTCATGTGACAATTTTGTGTGTGTGAAGCTCAAGCTCTTCTTGCTCACTTGCAAAGCCTTCATCCTCTCCTTTCCACTAGCACTAACTCACACTAAGGTCTGCAAATGGGATGTAGTCGGCAGGTTTAGGACAGTAGTTCCCAAACTGTTTAGAATCACGGCGCCCTAGATTATCAGCATATGGTCCACGGCATCCCTGGGCCAAAAGTTTCTTATAGAGATATTCAGCAAAAATTATATGAAGTAAATTATGCTTATACGTCACCCTTAGGTTCAGTTACTTGGTATTTGATAAGGCTGCACTTATGTTTGTCAAATTGTTTGATGGACAATCATTAGCACTGGTTTTGCCTATCAAACTGACTGAAAATAATTTTATTCGGTACTGGGCCACCAATCCGTGGCACCCCTGCAATTGCCCTAAGGCACTCAGTTTGGGAACCACTGGATTAGGGTAAGGGTTAACCTGAAATACTTAACCCAAATTCGTCTGCATTTTCACTGTCGGGATCCCGCTGCCGGCATTCTGACCTCCGGGACGTCGTACCCAACCCTGCAAAATGACTGCAGCCTCACTTCATCCGTGATGACACTTACCAACTCCCATCTTCAGGAATTATGATTAGTTTTCTGGTGATGTCTTTTCTGCTATTCAGAATTTCCTTTCCTTATTTTTATGCTCTGAATGATTATTAATAAAAAGTTATAAAATAATTTATAGTAAGGTTTCCAGTCATTCAATACCTTGTCCACAAAAACAGAATACAAAATGTATTAATGATTAACTTTACCAGTAAGGCTGGATACACATTTAACGATGTGTACCCAGCTGACCTGTCGTGTGACGGGACCTGGCGGGGGTCCTTGCATCGGCAAGTGCATGCACACTTGCCGATGTCGGGAGCGACATCGCAACGGTGGGGGCTAAGCTGCCGACGATGACGCCCGTCAGAACTGCATGCAGGTCTGATTATCGCATAGTCAGTGACATAGCGGGTACACACTGGACGATATGTTGTCCGATCATATGTCTACATATTGTCTAGCGTGTACCCAGCATAAGTGACACAGGGCAAGTATGTTCTTGATAATTCAAAATACAATTTTCATCTAGCTACAGAGAGTGGATGATAAGAGCAGACCTGTCACTACTGCACACTTTAACAGCAATCTTCCACAGTAACTTACTTGCTATTTTTTGTTGTCTATTTTTTGCTTAATCAACTTAAGGGGTCTATCCATTACATGACTTTTGGAACGATCCGACCAAAACCAGGAGGTTTTGGTCGCATTGTTCACAAAGTCGTGTAATGACTAACTGGCAAGGACCAGCGATGTTCGTGCATGCTGGGTCCTTGCCAACCCCGACTATCTACGGTACATGCTGGTCAACCTGACTACGCTCGTCAGGTTCCCTATTTTCCGAGATATGAGGTCGGGATCCTGTACTGAAAGTCGTTCAGTGAACGCCGTTCAGTGCGGGGACTGCACCGGGCGACCTGAAGGACTGAACGCTAGACGTTCAGTTTTTCAGGTCGCCTAAGGAACCCTTTAGGCAACTGACACTTTGTAAGATAAACAGTGATTCGTAAAATCAAATACTCTCCAGCTGAACTGGTTAGAAACACTGCTCCAGCACAACAAAACACCTATAATCTTGAAACTAAATATTATTATAAAAAAAGAACAAAAAAGAAATTAGAAAATATCTACTAGAGGTTGCAAAAATGAAACAGCTACTCAAAACATGCTTATCTTGTTCTTCACTCACGGAAAGAGTGAAGAACGAAGAGAGGATAGGTTCATGTCTAATGGCGCGTATCCACTACGCGATATTAATGGACGACTGAATGATAACGATATATCGTTATCGTTCAGTCGTCCATTAATCGTGCACAAATGGGGCAGCAAAATGTCGTCAACGACCAGCGAATCGCGTTCACACTGTTCGTTGCCGACATCGCTCATCGCCCGAACATGCTGCTCAACCGGACGATATAGTCAGGTTGGCCATGTTCGGGGATGAGGGTGGGTGTCTGCACTGAACGATATATCTTTCAGTGTGGGCACTGCGCAGTTAATAAACGACTGAACGATAATGATATCATTATCGTTCAGGCTTTACGCTGTTGGGTAGTGGATACCCGCCAAAGTTCTTGGGCTGAACAACCATTTACTACGGTGCCTTAATTGATTCTGTTCATCAGGATTGCATGTTGTTTTGGTTTACACAAACAATTTGATCTAAACCAACCAAACTACCAATCCAAACTGCTGAGTGTGCATCTCGTTACCGATAGGCTGGAACTTTTTCACAGAGCTCAGAATACATCCATTTTCAGCATTCTCAGAAATAAATATGAATAGCATCTGAATACAGATAGTAGTGTGCAATTCAATGGGGCATATTCAATTAGGTGCGAGTTTATAACAGAATATTTTTTTTGGTATTTAATTGCGTGCAGGCTTTTGGGAGCAGCTCAAATTTTTCCTAAAATCCATATTTTAGGGAAAAATTGTTGGCACCTGCTCTGGATTCCCCCCAATGAATAGTAAAGCAATTGGAAGTTTCCAATAAGCTTAGGGGGCGATTCAGACGGGGACGCTAAGCTGCGCTCTCTCGCAGTCAGGGAGCGGATATGCAAATGCCACGATCGCACAGCCAGGCTAAAAGGACGCCCTCTGTATCTTAGAGAGCGATGGCAGAATGATCGCAAGCCGGTGTAATGACACCCACTTTTCTTTCATAGCACATGTCATCTCCAGGAAGTGTATGATTATTCAGTAACATCGAGAGCCATCGGAGCTGCTCGCAGCCCTTAAGGTAGACCCTATCCCGCCGAAAGCACTGCGATCACTGCAGGCTGAAATACAACCAGGTGACGTGCACAATGACACTTCCAGGTTAATTATGCACGCCCAAAGAACGCTGTTTTGATGCTCAGACACGCCTGCGTTCGCACAACCACTCCCCCGTTTTAAAGGACCTTCCCGTTACCACCCACTTCCCCATCGCACAGACTAGTTCGCGCACGTGCACTGCGACGCATGTGCAGACGGGTGAAAATCGCCCATAGCGAGCGATCGCAGGTTAGCATCCAGGTCTGAATCGGGCCCTTAGTCCTTAAAAACTCCCCTTCTGCAGCGCTGTCGTTCTGCTCGGGCTCTTCTCCAGCGTCGCAGACAGCTACAATGGACAGGGCACAGGACAGGTACTACCCCTAACACTGCACACACTACACCTAATCCTACACCCGCTCCCCGCACACACTACCACCGCTAACCCTGCACCCACTCTCCGCACACAAATCCTACACAACTGCTCCCCGCACACACTACACTACCTAACCCTGCTCCCGGCACACAGCCTCGGCAGCCATTGGCAGAATCCAGGCTGACTGAAAAAAATATTCCCCTCCCGTGGGATCTGGCTAAAAAAAACGTGACCATTTTTCTTTTTAATTGGCGCGGGTATCAGGAGAGCACATAACCCTGGTTATCCAAAATTGGTAACTGGATATGCCCCAATGTTTGAAATTCTATGGGGATGAGTTCAATTGTTTTTTGACTGCCTATAAAGTAATGGGCACCCGACAGAAAAATTCAACTGTTGCTCCATTGGGTACGGGTGCCCATTACTTATCGCGCTTGTTGCTCCCAAATGTATCATGTTTAGGGCCGGATTCAATTAAGAGGCGAAAAGTGCCGTTTGGAGACAAGTTTCTGAGGATTCGGACTTTCCGCCTGTTTTCAAAGTACATTATCTCCATATTCAATTCCAGGACGATTTCGCTTAAGCGGAAAGTCAATGCATTGTAATAGGCAGAAAAGTATCTCCTATGAATAGCAGGTGAAAAAAAAAAAGTGCAAAATCGTTATTTTGGGGTGCAAACGTGGGGAATAACTCAGAACCCTTGGGACAGCCCCCCAAAAGGACAAATCAACCAAAAAAAAAAAAATTACTACCTCGGAACACCCCAAAATAGGTACTTTCTTTTTGGGGGTGAAAAAGTACGAAGTGGGGGGACAACTATAAAAACTGGCAAAATAGACTTCTTGGAGTGCTGTAAGGTGGGGCCAAGTGTTTTTGAGATTGCTGGTGCATGAGGGTGGTTTTTCACATTTTTTTTAAAGTTCACTTTACAGACAAAAATATGCTAGCACCCATTTTTAAGTACCCCAAATTTGACTGGACTACTTATTTTGACCAAAAAATACTGCTTAATGCCGTTCTTCACCACTTTTGCAAAGACGTTAATAAGAAGCAATTTAAACAACTTAAGTACCTCAAACACTTTTATTAGGGCTATTCGGACACATCTACATTGATACCCAATGTTAGTGCATCTTATTTTGGGGGTACAGACTGATTACCCCACTTCTGACAGTACTTTCCGCCTGTTCCGCATTCGCCTGTTTAGGAATTGAATATGGAGAAAAGCGGGGACGCGCGCATAAAGTTTCTGCCTCTGAAACAGGCAAAGGAGGCGGAAAGTCGGACAGGCAAAACTTTTCCGACTTTTCGTCTCTAAATGTTTATTAGAAAAAAACAGTACTAATCCTGTTCGGTCCCAGGCGCCCAGGTGGGGTGAGCGACCCACTTGGGGGTGTGTGTGGGTGGAGACTGATGAGGTGAGTGGACCCTTTTAGGGGGCTCCTTTCCGTGCAGTTCAATAGACCGGCACGTTACCCCTGCTGGACCTTTGGTCAACAGTCTTAGGATGTCTCGGGGGGAGGGGAGTGGTGGGTTGGCAGCGGGTCTGGCGGTTGTGGATGTACACCCTGGCGGCGTCCCGCGCAGGGGTATAAGTCTCGGAGTCACTTACCTACCGGTAGGATTTGTTGGTGAAAAAGGCTTGGGCTGCTGGTAGCTGGTGTTAGTTTCCTTTTGCAGATGCGGTGTTGGATGGCTGGTGCGGTGTCAGCGGTTGGAGGAAGCTCTGTGTGTGGTAGTGGCTTGCTGGTGCACTGTGGGGCTTGGTGCACCGCGTTGCTGGCGTTCTGTTCCCGCTGCCTGGTGGGTGCCTGCTGGTGTGGATCGCTTAGGGATTGCTGCTGGACGAACAGCTGTGAGTGGAGCTGGTGTTGGTTGCTCCCAGGGGGCGGTGCGTGGTCGCCTGGGTCTAGCAGGTGGAGTGGTGATCAGCTGTGAATGGTCAGCGGCGGTCATGTGGTGTCGGCATGACCGCCGCTGACCATTCACAGCCGGTCACAATCCCCATAGCAGCCATATATGCACCCAGACACGAGCCCCAGCTAACACAACCACAGCAGCACAGTAAACCATTGGCTGCCCAAACCACGTGACGTTATCACCCAACCACAGGCTTAGCCTCGCACAATCACCCACGACCTATCAGATACATGGGCCACACCCACTCTTAGCCCTGATTGGTCATCTCCACCACCTGACAAACACAGAACCTGGAAGTTCCACATTTAAACCTCACACATGCATAGCCACACTTCTTACCTCCTTGAAGAAGGCAGAGCCCCTGCCGAAACGCGTTGGAGACCCCCTACATTCTGACACCACAGCCAGCTTACACCAGAGCTCTTCATTCCTGCGGAGAACTCGGTCGAGCCTTGCTGCTTCCAGAACCCTCTCTACCCACCACCCGCAGGGCCGCGCTGGGCATCACACCTAGCAAAGCCCTTCGCACCCCTCTTGATCACCACTCCACCTGCTAGACCCAGGCGACCACGCACCGCCCCCTGGGAGCAACCAACACCAGCTCCACTCACAGCTGTTCGTCCAGCAGCAATCCCTAAGCGATCCACACCAGCAGGCACCCACCAGGCAGCGGGAACAGAACGCCAGCAACGCGGTGCACCAAGCCCCACAGTGCACCAGCAAGCCACTACCACACACAGAGCTTCCTCCAACCGCTGACACCGCACCAGCCATCCAACACCGCATCTGCAAAAGGAAACTAACACCAGCTACCAGCAGCCCAAGCCTTTTTCACCAACAAATCCTACCGGTAGGTAAGTGACTCCGAGACTTATACCCCTGCGCGGGACGCCGCCAGGGTGTACATCCACAACCGCCAGACCCGCTGCCAACCCACCACTCCCCTCCCCCCGAGACATCCTAAGACTGTTGACCAAAGGTCCAGCAGGGGTAACGTGCCGGTCTATTGAACTGCACGGAAAGGAGCCCCCTAAAAGGGTCCACTCACCTCCCCAGTCTCCACCCACACACACCCCCAAGTGGATCGCTCACCCCACCTGGGTGTCTGGGACCGAACAGGATTAGTACTGTTTTTTTCCAATAAACCCTTTGGCCCCCATTTCTGCCTCTGTCTTCATTTCCTCACCCACCACCTCCAGTCCATTAGACCCCCTTCCCTCCCTACACCCCATCACTCCACAAACAACATCGAACACAAAAGACCACAACACACTATTACTCCAGCATTACACCCATAGGGCGTCCGCACCCTCCGCACCCTCTACCCCATTATATCGTTACACAGGACCCGGTACTCCTGCTTTTAGGAAGGTGCAGCACCCCGACACAAACAATACATCTCACATCCCATCTGCCCATACAGCAGAGCACAGTTCTAACCCATCACTGAGCATTTATATATTCAAATTCAAAATGTCTCCATGAACACTGAACCAGTGAACAGTTAATAAAGCACCAGGGGCCTATTATTTAAGCACTTGTTTCAGAAAGTTACGTAGAAACTGCAGTTTCTGCATAATTTTCTGAAGTGTTGCTATGTACAAATAGTATTAGGCATGAGGGGTTGGGGACGGGAAGCCACCGGCCAGGTTCCCACGGTCAAAATCCCAACATCGGCATCCCAACAGGGTTAGGATACAGACAGTTGTCGGTAGGTATCCTAACCCTCACCCTCGCTCCCCGATGCCTGAAATTAACCTCCCCCTAGTGCCTAAACCTAACCCTCCCCCTAACACCGCTACTTACCTTTGAGATGCCGGCGCCGGGATTCTGACACTGGTATTCCAAGCGCCGGTATCCAATGTGCCGGGATACTGACCATATCCCTGCAGCAAATTTCACAGGAATCTCCTGCAGAAAGCTAATTAGCGCTGCAGACCGCAGTTCCCATAATGATTATGGGGACTATGGTCTGACCACTATGTACCAAACTCCAAAGACCCCTCAGAGGGTGTAAACGGTTTTAATTCTATGGAGGCAATCTTGTATGAGAGGAAACTTACAATCCCTCTCCCGCTGCATCCATCAATACTGTGTGCATGTGCAGTGTCAGATTCTCCTGGAGAAATGTGAAAGACTCATCAAATATGCCGGGAAAGTAACTAGCAAGGATAGCAGTTATAGCTATGCCTGCAAGTTACAGTTAGTACATACCTGGGATATCTTAATTCAAAATTAAAATATCTCTTGCGATACGGACTGATACTAATCACGGCAGTGCCACATTTATTAATATACAGCATACCCTCCAACTATACCGATATAGCCGGTACAGTACCGTTTTTTAAAGGTCTGTACCGGCAACAGAGGCTGTACCGTTTTGTACCGGTGGGGTACAATCTCCTGAATTCTTTAGCAGCGCTGCTGGGATACAGGACTCCCGCAGCGCTGCTGAGTGACAGGCGGCTCCGCTGCGTTCTCCCTGGTGGTCTGTAGTGCAGTCAGCACTGACGCTGACGTAATTATGCCAGCGCCGGTGATCAGAAGCCAGAGCCCAGCCAGTGCCTGCTGCCTCCAGCCCCCATGTACAGCCCTGTACACACGCCCTTTAAATGTAACCACGCCCCCTTTTCATCGTGGTCACGCCCCTGTACCGGGTTTTCTCAATGAAATGTTGGAGGGTATGATACAGGCCCCCAAAACTTATAGTGACTGGTAGAATATTTAACAGTATTTAAATTATAGTTTTGAGTGTTTTTTGGGGCTGTTTTTTTTTTTCTTTTAAACGGTTCTAGGGTTGATAAAGCTCCACCCATTCATCTGGAAGCTTCAAAAGGACTCTTGGCCTGATCAGGCAGGGAGAATGCAAGGACATTTCAGTGTACAATGCTATATAAAAATTATATGGCACTAGAGTTATTATGAATGACTTTACTATAAAATTCAGTTACTGTACTACTAAATCTAGGTTTATTTTCGATCTAAAAATTAATACCTTTTCAAATCATTCGTATTTTGTGCCCGGTAGCATAATACAAGCTTTTGTTTACATTTTTCTAACAGATTCCACTGTTTTGGCAACATGCAGCAGAACTTGTTATGCCTGATTTACAGCTTCGACATATGGCTGGCCACACACTAATGCGATTTCGGGCCGATTGCCTGAATTGCGACGTGTCGTACGATGAATCGTGTGGAAAATTGTGTCGTTTTTAAGGTAGGATACGATCCGATGCACGCTCCCGCAGCTCTTAAACATATAGCAAGATCAGATGTGCAGCCCATTATATCTATCATTATTGTATGCCGATCGTGCCGTGTATTTGCACATGCGATGCATTGTGCATCCGAGCGGCGTCATTTGTTAAAATAAGAAAAAGACTGATGCACACACGGGGAGATCTGTGATGCATGCATCTGTCTTTAATAAAATAAACACAGACGCAGGGATGGTTCATTGAGAACCATCTGTAAAAAAAAAAAAAAAAAGTTTTTTTTTTTTTTTTTTTTTTTAAACTGTGTCCCCCCCCCCCAAAGAGCAACCAGGCCCAGGCTTTTAGTGACCCAGTGCTGGTTGTGCAACATACGGGGGACAAACGAGGTAGGGGTCCCCCGTATTCTGCGCAATCAGCACTGGGCTCTGAGCCAGTCCTGGTTCTGAAAATACATAGGTAAAAAAAAATGCATAGGGTCCCCCTGTATTTTCCAGAACCAGCACCGGACTTTTTTTTTAGCGGGGGGCTGATGCTACTGTCAGGGAAGCCCTTTCACCAGGCCCCCCAGCCGAAGCATCAACCCTGACCACTAGTCAGCCCAGGCCAGGGATCCCTGGGGACCCCCCCCAATAAAGGGGTCTGCCCCTTCAGGGTACCCCAGTTTGATAACCTGGGACTATCCCCGGCACCCCTGGGGCGGTGGGTGCCGGGTTGATTAAGTAGTGTAGTGTAAAAAGAGAATAGTAAACATTGGGCCTGATTCAGACCCACTCGCGAGCGGCTGTACGCTCGCAAGTGGGTCGATGGTCTGCACTGAGCATGCGCACGACGGAGGGAGCTCCGTCGTGCGCATGCGCCAGACACGACGAGCGAAGGACTTTCCTTCGCTCGTTGTGTCCGATCAAAGGGGGCGTGCTGTCAATGTTGATTGACAGCACGCCCCCTTTGGTGGGCGTGCCGGGGGCGTGCCTCCCTGACGGGGGCGTTCCCACGGGAACGCCTCCCGTCAGAAGCCGGCCCACTGACATCACTAGTGATGTCAGTGGGAGTGATTTTGGCTCTGATAGAGCCAAAATCACTCCGGAGCTTGCGGTTGAAAACCTCAACCGCAGGCTCCGGCTCGCAGTTTCGATGGTCGCGATGGTCACGACCATCGCGGCCATCAAAATGCACGCTCGTATAGCCTGTGGGTGGTGACCCACAGCTATACGAGCGTCCAGGAGGACGCTCCATGAAAAAGGAGCCCGGCCCTCATGCAGAGCGTGCGCTCTGTTCAGAGCGTACGGCTCTGAATGAGGGCCATTGTCTTTAGGAGTAGAACTGCAGGTCCCAGCAAGCCTCCCCCGCATGCTAGTACTTGGAAAACCACAATCACCAGCATGCGGGGCATTAAGGGCCCGCTGGTGCCTGTAGTTCACCTGGAAATAAATTATTAAATAAACACAATACAAACATACCGTGACAATATAGTTTTAATACTTACACACTCACTCACACATACTCACCAACATTACCTGTTCTAGTCCCTTTCTCCCTGTAGGCATCCTTGGACTTCGTAAAATAAAAAAAATAAAAAGTGAAAACCCGATCCACGCAACAGGTACCAACCACGATGGATGATACCTCCCGAATGAAGAGCTCAGACTTGGCATTACCCTTTGTAGTGCTGTGTCTGAGTGTTCATTGGCTGAGAGATGTCAGCCCACGCCTCTCTCAGCCAATGAACGGTTCCCACCATTGACTACAATGGTGGGAACCGTTCATTGGTTGAGAGATGAAAGGCTTGCCTCTATCAGACAATGAACGCTCAGCGGCAGGGTTTCCATGGTGAAATCCCGCCGCTAAGCTCTCATTCGGGAAGTACCGTTCTTATAGAACGGTACTTAAGTACGTGGGTCTGTGCTTTTCGTTTTTTTATTTTGCCTAGCCCGGGGATGCCTACTTTGGACCGAAGAGGACCCGAACTTCACATAGGAGACGGTGAGTATGGATACTTTTTCACAGGGATACATAGGCGAGTATGTGTGCATGTGTGTGTATATGTGTGAGTGCATGTATGTTTAATAAACGTATACTTTGTACGGTGTGTGTCCTGTGCTTATTTTAATATTGTTTTTGCAGTGGAACTACAGGTACCAGCAGGCCCGTAATGCCCCAAATGCTAGTACTTGTGGTTCTACAAGTACCAGCATGCGGGGGAGGCTTGCTGGGACCTGCAGTTCCACAGCAAAAGACAATATTTTCAACTATTTGAAATGCACTACACTACATAATCAACCCGGCACCCACCGCCCAGGGGTGCCGGGGATAGCCCCGGGCTATCAGCCTAGTCCTGGGGTGCCCTGGAGAGGGGGATCCCCAGCTCCCCCCAGGGATCCCCGGCCTGGGCCGACTAGCGGTCAGGGTTGATGCTTTGGCTGGGGTGCATGGTGAAAGGGCTCCCCTGGCTGTGGCATCAGCCCCCCGCTAGAAAAAGTCCAGTGCTGGTTCTGGAAAATACAGGAGGACCCTATGCATTTTTCCCCCTTGTATTTCCAGAACTAGGACCAGATCAGATCCCAGTGCTGGTTGCGCAGAATACGGGGGACCACTACGATGTTTGTCCCCTGTATTTTGGCAACCAGGGCTAGTTCTAACTAGCCCGGTGCTGGTTGTGCTTACATACGGGGGACCCCTATGTCATTTGTCCCCCGTATGTTGCACAACCAGCACTGGGTCACTAAAAGCACTAGGCTGGTTGCTCTTTGGGTGGGGGTGGGGGAACACTGTTTTTTTGGTTTTTTTCACAGATGGTTCTCACTGAACCATCCCTGCATCTGTGTTTATTTTATTAAAGACAGATGCATGCAAATGACGCCGCTTGGGCGGTCGGACGCACGATGCATCGTATTGTGTGATCGTATGTACATTGTGTGTCAATCGGGTGGCCGGGACTGCCAGGGAGTTCAAGGGAAATCGTAAGATGAATCTCCTCTTATGCTGGTCGTACTAGTGTATGGCCAGCATAATAGACAAAAATATAGAACACACTGTGCACAGATATTTACATCAGATGTTCAGAATACAGTGTAGGTTTTAAGGATATCCAAGCTTGAGCAAAGGCAACTTTGGGCCTCATTTATCAACTAGTTTTATCATTCACAACGAGTGATAAAACTTGCTGCACATGATAAATGATGCTCCAGCCAATCAGCTCCCAACTGTCATTTGTTTGAAAATTATAGTTGGGAGCTGATTGGCTACAGTACCATTTATCATGCGCAGCAAGTTTTATCACTCGTTGTGAATGATAAAACTAGTTGATAAATGAGGCCCTTAATTAGCACCTCAGTTCATTTTATTTAATCATCTGGAATCAAGCATGGATATCCTTAACACCTGGACTGTAATGACTGAGTTTGAGAAGCTCTGATCTAAATCATTGCCTGCGGCTACAGAGAGACGGCCAAGAACAGTCATTAGCATTCTCTTGCAGCTCGAATGCTGGGTACACACTAGGGCGACCTATCTGACAATTGATTAGTGCATATACACTTACCAATCATCAGCCTGATGTGTCCGGCCCAACGTCACAACTGGGTGGGCATTTAAATTTGCCTACCCAGTTGAGCTGTCACTCATCATCGGATCCCTGCAGCATGTGTAAGGGCGATCGGCAGGTCACCTGTACACAACAGCATATGCACCAATATATCTGCACAGCCAATGCCATAAGTCTGTGAACAACCTAGTTCACAGACATATCGGGGGGGTATGCAATCGGGAAGCCGACTGCCTAAATACCGGCAGCCGGCTTCCCGACTGTCATATCCCGGCAAGGGTGAAATGCCGGGCGACTAGATGTAGACGCCCGCATTTCCCCGACGCCGGGAGACTGGCGCCCGGCATCCCGATCGTAGTGATGCCGGGCGCCGCGGGCGGACAGCCGCGGGGGGGGAGGGTTAGGTTTAGGGCTCCCGGGGGGGGATTTAGGGTTAGGCACCCCCCGGGAGGGTTAGGCTAGGGGGAGGAAGGGTTAGGGTTAGGCACCCCCGGGGGGGACTCAGGGTTAGGCACCCCCCGGGGGACAGGTTTAGGCAGCGGGGAAGGGGGTGGTTAGGGTTAGGCACCTGGGGGGGGAAGTTAGGGTTAGGCACCCCTAAGGAGGGTTAGGTTAGGTTAGTAGATACTCACCTATCCACGATCGGGATTTCCAGCGCTGTCGGGCTTCCGCTGCTTCGAACTCTGCTCATGTCGGGCTGCCGCTGACGGGAATCGAACCCATACCCATTCCATCGGGGGTGCCCACCCGCCGACGTACTTGCGATATATCAGTCATTCAAATGAACGGCCAATATATCTCCCAGTGTGTACCCAGCTTAACAACATGTATACATGTACATACTGCATACTTTTAAGATAAGGTACTTACCTACCAGAGATAGGTTTACTGGGTCCAAGAAAACTTAATCAGTTACAAAAAACTAATAGACTTGTTTCGTCTTCCTAATGCATGTTATTTAGCCATAATAACTCTAGAACATTAAAAACACTTTTAGGGACCTATTTAGCAAGCATTTGTTTTCCATAAAATTATGTAGAAACTGCAGTTTCTGCATAATTTTATGAATTGTTGCCATGTAGTAATAGCCTAATCCAGGAGATTTCACAGAAATCTCAGGCAGAGTGCTAATTAGCACTACAGATCATAGTCCCCATTATTATCAATGGGTACTACCATCTGACCCCTATGTACCAAACTTCAAAAAGCACCATTGCCAGAATAATTAATACATAGGTCCCTTAGTCTGTGACTACTGCTGATACAATGACTTTTTATTTCGCTTTGTGGTCTGGTTGGGTTAGGACTGAGACTGCAATATACCAATTCTCCTGATGAAATACGTGACATTTTGTGGGCAAGTACAGAATGAGACAAATATTATTCGGAACAGTTTTGAAAACTTTTGCACATCTTTGTCTAGAAACAGTCAATAAAATATATAGGTGCATAATTATGAATTTTCGCAGGGACATAGGTTATTGCTATCGCTGCGGGTACAATTTAGTTCAGAGTTGCGATTATTTCTACAAAGGCCCTTAAAATCACACCAAAAGATAGTCACAAACTAAATATATGAAAAGTATGTTTTTCTATACAGACTGTAATCCCTCTTACCTCTGTTACCCAGTCTCAATTACTACGGTTTTGTCCCTAACTGAAAATTCTGGTGCTATATAAATAACGGTAATAGTGTTTTACATGTGTTTGTTATTAGCATATTAAGGTCATTGGAAACAATCATTTTAACATCTAGTAAACAGAATTAAATAAAGTGTATGCGAAAAATATAGTGGAAAGCACCTGAACATAGTATAAGTAATTGGAAACAATGGTTCCTATTTTCACATCTGTTCCTATGTGCTATACCATGGCTACAAAGAATAATAAAACTCACAGAATGAACACAAGTGGGTATGAGGGTGGTAAGGAGAGGAACAAGAGAGGGTTTGTATACTAGTATTGCACTGCATTGACTGATGCCCAGGGATGACGTCACTACGGCTCTTTCCTGCTGCTTGGTGAAATAGATATCAAAGCAGAGCCACTGAAATGCCCATCAGTATAATAATTACAGTATCTTGTATCTTATACTATATACAGATGCAGTTACACAAATAGATGACAGATGCAAACACAGGATGGTGATTCAGATCATTCAATGCATAAAGGAAGTGTTAAATAATAACAAAGGGTAAGCTAAATAAATACATATAATTCAGATACAAACATCATATACTGTTGTAACATGTTACTAGGAACAGAGTTTATTCATTCATTAACATATTTGATGAACAATAACCTAAATGACAATCTGACAGAACACCTCGTTCTTCGTTATTTTACATTGTTATTTGCACCAGCTCACCTCCCCTGCAAAGCTGTAGGTTTCAATGTTGCATTTGGAGATCATCCGGTCCATTAAAAAATCAAATAAAAAACAATATATTTTATAAAATAGTGCCCTCCATTTAAATGAGGGTTTGTCCTCCCTGCTTTTGGAAGCTGGAGGGATTCATGATTACTGCCTCTCCCAAAAAGGTTATCGTGTCCTTCTTCTTGTAATGGGGTTTCCTTGGGGGGAGAGGAGGTGGATGATGGCGTAAAAAAAAAAAAGCAGAAGAATGAGGGGAAAAAAGAGAAAGAGGAAGGGAGAACTACTTTACTTCCTAAAGGGGTGGGGAGGAAAAGAAGGGCCGGTAGGAGGAGGAAGGATATATCTGCTCTGTAAAGGCTGAGAAGGAGAGGGGCGGTGACGATCACATAAACATGATGAACGGGGGCGGAGGGAGCTGTAGCTTGCAGAAGTGCAGCAGCCGTACAAATACCACTATAGGCAATGTAATCACTGTTTATGTTGAGTTGATAGAGCTTAAGAAGTAAACAGAAGCTACAGCATAGCTGCCGGGGCTCTATGGGTCTCAAAGCAATTTGCTAAATAGACGAAAAAAAATATTACTCAGCTAGAGTACTAAAGAGCCATAATTCTATACAGAATCAATAAAGACATATCAATAATGCTATAAATGGTATGAAGAACGCAAAAGAAAATTACTTTGAGCAATAACAATATCGTTGCGACTCTGAACTTATATTTATTTTGCAGACATTTAGGGCTCTATTCAGTATGTTAATTATCGGGGTCCGATAATTAACATTCCTACCCACTGTGGGCGCAGGAGCAATTCATCATTGCTCCGGCGCGGAGACAGCTGATCCGAATATTAGCTGTCTCCACAAGTTTTTTTTACTGCTCCGCATGCATGACGTACAGGTCACGTATGCGCACAAGAGCCACGACGTCCGGCGGAAGGATCCCTCTTCGCAACCCGGGCAGGGTGAGCGGCGATCTGAAGATGTTGAATGCTCCCGCAGTCAAGCTCCGAAAATATTGTATTTTTTGAGCTTGATGAATTCTGCCACTATAGTAGTGTATAGGGACAGCAGGCCATTCCGCGAGAGAATAAGCTAAGCAGTAGATATCTGTGATATCTCCCGTTTTACCTTCTTGAGGAATGTCCCGAATACTTAATTTAAATTGAAGGTTAAAATGTGCATTTTCACCTGCTTTTGTTGAAATTAAGTGATGATGAATAAACCCCATAAGGTTTTTATCTCAGTAGGTGTGTGTAAAAACAACATATATAGGGCTCCATTTAACAACGAGACATAACCCCTTTAGCACTTGCTAAAGGGGTTATGGGCCTGATTCAGACCCGGTCGCAAGCGCTGAGCACTCGCAACCGGGTCGATGTTTGCCCACTGGGCATGCGCATGACGGAGCCGGCTCCGTCGTGTGCATGCGCGAGACCCGGCTAGCAACGGGTGCTCCGTTGCTCCGGATCTCGCACCAAAGGGGGCGAGCTGTCGATGGTGATTGACAGCTCGCCCCATTTGGTAGGCGTGGCGGGGGGGTGGCTTCACAAACTGAGGCGTTCCCAAGCGAAGTGATGTCAGTGGGAGAGCTTCCGGCTCTATTAGAGCCAGAAGCTTTCTGGGGCTTGCGGCCACGAGACCCTACCACAAGGGTCTCGTCGCAAGCCCGATGGTCGCGATGGTCTTGACCATCGCGACCATTATCCTGGCCGCTCGCAATAGCTGTGGGTGGTCAAAAAAAAACGCCCAGATTCAGAGGGAGCGCCGGCTCTGAATCAGGGCCTCAGTACGGATCGCAACTGAGATTGCAATAGCAATTACGCACGCAGTCCCACTGCGATCATATGCTAATCCTATGCCATTGCTATGCTGTCGCAGCACAACATAATGACACCCACCTTCCCTTACACGCATCGGTAACATTGAGTATCATCGCAGCCTCATACACACTTGCACAAGGTCAGACCACACTCAGAAATTGCTAACCTTCCGGTATGCAGTAAGAGCTCATGCTGCATATGCTATCGCAGTGAATAATTTATGCATGCACCTGCACTGGCACGCCTGCGTTTTGCTGACCACCCCCCCATCACCACCCCCAAATGGTACTTCCTGTCAATAACTCTGTAATGGGTTTGCGTAGCCACTGCGATCGCAGCCCTGATCGCAGTAGAGTGTTCGCGCACGTGCACTGCCATGCATACCCATGGGGACTGTTTAGTATTCAATAAACAGCTGTAGGTGTAGCTTATAACTGTTTGTCACTGTGGGGTCTATTTACTAAGCTGTGTTAGGAGATAAAGTGATTGGTAATAAGGTACCAGCCAATCAGCTGTCATCTCACAGGCTGTGTTTGAAAAATTAGTTAGGAGCTGTTTGGCTGGCACCTTATCTCCGTTCACTTTATCTCCAAACACAGCTTAGTAAATAGACCCCTTAAACACTAACACCATTTATAGTCCCCATTGCCGGTAATGGGAACCCAGCAACTGCCTTTCTGGCTTCAACAAAGCCATTCATGCTTTGCTGAGTGGCCGCCGGTGAGAGTGTAATGTGCAGACAGCTGTCACGAATGTGCATTACTCAGTACCCCTTGGCCAGCAGCGGTATACACCGCGTTGTTTGGTCGGAGAATGACGGTTAAGGCGCATTAACCGGCATTTTCTGACCAAAGTGCCGGGCGCGAGGCTGTTAGCGCCGTGCTAAGCAAAAAAAACTGCTGCGCGCCTGGCACTTTGGTCGGATTTCTCCTCGTATCCCGAAGGGGGGTGCGAGAAGAAATCCTTAGTGCGCCCAAACAGCGCGGTGTATTGAATAGCTGCGGGAGCTCCCTCCCGCGGCTATTCAACATCACGTTGAATTGAATTCCCCCCATTGTCTTATCATTACCCTTTCTCTCTAGATTGTAAACTCTCATGAGCAAAGCCCTCACTGCCCTTAGTCTCATGTCTGCAACTTCTTAGTCAACCTTGGATGTTTTCTTTCTGTTTCTTTGTATGATTTGTCATATCAATTATGCAGTGCTGTAGAGTGTTTTTGGCCCCTAATGCCTACACAATTATTTTTGGCCCCTTATGCACTACACAATTTTCGGGGCAATCCACCCGATATCAGCGGATCCCCCGATAATTGCACTGTGTGCGCGGGCGTCGAGGGTAAAATATCGATCGGTCAGGCATGCCGGATTGTCCAGCATGCCCGTCCAATGCAAATATATTGTATGTTAAATGTCGGCCGCATCGGGCAGTGTATGCCCAGTTGCGGGCGATTGAAAGACATTTCCCCTGTTCCTTCACAGAAAAGGAACGGGGTAATGTCGCGTATGTGCACTGCCATGCATGCCCATGGGGACTCCTCGGCGGAGCGCAGATATCGGGGCCAGTATATCTCAGTGTATGTCTGCGATATCTGCAGGATGACAGGCTGTCAGATAAAATGTCGGTCTGACAGGCATTTTATCTGGGAGCGTATGCCCAGCATAATGAATAAACAATGATGACCCTCTCACTTTTAAAAAGTACCAACCAATCAGCTCCTAACTGTCATTTTTCAAACACAGCCTATAAAGTGGCAGGATTGTTGGTACTTTATCTCCGTAAACTTTATCTCCAAGGCTTAGTACATAGACCCCACAGTGAGAGACAAGCGTCTCCCACTTAGCTCTGAGAGACCCGGCCTATTATCCCGCAATTACTGCTGATTCAGCATCCTGTACCGTAAACTATATACTGTCACCGACTGGTAAGCTGTATCACACCCTGCTCCACTTCATTATAACCAGTGTATCACAGTGAGTACACCTGTTCATCACATATCTTCCAAAAATACATCCTACTGGTTAAGCACCTGAACTGTTTGTAGTAATGAGGCATTCCGCTGGTGTGTACATAACTCTGCCATACCACCGCACCTGTACACATGCATTTCAAACATTAACAACATTTTATCATGCAGTGTATGACAGATAAAGATGAAATAGACACAGATGCACAATTAACTTTGTAATATGGACTATACATTCATAAATAACTCACTTTTCTGCACTGTGTGCACACTAGACAGGGTTGATCGTTGATCCCTAGGAACAGACACAACACATGCCTCTCCAACGTACTCACACGCATGTCCCATAATCTCTTGTACTGCTTTCCTATATCCATGTTTTATTTTACAATATGATAATTAACTTGTATGCATGGTCTACAATTTTTAATAGGACTCAATGATCACGAAGTGAACCTCTGTCCAGCAGTCAAGAAGCATAGGTAAAATGACAAGCCGCTTCTGCAAACATTATTCTTTGATGGAAGAAAGATCTCTCCACTTATGTAAGTGAAGACAAGGCTGCAGCATGTGACATTTTATTATTTATTTATTATCAGTTATTTAAATAGTGCACACATATTCCACAGCACTTTACAGAGAATATTTGTCCATTCACATCAGTCCCTGCCCCAGTGGAGCTTACACTCTATGTTCCCTACCACATGCGCACACACATACACACTAGGGTTAATTTTTGTTTGGAGCCAATTAACCTACCAGTATATTTTTGGAGTGTGGGAGGAAACTGGAGTACCCGGAGGAAACCCACGCAAGCACAGGGAGAATATACAAACTCCACACAGTTAGGGCCGTGGTGGGAATTGAACCCACGACCTCAGTGCTGTGAGGCAGTAATGCTACCATTACACCGTCTGTGCTGCCCGACATGAGTAGTGTCATTATGTTAGAAGCGAAATATAGTCGTTAGACTAGACTGAGAGATAGATAGTGGAAGGAAAATGGTCCCCCAACAGCACACAGTAGTACTGTGAGGCACATATAACCAATGGAGGATCCATGGGGGTCTATTATAGTCGAGGACAGGCTGCCTGTGGTTGCACAATATGTAGAATTGTGCATATCAACCCTTGGAGAGGGAATTTACTTGTTTGGTGCTCATGGTTCGCTTATCCTTAATAGAGTAACACCTCCTATTGCATAGCTTAATCCCTAGAACGACTGCTATTGAACCAGTCTATATATCTGACCATGCTTTGGTGTGAGTTACTATTTCTGACAATACTGATAAAGGCCCCTATCGCCAGTGGCAGTTTCCCACCTTTTTGGCTAACTGAAATTTAGATCCATGTTGGAATCTGCTTGGTAGGCCTATTTATTCAATAATCTGAACCATGCGCAGCAGAACCCTCTACTGTTCTGGCAAGCTTCAAAACCAGTCCTTAGGAATTAATATGCATCTTCTGCCTGTGCTCAAAGGGAATTGTCAACTCAGCAATCATTAAAGTCCTTCCTAAACCCGGTCAAGACCTTGAGCTACTAGGATTTTATAGGCCCATCTCACTACTCAATACTGACTACAAGATTCTTACTAAAATACTGACAAATAGGCTTAGGCTAGCTCTCCCTTTTGGTACAGGGATGGAAGATCTGCAGTGCCTGGGTAGATGGTTGAAAGGTCGACACTAGATGGACGACGTGCAAATGGTTGCCAGGGTCAAATGATCAACGGTTAAAATGATCGCCAGTTTAAAGGTTGAAATGGACATAGGTTGACAGGGTCAAAAGGTCGACACACCATTGATTGACACAGAAAAGGTTGACACATTATTTTTTTTAATGATTTTTAGGGTTAGGATGAGGATTAGAGTTAGGCACTTGGCGGAGAGTTAGGGTTAGGCTGCAGAAGGGGACGGTTAGCTTAGGCACCAGGGGGAGGGTTAGGGTAAAAAAAAAATCAATGTGTCAACCTTTTTTGTGTATAGTCTTTTTGACCATGTCGACTATTTGTCACTGTAGACTTTAGTCCATGTCGACCATTTTACAGTCGATTCCTTCACTCTGTTGACCATTTGACACTGTCAACCATTTGGTGTCAACCTACTGACTTTCTATCTAAATACTGTAGATCTTTTAAACCACATTGTAGTAGATGATGACCAGACAGGGTTTATTATGGGCAGACATTCAGTGGTAAATTTATGCAAGATTATCTCTGTTATGCAATGGCTTCAGTCCTCTCAGGATTGGGAGCCAGCTGTGCTATTACCACTATTTATTTTGCGCCGACTACACAAATTTATTTCCAGGTCAACAGGGGAACCAGGCAGCAAAGTCCCCCCTCCTTCTATTATTTGCTTTAGCGTTTTGAACCCCTCGCTATTGCATTATAAATTGCTGACTCTTTCTCCGGTATCTGTGTAGGGTCTCTGGATCCTAGATTAGCGGTATTTGCAAACAATATGCTCTTGCTTATGTCTCGACCAGCCTTCTCTATCCCCACTGTTATTGACACAATTCGGTTAATTTTCTGACTATAAAGTAAATATCTATAAATCTGAGTTATTTCCCATAGGCACCTCCTCCCACAGTCTCCTTATGCACTCTGCCTGCTCCCAATTTGCTAGGGCTGCCTCCCAACTTAAATATTTAGGGGTTCAGATTCCAGCTAATCTGACCAGACTGTACACGGACAATTTTTCCCCTCTGATTAGTAAAATGACCCATATATTGGAGCACTCTGCCCCTGTCACTTATGGATAGGGTGGCTGTACTTAATGGCATAATTTTCCCTACAATATTTTACTTAGTTCAAATGCTACCAATTAACTTGACTAGTAAAGACATTGGGCCTGATTCAGAGCCGCTCGCAAAAAGCGAGCGCTCGCTCTGAATCAGGGCGGGCACATTTTTTTTAAAGTTGCGGCCTCCTGGCTGCTCGCATAGCTGTGGGTGACCACCCACAGCTTATGCGAGCGGCCAGGTGATGGTCGCAATGGTCAAGACCATCGGGCTTGCGACGAGACCCTTACGGTAGGGTCTCGTGGCCGCAAGCCCCAGTGGACTTCCTGCTCTAATAGAGCAGGAAGTCCACCTACTGACATTACGAGTGCTGTCAGTAGGGCCGCCCACAAATGGCAGGCGTTCCTGCAGTGTTCCTGCAGGAACGCCTCCATTTGCCCAGCCACCCCCCCTCCCAGCCTACAAAACGGGGCGAGCTGTCGATCGACATCGACGGCCGCCCCGTTTGTTGCAAGCACCGAAGCGAGTGCTTTTTGCGCTCGCTCCGGGGCTCGCGCATGCGCAGTGCGCACGCCGTGCATGCGCACTGGCTCACCATCGACCCGCTTGAATCAGGCCCATTGTGTACTGTTCAAGGGTATTTACAAAGTTTCTCTGGTGTGGTGGGAAGAATAAAATAGCTTTGGCTAAACTTCAAAAGAGCAGACGAGAGGGAAGCTTGGTTGTTCCAGATCTTACTATAATGCTTTAATATATAACCACTCAAGTTTGCCTACGTTGTTCCCCGTATATGGACTGGTGCTCCATATACACTGAGGTGGAACCTTTCCAGACACCCAAAGCTAACATGGAAAGCAGTAAGACACTATTTATGGTATACCTATACCCCCTTCCCACTACCCTTTTTTTTCCTTTCTTTTACCTTACTGTCTTGTTCCCTATCCCTTATCATATTGTTTGTATATTCTATATTCTTTAGTTTTATTTATCCATTAGGTTGTATTTGCATATCATTTACTGGCTATTATTATGCTCAATATTGACTCTAATGTTACAATAGGAGATGTACTGTTTCTAAATGTATTATTCTTTATGTGATGATCCACTGACTGAGCATTTTCTGCACCGTTTCCTGTATTGTATAATTTTTGTTATTCTAATAAATCTAAACAGATGTTCCAAAAATAAACAGATATATTGTTGTATCTTGAGGTTTATTGTATTGTGAAGTTTTTTCCTTATAATGTAAGGGTATTGTAATGAGATAAATGTTCCATTTAATGTAATGCCGGCGAATGAGAGATTTTATTTATGTTCTTTTGTTATCATTTGATATATTTGAAATATACTTTCTGTAACTTTCTGTAAGAAATTTATTTTCTGTAAGTTATCATCCCTGATGCAGCATTTGTTGTAATTTGTGTCTATGTTGACTGTATAATTTAATAGAACCAGTATCTGATGAGCTGTGTTGTTTGTCCAGTACTCTGCAGAAGTAACTCTATATCAACAAGCAGCTATAGGGCTACCTGAGGCCCTCCTTCACCTGTAACCCACAGCTTTTTCTTCTCATTAACTTCTTGTTTCTTCTTTATTCCATTGGCCCAAGCTGTTATTCTCTGCCTTATCTCTTGACTAGCTTAACCCGTATCAAGAACTGAGACAGAGATTTACTAAGACTTGGTTTTGCTGTCTATTGCAATCTGCTGGATATTGCCGTTTACTAACCATCAGATTTGAGCATCAAAACAACCCCGACGGTGATGTGCACTGTATATTTTCTGTCTGAAACTCCATCGATTTATAGCTGTTTCCAATATAATTTCTAACCTCCCTGGGGAGTGCCTTACCCTAACCTCCCCCCGGTGATGCCTAAAACTAACTCCCCCCTCCCCACACCCTAACCCTCCCGAGGGGTGCCTAACCCTAATATCCTCCCCCTGGGGGTGCCTAATCTTAAACCCACCATCCCTGAGCTCACTAAGATACGGACAACGATCGGTATTCCGGTATTCGGGATGCCGCCTCCGGTCTCCTAATCCCATTCGGAATAGTGGCGTCGGCATTTTGCCGGCAGCGGTATATCGGCAGCCGGGATCCTGTCCGCCAGTATTTTAACAACATCCCAGCAGGAGAGCCTTCTGCGTGTCTGGAGACCCGCTATTGCTGCGACAGTTTAGACTTACTCAGAAGGCTGATGGCCGCTTGATCTGTATTCAATATTTTCAGTTTCTAAGTTTGTGCATAAGCGGCGGATGTGAGATGCCATCAGTGGGCATCTGTAAGCACTGGACAGCGAGTGAGTTATTACAATATTTTTGCAATTGCGATCCGTGAGACATACAAAAAATTTTTATAACCATAAAAAATGTGTAAATCAGTTAAGATGAAACATGGTGTTTGCATAAAACTTTTACTGAAATTTGTTTCCTGTTTATTTACAGTACCACAAAAGAAGGAAGCAAAGAGCAGGTCAATTAAATTTAGCAATGTAGTACGCATAGTGCCAACATGACACATTTTTGCAAAGTTAATGTAAAATGCTATTTATTCTGTAGGTCCATTGCCGCATCGTCCTGTGGAAACACATCACTGCTCACTAAAGCTTCAATGGAGATATCCACTCCATCTTGTGCATGAATATTACTGACAGTATCATTTATATTTTTAAAATTAAATAACTTTATATAGCACTCAGCCCCCACTATCACAGGGTGCTGAACTGCGGCCTCATTGCTGCTGCTTGGTCCTGTACTGTAGGCTCTCTGTCAGCCCGGGCATCAGTCAGTCACTCAACTGAGCTCACTCTGCCTGTGTCGGCTCTTCTCCTGAATTCTGCTCAGTGTGCTGTCACTGTGCGCCGCCCGTCCCAATGCCACAGCCGTGTTATCGGCTCCTCGGTGCAGGGCACTTTGGGAATGGAATGGGTGAGAGGTCATGACGTCAAGGTCATACAGGTTCAATAATACCCCTTTTCTACCAAAATTCCAGGTCTGACCCGGAGTTGGAACAGGGTTCCTATCCGGATCAGACCCAGAATTTAGCCTGCGCCGTCTCGTGAATATCCTCGGTAGGCGCCGGCTACATTTCGGGTCTGATCCGATTTGGAACCCTGTTCCAACCTCTAGGTCAGATCCGGAATTTAGGTATAAAAGCGGTATAACAGATGCTATGCAGAGTAGTGGTAAATAGGACTCTCACCAAGGTGCAGACATGTTCACTGGCAAATGACAGGAGAGATCCTTCAAATCACAATTATCCCACCTGAATCAGGAAAGCTGGAAGGAATGCTTATTCCATTACCTAAAGCTATGGCAGCAGGTGAGGCTCAGCAGGTCATCAAACAGAGAATACAATTGTACCTGACCTCATATTTTCCCAGTAAAGGATGTAATGTCTTCAAATTAGAGAATTTTTTTTTTTCTTTTGTTATCATTTGATATAACATTTTAAATATGATAAACTGTGGAGAGAGATCTGATGAGATTTACATCTCATGGTGTTGCAGAGTTTATTCAACCTTGTGATGAGGCTTAGCTATATATCTTTTTCTCCAATCAAGACTCATTTTGTATTATTTTCAACTATGTTATCTACCATAGAAGTAGTTTGTGACATCTAATTAGATAATAAATTAAGAAAAAGTAAATATCAACTTCTGATTTTATAATTTAAGAGGTCTGTATGATTTAGGTGCATATGCAGGGGCGTAACTAGACCTAGGGAGGCCCCATAACAAAATTTTCACGGGTCCCCATTGATTCTCTTACCTGTATCACTGTGTCTTCTCTTGCTGCTGCTGAATGAGCTCCGATCTCTAAACACTGCAGTGCACTTCCTGTTCACATGACACATCCAAGGTGCCCATCAGTGCTCAAGGCACCCCATCATATTTAGAGGCCTCTATTAGCTCCCTTCCTGTGCAGCTTACTGCCCGTGGTGTGGCCCCACCCCCAGCTCTGCAAGTAGTGTCTGACTATACAGAAGCGAGGCTGAGCTGTTGCTGCCTCATCTCTCGTCTCCCTGCAGTCCCAGGGAGCTGCACAAAGCTGGTGAGTGTTAACTATAAAATGATTACAGTAAACAAAGAAGATATTTATAAGTTATAAATATCTTCTTTGTATTATTCTAATAATTTTTATAACAAATCTCAGGAGAATATTGATCAAGTAAGTTAGGGTCCATACCCACAAGAGTTGTTTTAAAACTGGTTCCAATGCGTTCACCTGCAGTGAATGCAAGTACATGAAGTAGAGAGCATATGACCACAACCCAAATAAAACTGTGTGCCCTCCCCTTCCCTGTACACTGTGGCCCGCCGGTGGTAGACCAGGACAGTCCCAGAAAAATGGGACTGTCCCGCTGAATGTGGGACAGATGGGAGGTATGGTTAACCTCAAGAGGTGATTCCACCCTTCACTCACACCTATTAATGCAACACCTATTTAAGACCTGGTAGTTGAATTGTGTTTGCTCTGTATTGGAGGATGGATCTATACAGGTGAACCTTTACGCTGTATTCTGTAATCCTGCTATGCTGTGACACTACTAGGCTGCATTACCGCTAAGATGTTGCTGTGACTACTTAATAAAGTGCAGGAGGGCCTGATTCTGAGTCACACACAAAATGGCTGTAGTTGCAGGCAGCTGCAGAAGCCTGATTTGCTACATTATGCTAATGCGAGTAGAGCTAATGCAGCGGTTTGTGGGTCTTCAAGTGGAAAGCTGTGCAGCCCATTGATTTTTACGCAGGCCACCACAGCTGTCATCATTAGTATCTGCACTGGGACCAGTCCCATGCAAGGTGCAAGAGATCCATCACACACACGCTTCCCATACACACAACTAAGAATCGTATGGAACTTTTTATACAAGCCCACAACACTCCCACACGTCAGGGCGGCTATGTGCAATTGCATTTTTACCGGCCAGTTCCTGCTCCAAAACGCCCTGTTTCATAGAAAGACAGATCTGACCAAGTACCGTCCAACTCAGAATAGGATGGAGAACAGTGATCGATTCGACTCAGAATTAGGCCCAGAGTGTTTATTTTTGAGTGTGTTAAGACTCAACTTGAGAACACTACACTGCTACAATATGGATAAACTGGTTTTTTTTTTCCCCATATATGTGTGGGTACACACATAACAGATATATCATCTGCAAATGATGGTTGTTCATACACACTGAACAACCATTATCTGTCATCTGGCCGCGGGTCCCCCTCCCCGCGGCCTCTGCTGCAAGTGATGTGGGCAGGATGGGGAGATTTTACGATGAATTCACGGGTCATTTCGGGAGGGGGCGTGGCTAAACTGAAACAAAATGTTACATTTAGCCCCACCCCTCCTCGCAAACCCGCAAATTGTGGTCTTTTCCTGTGATGGGGCGGGGCCTAATGATGCCTACAGTCCGGACCCGCCCCCCGAAGATGTTTGCAGAATCTCCTTTCCGGTATCAAGATTGCTGGGAAAAAAATTCAGATGTTTTTTGTTGTTGATGTTTTCATTAGTTATTTTTGTGGGCTTTCAATTAATGTATGTACCATGACATTTTAAGTGCAAATTTTAACAAGGTGTTTTGACCAGGAAAAACAGGTAGATACCAGAAAATTTGGAAATGGAAACATTAGTTATGATGTACCATGTACCATGCTTATTTTTAATATATATGTAAATAAAAGCTTTCAAAGAATATAATGGTAGCTCTTTGATACTGAGTGTAGACATCTTAAGAAAATTATGATTGTTTTATGTCTTCAAGTTACTTATACTGTATTATTTTGCTATATTTTTATATCAACTTACAAAAAAAATTATTGGTGTTTTCCATGACAGCCCCTATAATACTTAATTTACGTTTCACCAGGGGCGCAGAGAGGGGGGGGGCGGGTCTGACACCGACCCCCCCCTCCATCCCTCTTACCTCTCAGCAATCCAGCACACGCTGCTGTGTGCTGCTGCTGTCTCGTCTGCCTGAGGGAGCGATCACACTGATCGCACCCCCCCTGTATTTGAGCCGGGCTGAGGGGGTCACAGCGCCCCCCTGCCCAGCGACACTTCACGGTGATGCAAAAATTGTTTTTTTTTCTCCTGTAGGGGGTGTGGCCACGCATCCCCCGCAGTTAGGCCATGCACCCAGGCCCGGTGTGGCTCTCTACGCCCCTGCGTTTCACAGTCTCCCTGTTCCACCTCTCCAAATATATGAAGGAGTAAGTGGCAGATGGATTAAATAGAAAATACAGTGCTGTACTGTCAAATTTTTAAATCCAAATAATATATAGTAATTTAACATTGTTTCAGTGGATATAAAATATCAAACATATTTTTATTGACAATAAAACATAAAAATGTGTTATTCAGTAAATATACATCTAAAATATATAGTACTAAGAAGTATAATCTAAAAAGATGTGTGACTGAAACTGCATAAACAAAAACATTTAAATTGTAGTTGTATGTAGAGTATGCATAAATTAAATTTTAAAGGAGTGCTTTGTTTACCCATTCAAGAGGTATATGGGAGAACAGGGTTGGTTACGGGATGCCGGCGTTCGGGATCCCGGCGGTCAGAATTCCGACCCCGGCTTGCCAACTATGTTACCATCCTGACGGCTGTAGGTAAGTATCCTAACCTAACCCGTAACCCTCCCCAGTGTCTCTGACAATGTGAACTAAAATAATCAATCATTGCAACTCTTTGCTTTTTAAATCTACTTATGTAATAATTTATGGTTTTATTCAATGTTTTCACATTGATGCTAGAAAAAATATATACCAGCACCACAAAATCAGTGAATCACTGTTATACTACATACTAAAATAATCAAAAAAAGATATTTTGAAGATCAACATAGCATTTAATAATCTTCCAAGATTACACTAAAACAATATACTTATGTTTTTTTACATTAATTTACTGTAAAAGAAATAATATAAACCTATCTCCCTTGGTAAATAATTCAGCATAAGACTTTTTTTCCCCTTCATTACCCTGCTGCGGAAGGATCAGATCTCCAGGCAGCAGAGAGAAGTGAGCCGTCCCTGACGTCTCGGTGTGTTACATGACACACCCCTCATCCTTCCCCGGAGAGAGACGCTGAGACTGAAAAACACAGGGGTCATAATAGCAGCCTATTGTGCTATCAGCTGGTAGGGAGGTGTGTCTATCCAGCCAATGGCATGTCACCATGTGCAACGTCACGCCCATCACTGGAACTTAGCATAAGAACAGTGACGCTTGCAGTGTTTGTGATTCCGTTACTGTGATCCTGGGTAAAGACCTGCACAACGGGTTACACTTGCATTAATAATATGTTACAATGATATTTATACATCCTCTGTAAGCTATTAATAGACATTTAAAAAGAAGGAAGTAACCCTATGAGTGCCAGACAATGTACAGTTAAATCACTTCTCCATAATTAGTCCCATGGTAATGGTATCCCCTGTTTATGCAGATAGTTGTATAGAGCTTTGACTTCACCAGAATATTTCTGTTTATAGGTACGGTACTAACTTAACATGCACTAAAAAATGCAATCTTTACAGTAATTATATATAAGAGAATATGAACATCACAATTCCTGATCAAAAAAAGTGAATGCAAAGATCTCTGCACAGAGCAGAGGAAGAGACTTTGGGCCGGATTGCAGATTCACGATTATCGGGAATCTGCACGTGCGCTGGACCCATTCTGCGAGTGTGCTTTCGACAGCCGCTCGCGAGTGGGTCTGAATCAGGCCCCATGTCCATATAGTGATGCTGCAATGACTCTCTTCTGGTGTCCAGATTCACAAAATGTGAATGGTATGAGGTATGGTGATCAGTGGCAGATTAACCATAAATGTAGGGAGTGCGTCCGCTATGAGGTGAGGGGAGTCTAGCAATACTGGGTCCACTTCCCCAATCCCTAGGTTCTCACTTTGCTATTGGAGGAACAGATCCAAGGCCTACTATTCAGACCATGTAAGGCCTTACTATCTGACCCTTGCATTCCCAGAACAGACCTTTGCTCAACTCTCCAAAGAGCAGAGCAGGGAGCGGGGAAAGCTGGTGCCATATTGCCTAGCTCTCCTTAACATTGTCTATGGGGCTTGGACATGCCCAATCCACCCTTGATGGTGAATGTGTTTTGAAATAATCTCACCATACAGTGAGAGCAGTAGTAATATTATTAGTTTAGCTTTATAGATCCTTTTAAGGCTTTATAACCTTTCTATTCTGCATTTTAAAGTCCAATGCAAGTGTTTCTATTATTTGCTGTTTTATTTCCCACTTCTTACTTTTTAAACAACATTCCTGTTCTGTGTTCCACTTACTGTTTGTTGGGAGCCGTGTCAAACAATTTAACCATTCCACATAAAATGGTTTCTCCTAATATAAAATTAAAATCTAAAGTTGGCTTCACACTATGCAATCTATCTTACGATATATCGTCCCAATGCTGATCGGAACAATATAGCGTGCAGATCCTTTAGTGTATGCTGCACAGCAGATGGAACGATGTAATGAATGACACCATGCTGCTAAATGCAGCATAGAACGATATATATTGCGCGGTCATACACAGGATCGCGTAGTGCGTATGGCCTGCACAATGTATCGTTCCATCGCATTGTGCTGGTGCTGGGAATGGCCGGGAGTCTTCTGAAAAACGGTTAAGTCTCCTGGCCAGATGCCACTCAGGGTCACAGTCCAGTATTAAAGAGACAGTCCTATTGACAGGCAAATAAATGCAGATCATCATAATGGTAATTTTATATATGTTTAGTAATGCCTTGCACCACATACATTTTTAATGCATTTAATGAATGTGTATATACATACAAAATATCCAGGCAACTCAAGAAGACATAACTAAAAGTACCCGGGCCAGACAAGGAAGTGTACCCACAACCTTTAGAGCATGCAGCATAGAATAAAAGTGCTCTTGTCTGGAACTTTTTATGGAGCCCCTGTGTATATACAGTATAGGTTTATAATTCATACTGTATACTGTAATGAATATGTTTCAAGCAGAAATGTCAATCCACAATATTTACTGTTTCAAACATTTGAACCATTGATTGTTTGCACCCATTGGGGTACAGCAGGTCAATCAGGTTTTGGGGGCAGGCTTAGGGCTTGATTCAGAAATGGATGAAATGCCAATGTTTTTGCAAATATGTTTTTTCAACTGCGCATTCTTCGGAGTCACAGTGCGCATGTGCCAAAATGGTCTTGTTATGGCAATTGTAGAGAGGATTTATTTGCAAAATGACCGTTTGTGAGCAGTAATGGGGGGATGTCAACTTAAACAAAGACATGTTCAACCATATTGGGGGCATCAGCCTGCGTCTGCGATCCCAAATCCAATGGTTGCATCCTTGTACACAAACAGTGGACTTGAGACGCCGCTAGTGGGCATCTCAATATAAATCTCAGCATCATTTGCATATTATCATAACAGAGCCCACAAATTGTGACTGTCCAGACAAAATCAGGAAAGGTGGGAGGTATAGCTTAATATAGACAGTGCTGGATTAAGGGGGGTAGGGCGACACAGGCGGACGTCCCTGGGCCCCCACACACAGAGGGGCCCCCACTAGCAGCGGTGCAGCCGGTGGCTTGCACCGGGGTCCACTGTCTGCACCCGTCGCTAGTGTCCTTGCCGCTAGTGTAGTGTAGACCGCAGTGAGCGTGGTCCACACTACACAGTGACAAACACCCAGCCGCCGGTGGCAGTTGTGTGTTCGTTATAGCAGCCGATGAGAGTCAGACAGACTCTCATTGGCTTCTGCGTCAACGGAGGGAGCCGGCTGGAGCTCACTCATGAGCTCCGCCTTCCGGCTCCCCCCGCAGCAGGTGATGATGGGACAGAGGTGATAGGGGGGGCCGCTACAGGGGTCACTGTATAGGGGGTCCACTTCATGGGGGCACTGGGGGTGCGCTACTAGGGTCAATGAATAGGGGGGACTAATACTGGGGGGGCAATGCATAGGGGGGACTACTACTGGGGGCAATGCATAGGGGGGATTACTGGGGGCACTATATAAGGGGCACTGCCTGTGGGGGACCACTACTGGGTCTGGGGGCACTATATAAGGGGCACTACTGGGGGCACTGTATAGAGGGACCACTACTGGGGGCATTATATAAGGGGCACTGCATAGGGGGACCACTACTGGGGGCACTACATAAGGGGCATTACTACAGGGGGCACTGCATAGGGGGGACTACTACAGTGGGCACTGCATAGGGGGGACCATTACTGGGGCACTGCATAAGGGGCACTGCTACTGGGGACATTGCATAAGGGGCACTACTACAATGGGCATTGCAAGATGGGCATTACTACTGGGGACATTAAGGTGAATAAAAAGGAAAAAAAATGTTCCTATGGTGACAAGAAACAGTGGTATATAGGGGTCCCCACAAGTTTGTTGCCCAGGTACCCCCACAGACTTTAATCCGGCCCTGAATATATATGTAAGTTTACAGGTGATTGGAACCCTGTTTGAAATACTAGGGTGTAAGGAAAAGCTTTGCACCGCCATGTCTAGCACTGGAGATACACTGGGGTGATTCAGCATAGGATGGAATTGCAAAACTGCACACAGGCAGCTTTGTAATTCCATCCTTACTAATATGCAAATACAGCAGGAGGTGCCTGACACCCCCTGCTGCATTTACAATCCCAGCACTGCGACCGAGGTCTCAAGCTGGGATAACCATCATGACCATCAGTCACGTTGGTGGACATGACGGCCAGCTGAGTAAGCAGGCTGGCAAGTTGCGAGGCCAGGGAATTGCTTCCATGGACACAGATCCTGGCCTTGCCACCCACAGAAAATGGGGTGACATTTCTGGGAATGCCAGCCATCCCCACCCTGCCTCGTAAATGCCTCTGCCTGTCAATCAGGCGGCGGTATAAGCAGGGGCTGCGTGCGATCACGCAGGGCCTGTTCTGTACATGCGCAGAATTGGGAATCTGCGTTCAGCATTGCATTTATGTGCAATGCTGAATCAGCCCCTCTGTACAACTGCACTGACTGACAGGACAATGTGTAGATATTTGCAGAACAGGATATAAAGAACATTTATACTACATACAAGAAGTGAAGCTATGTGTTTTACTACACACGTAACGGAAAATAAACTCCTAATACAACATGTGTATTTCTGTATGGCTAAAGTCTGTCTTACATACATGATTTTTGTGTAGACACATATGACAGATAGGAAGAGGTATGAGAGAAAGGTCAAGAGTAAGTACAGAACTGCAGCACTGTGGGCCTGATTCAGAGCCGGACGCTATTTGCGGACGCTCGTTCAGAAAAAGGGGCTGGCTATTTAAATTAAGCGCTCGCTCTTTGCGGTCTGTTGACGCCTCTATGTCTGAACGAGCGTCCAAAACATGCGCTCACTATTTTGGTAAAAACGCCCCCTGGCCGCTCGCATCATACGCCATCTTCGTTTTGACCGTTTGGCACGCCTGCGTTCGGATCTCCACTCCCCATTTTCAAGCACCTTCCCCTGTTACCACCCACAAACGCCTCATCCTGTCACTCAAATTAGCAGGCATTCGCTATTTTGCGAGCACACGATTTTAGACCGCACTGACTGGTTCGCGCATGCGTTCTAAAACCCATACGCATGCGCAGACGTGCGAACATCGCTCGGAGCGAACGAGCGGCTTTGAATCAGGCCCTGTGTGCTTCATATTGCATTCAATGCGTATAACCTTAAGCCATACTTGCCAACTCTCCCTCATTGTCAGGGATACTCCCTGAAATAGTAGCAATCTCCCTGTCTCCCCGAAGAGACTAGCAATCTCCCTGATTCTACCTTACCCCGATTATGAATATGTAATATATAAAAATAAACAGAGATATTTACATTCATATTGGATCATTAGTAGCATTTCCTTGCATTGGTTATAAAGCACAATGATCCCTATGCATTTTCTGTAATGTATCAGTGTGTTTTCATCAAGAAATAGATCTGACTATCTGCTTTTGGGCTCGTTTACATGTGGATGTAAGTCAATTTTATGACACACCCCTCAGATGTAGCAGTACACACCTACATTACCGCCGCACTCATAGGTGGTGCTTTCACAATCTCCTTTTCAAAAGTAGGCAAGTATGCCTTAAGCCCAGCAGAAGGGAAAAGGTTCTGAAAATCCTTTTTGTTTCCATAAATCCACTTAGGTAACAAATATTTCTGCTGTTTGATTCTCTTTGCATCAGCTGCAATGTCACAAAGACATCGTGCACTGAAAAAAAAAAAAGTACTGAACAATTGCTCTGTGATAATAATAGTTTAATTGTAGCTATAATATGCATATTACATATACAAACCTTTGTATACATTTCTTGGAGCCACATTAATTAATACTTTTATAGTTCCACATGGTTGCATCAGGGGCAGACTGGATATTGACCGCTGCAAATATTTTCTTCCAGCAGGGTGCAGGTGTAGGAAATGGGATGAAGGTTGGGCAGAGTGCATAGGCAAACACGGTGGAAACCCCCCTCCCCAGCCCACACCATGACCACGATGGATATAGTGTATAATACAATTTTACTAATGCTGCATGTTCTCAGTATCACAAATGAAATACTTAGCATCACCTGTGGTTCTTTTAACATGTGTGAGTCAGTAATGAATACACCTGTGCACTAACTAGGAGATCTGGGAAACATGCACTATTAGGGGTGCACTCAGGGGTTAAAGTGGGCCGGAACGGGGCGGAACTGCGTTCCATCACTTCTATTTGGAGACGGAACCAATTCCGCTTCCTCCGACCCACCTTAGACCGGCGCTGCAGGGAGGCTTCATTTGCTGGGCGCCCGCTGAGAATTTGTTACCAGCGGGCGCCTGGCTCCCTCCCCACAGCATTAGCGGCAGCCGGAGGCTGGAGTTCACTCTTGAGCTCCAGCTTTCGGCTCCGCTCCCCCCACGGGCACTATGGGAGAGACGTCATGATGTCTTTCCCATGGTAACTTCAGAGGACTCAGAGCAGCCAGGTGGACTGGAGCCACGCAGAAGCGGGGCTTAAGGTAAGTACTATTGGTTTTTTTTTTGTGTAAGCGGAGGGGGCACTACTACTGGGGGCATTACACAGGGGGCATTATTACTGGGGGCATTACACAGGGAGCACTCCTACTGGGGGCATTACATGGGGCAATACACAGGAGACATTACTACTGGGGGAATTACACAGGGGGCACTCCTACTGGGGGCATTAAACAGGGGGTACTCCTACTGGGGGCATAACACAGGGGGTATTACTAATAAGGGCATTACACAGGGGGCATTACTACTGGGGGCATTACACAGGGGGCACTACTAGTACTGGGGGCATTACATAGGGGGAATTAGACAGGGGGTACTACTACTACAGGGGGCATTACTATGGGGGCACCACTCCTGGGGGCACTGAATAAGGGGCACTACCACTACTGTGGGCTCTGCATAAAGGGCATCACTACTGGAGGCACTGAATAAGGGACACTGCATAAGGAGCACCACTACTACGGGCATTGCATAAGGGGCACCACTTCTGGGGGCACTGCATAAGGGGCACAACTATTGGGGGCACTGAATAAGGGGCACTATCACTGTGGGCATTGCATAAGGGGCACTACCACTACTGGGGGCACTGCATAAGAGGCACTACTACTTTGGGCACTGCAAAAGGGGCACTACCACTACTGGGGGCACTGCATAAGGGGCACCACTACTGTGGGCACTGCATAATGGGCACCACTACTGGGGGCACTGCATCAGGGACACCACTACAATGGGCATTGCATTTGCATAAGGGGCACTACTGCTGTGGGCATTGTATAAGGGGCACTACTACTGTGGGCATTGTGTATAAGGGGCACAAATGTGGGCATTGTGTGAAAAGGGCACTGCTCTGTGTCATACATGAATAAGGGACACTACTATGTGGTGTAATGTGAATCGGGTGAATCAAGATTGTGCTACTGTGTGGTGTAATTTGAATTGGGAATACTATTGTGTGACCACGCTTATTTATTTTGTGACCACACCCCTTTCTTTCAAGACCACACCCATTTTTTGCTATGTGCCTATGGCGCGCACTGTCATTTTTTTTAGTAAGGGGAGGGTGAGTTCCCCCACTTCTCTAGGACCACTTTAAGCACTGGATGCACTGCAACTTTTTTTTTTGAACACCCAAAAATAACATGTAATTATTAGGCCAACTGAATCACTTGGCGGCGCACAAAAAAACAATTGAATCTCCCCTTGGATTCTGATATAATTTCTGAATGATATCACATTCTGAAAACTCCTCTTCTATACATATCAATTTGTAAAGCACAGACAATTTTTTTTACATGAAAGGGGACATTTCCAAACCCTGGGACTGTCCTAGAAACAGTTGGCAACTATGCACTATAAACAGTAGCAATACTTCTAGCATTACAATCTAACATGTGAACACTACAATTGTCTGATGGACAGTACATTCATCTTCAGGCATTTACAAATTGCTGCTATCCTGAACACAAGGATTATAAACCTTTTGTGAAATGTGGATGGAATGTGTAGTGTTTCTTTCTTTAAGCACAGCTGAGATGAGTGGACCCAATGGTGGGATCATATTTCTTCCCTTTGTATCTCTGTGGAATGTACTCTGAAAACCAAGTAACATGACACCCAATACTCTACTAAGACCACATAGCAGATATGAGATGTCTGGTTAACTTTATATTTTAATTGTACAAGAGAGGGCGGTTCAGTTGTGCACAATGAACTATACACACTGAAAATAGATCAGACAGCGGGCTCATTGATCCAGATGCCAGCATACCACCTCTGTTTACACTGTAACACTCAGTAATATCAGTAACACTGGAAACTCTTTGAGCACTGGACCTGATTCAGACCCGCTCGCTAGATGCATACTTTCGCACGATGTGTATGCAAATTGCGCAGGCAGAGCTATCGCACAGCAATGCATTCGCAGCACGCCCAGTATTTCTTAAAGAGGGATCACATAGTGTATGCAGACACCCACCAGCCTGTTTTAAGACGCCCGCTTGTGTACTTAATGTCCAGGAAGTGTATGCAACCATTGGTATATCGGATGCTATCGCAGCGCTTGAGGTTGACCATACCCTGCCGCAAGCACTGCGAGCACTTCAGTGTAAAAACAAGCCAGGTGATTTGTACTATGATGCTGTCTCATAATTATGCGCACCTCTAAACACCGTTGAGATGCTCAGGAACGCCTGCGTTTGTACCTCCACTCCCCCGTTTTTAATGGCCAGCCCCTGTTACCACCTACAAACGGCTCCCCCTGTCACTCTCTCTGCTGGGCTGTCTATGCGCAGTGAGCGAGTGCATTGTGAACTTTCACTAAGGTATGCACATGCGCTCTGCGATGCATACGTATGCGCACAATGCATACACACTGCATACCATCGGCAGCAGCGAGAGTATGCATCTTAGCGAGCGGGTCTGAATCAGGCCCACTGTGCAGTATGACTTGAGATGGAGCACTGGGATTAGGATCAATTACTATGGCATTTGCAGTCATTTTGGTGGCCTGCATATGCATACAAACCGCACTAATGGCCTGATTAATTAAGGATTGCTATTGTGATCGCAGCTCCGTAATCGCATGCTGCGAAAATATCGCACTGCCAGCATAGAGTCGCCCTCTGCCCCCCACTACCGCTATCTCACATCCGTAATACCTTGCAAACTTCCATAAACACAGTAACATAGAGTACCATCGGCCCCTCACGCAGGATTACACCAGCCCTGACCTTTCTAAGAAATTGCTAACCTCGTTGAACGCAGTAAGTACTCATGTCGCGTATACCGTCGCAATGGCTAGTTCTGCCACGCCCATGTAACGGCGTTCAAATGAATAGGCATGTCTGCGTTTCTCTGACCACTCCACCGTCACCACCCCAAAGGCTGACTACCTGTCACTCACTCAGTGATGGCTTATCGTGCTCTGTGTAATAGCAGTGCGATCGCAGTGCAGCCTTCGCGCACTACGAGGCATGTGCAGTACGCAACAATCCGCCAACTGCGTCCGCTGTTGCAGTTGCAATCCATAATGAAACAGGCCCTGAGTGCACAGTGCACACATGGGGCCTGATTCAGAGCCGCATGCAATGCCGATATTCACGAAATTGAGTGATTTTTTTGCAACTGCGCATGCGTAAAAGTTTCTAAAAAGTCCCACACGGCATGCGTTACACTGCACAAAGGCGCTGCTGCAATCGGTTGTGGATAAGTGATAGGGCATTCCTGGGCGGTGACTGGGAGGGGGCTAGAAATGCATGCAAGAATCACTGGCGTATCTATAATGGGTGTAGGGTGTGCGGTCCACATGGGCCCCTGGGTCCAGGGACATGCACACAGCACACCATTCACCTATTTAGTATACTTACCTCTCCAGGGTCCAGCATCGGCCGGTTCTGCAGACTGAATTTACCGGGAAAATAGCCGCAGAGCCGCAGACCTGTGCATGTGCAGTAGACTCTGGCACAAAGCCAGAGTTACTGGGCTGCCGGAGAGAATACTGCACATGGGCCACCTACACTCTTAAAACGCCCCTGGTAAGAATAGTTCATTAACTGTGGGGGGTATGGGAATAGCACAGGCGTGTCGTCCATCACTTTTTCACCACACCTCTGATACCGTCTGTCCCTATCGCAACGGCACCTTTGTGCATACATTCTGGGTAACACATGGGCCATAGGAGATGTTAGAATTTTTCATGCATGCGCAGTTGCAAATAATCTCTCAACTATGCGAAAATTGGCAATGTGGGAGAGATGAATAAACGGGTGCTTTTCAGTCTGTAACTGCATGGCCCTGCTTCACCCATTATCGAGGAGAAGCAGGGCCAAAGGGCCAACTACCGACGGCATGTATTAAAAAACTTTTGCTGAAAAGGGAGAGTGTTAACTTAGCTCTCCGGCGAATCGCACATTCCCTCTATCGGCATCTGACCGGCGCTTGCAGTGAATGTGCGCATGCGGCAGTCAGAAATCCCCAGCGGCACCTGCGCCGTTATTGGAAAATTAAAAAAAGACTTTGTTTTCTGTGCACAGTGCTGTGTAGTGTGGCAACGACAGCTGTAGCTGACGAAATCGATAGCTGCAATTGCCGCTGACTGTTCATACATTGCCACCGCACTTCGGCTCCCTATACGTGTATAGTGGTGCTGATCACTTCCCTGCATTTTTACATGCATGGAAGCGCTAACTGCAGCACATAACATGCACAGTTACCATAATTACACATATCACCCCTTCATACATCAGTCCTCGTGTGCAGATTGCATGGGACTCAGAATCCAGCCCTTAAGCTTCAGAAATTGTAAACGCACACTGTGGAATTCCCCGATGCAAGATGGCCACGAAACCCATATGAACATAGAACCTGATTCAGCAGGAGATGCAAATGTAATCGTAACTGCAATCTCTTACAGATCGCAATTGCTAAAATATGCAAATGCCTGCCAAAGCACAGCCAGTGCTCTTTTTCAGCAGGAATAAGCAGGAACTCAGGGGCTGATCCAACGTGCAATGCTGAACGCAGATTTCTGATTATCCGGAATCTGCGCGTTCACAGGACCCATTCTACGAATGTGCATAATGGGTCCTGCATAATCGCACGCAGCCCCTTTCATGCCTCTGCCTGAATGACAGGCAGAGGCATTTAGAGAGCGGCCGACGTTCCCAGAAACGGGGGCATGTCCACCCTGTTTTACGGGAGTGGCAAGGCCAGGGACTGCTTAGACGAATGCAGTTTCCTGGCCTCGCAAGCCGGCCAGCCTGATTAAGCTGAAACTTAGGTGGCCGGCGGCCCGGCGCCGCACACCATCGTGATACCAGCCTGTGACCTCGGTCGCAGTGCTGGAATTGCAGATGCAGCAGAGGGTGTCATACCTTGGAGCTTCACTTTTGCTATAGCCTTCTGCAATGGAAATTCCATAGAATTCTATCATTTACAAATAGATCTTGGATGACAACAGTGTCAGGTCATTCTGGTCTGTGGTGTGGCCTGGAGTATTAAAAGGAAGTAGTCATGACGGAATAAAATTGATAGGGGAATTCCATGCAAAATAAAAAGTTGGGGTAATTCCGCATGGTATACTAAAAACCAAATTCCACTGGAGAAATGTGCAAAATACTACACACAATAAGGTGCATATTCCACAGAACGGTTTGTAAAATTTCACTCATCTCTACGACAAATGTATAAAGTATGAGATTCCATCACCTGTCTTCTCATAACAAATACATCAGTAGGCTTCAATTAGGAAGTTCAACAACAATGAAAAACAAAATCCTTGAAAATGTGCTGAGTAAACATAATTGACCTTAGCAGCTGTAGAATGAGACTGCAGATCTCTTATTAATCACAAATAATACAAAACAAAAACAGCGCAAGGGTCAACATAAATAAAAAATAAAGATAGAATACTGTGTCTGTGATTATATCTAAAAACAATTTACTAACTACACTAATTACTTTAAGAACATTTAAATGCACATATATAAAAATAAAACAAATTCTGTGAATATCTTTACTATATAAAGAGCTGATGGGCCAAATGTAATAGGGTGAGAGTTTAGAAAATGTGAGAGTTTAGCAGTAAATTCTCACGCTTTTTAAACTCGGCCAATGTAATAGAGTCCGAGAACATACAAACTCGCATGTTTTTAGACTAAAGAAAACTCTCACGATTTAAACTTTCATCCAGATGTTTTCCCATTTTGAAGATAAAACTCGACCAATGTGAGAGATTACTGCTAAACTCTCACAGTTTCTAAACCCTCACCCTATTACATTTGGCCCGAAATCTCATCAAACGAAGTCCGTATTTATACCAATAATTCCAACTATCACTCAAAAATCTTACATTTTTTATATTTTTGCAACTAGAAAAAGTAGAGCAATGCTGGCAGTGAAGTGATATTCTTAAGAAACAATAGAGTACAACAAGGAATGCACCATAAGAGATAATTATCAACCATATCCCAGCATTGTTTTAGACAATTTGACAATATTTTTTTTTTTTTAATGTTCACCATAGTGCTGTTTTTATTTTATTTTATTGATTCATTTAAGAATTGCACTGGATGCGAACATGAAATAGCTTTAAGCCGGGTACACATTAGGTGATATATTGGACAATTATGTTGTTTTCAGACAAATTGGAACCACATGTCGTTCGCATACACTCAATTGTGCGTTCACGTGCGTCATTCATCGCATCCTCCTTATATTAAAGGGTGCACTCTACTGCTCCACCACAGGAGCCCCACATTCTCCTCTGCAAAAGACGCCACAAAAACAAGATGATATGTCCCCATTTCAACTTTCTTTTTTAGGGCTCTATTTATTAACATTATTTTTACTAAAATAAAGTAAAAAAGGGTGTTTTCACACCCTTTTCACATTATTTTAGTTTAACATAAATTTGCTAAAGGGCATACGTAAAATTCTACTCCAAACCCTAATTATCACATATTTTTAGTAAGCAGATCGCATTTCCCATAATTGTAATGGGAAATGTGATCTGGCCAAAGTTACTAAAAATAAAATGTGAAAAAATACAGTCCGATACTAGTGTTTGTGCTAAACGTGGGACCTCTGATGCAAACTTTATACATTGTATGTAGGAATGTCCCCTTATACGTTAATTCTGGTCATCAGTTAACAGATTTGCTTCTAGGTGCCTAGTTAGTTACCCCCATTATCAGCGGAATGGGCGATTTTGGGTATTTTACCACCATCTGTTTCTGGTAGGAGAGATAGTAAAAAACTATTATTGCTTATATCTGCGGTGGCTCGTAAGTGCATCTTGCAGATGTGGACCCATGCAGATCCCCCATCTGTTCCTTTATTTCGGACCAAATTATTTTTTGTTTTTTAAATGGATTGACAGACGCTTTTTTTCAGCTGTGGGAAGGTTTTATAGATTCCTTTACGGTGGAATTACGACGCCAAATCTATATATGTTTCAGAAATACTTCTTGGTATGAAAACAGATTTTATTGGACGATCCGCCTATTGCGCTACCTGTTACAGGCTGAGATGGAATCTGTCTCTTTTTAGACCTCTTTTTCTTTGCTTAATCTTGTTGGATAATTTTTTTTTGTTGAGGGGGGTGCCTGCCATGTCTAGATTACTTTGATTGATCTGCGAAGACAATACTTTTATGTATTTATTTTGTACTATTTGTATATTATTGCCCTTAATGGGCCTTTGTTCTATTTATTATTTGTCATTATTTTTTGTAATATACAGTCAGGTCCATAAATATTGGGACATTGACAGAATTTTCAGATTTTGGCCTCTATTCACCACCACAATGGTTTTGAAATGAAACAAACAAGATGTGCTTTAACTGCAGACTTAATTTGAGTGTAATTACATCCAAATCGGGTGAACGGAGTAGGAATTACAACAGTTTCAATATGTGCCTCCCACTTTTTAAGGGGCCAAAAGTAATGGGACTATCAACTCAAGAGCTATTTCATGGACATGTGTGGGCTATTCCCTCGTTATTTCATTATCAATTAAGCAGGTAAAAGGTCTGGAGTTGATTCTAGGTGTGACATTTGCATTTGGAATTAGTTGCTGTCAACTCTCAATATGAGATCCAAAGAACTGTCACTATCAGTGAAGCAAGCCATCATTAGGCTGAAAAATCAAAACAAACCCATCAGAGAGATAGCAAAAACATTAGGTGTGGCTAAATCAACTGTTTGGAACATTCTTAAAAAGAAAGAACGCACCGGAGAGCTCAGCAACACCAAAAGACCCGGGAAGACTACGGAAAACAACTGTGGTGGATGACAAAATAATTATTTCCCTGGTGAAGAAAAACCCCTTCACAACAGTTGGCCAAATCAAGAACACTTTCCAGGAGGTAGATGTATATGTGTCAAAGTCAACAATCAAGGAAAGACTTCACAAGAGTGAATATAGAAGGTTCACCACAAGATGTAAACAATTGGTGAGCCACAAAAACAAGAAGACCAGATTAGAGTTTGCCAAACAACATCTAAAAAAGCCATTACAGTTCTGGAACAACATCCTATGGACAGATGAGACAAAGATCAACTTGTACCAGAGTGATGGGAAGAGAAGAGAAGAAAAGGAACTGCTCATGATCCTAAACATACCACCTCATCAGTGAAGCATGGTGGTGGTAGTGTCATGGCGTGGGCATGTATGGCTGCCAATGGAACTGGTTCCCTTGTATTTATTGATGATGTGACTGCTGACAAAAGCAGCAGAATGAATTCTGAAGTGTTTCGGGCAATATTATATGCTCATATTCAGTCAAATGCTTCAGAACTCATTAGATGGCGCTTCACAGTGCAGATGGACAATGACCCGAAGCATACTGCAAAAGCAACCAAAGAGTTTTTTAAGGCTAGAAAGTGGAATGTTATGCAATGGCCAAGTCAATCCACTGACCTGAAGCCGATTGAGCATGCATGTCACTTGATGAAGACAAAACTGAAGGGAAAATGCCCCAAGAACAAGCAGGAACTGAAGACATTTGCAGTAGAGGCCTGGCAGAGCATCACCAGGGATGAAACCCAGCGTCTGGTGATGTCTATGCGTTCCAGACTTCAGGTTGTAATTGCCTGCAAAGGATTTGCAACAAAGTATTAAAAGTGAAAGTTAGATTTAGGATTGTTTAGTTTGTCCCATAACTTTCTGCCCCTTAAAAAGTGGGAGGCACATATAGAAACCGTTGTAATTCCTACACCGTTCACCTGATTTGGATGTAATTACCCTCAAATTAAATCTGAAAGTCTGCAGTTAAATCACATCTTGTTTGTTTCATTTCAAAGCCATTGTGGTGGTGAATACAGGCCAAAATATGAAAATTCTGCCAATGTCCCAATATTTATGGACCTGACTGTATATGTTATATTATTGCTCTGACGAATAAAAGAAATTTAAGAAAAAATACAGGGGAAAGTCCTGTGATAATAACGCCACCTGGAGAAGGTGTTATCCAGGGTTTTCCCCGGATCCCTGACTCCAGTCTGCTCTAACAGGCAGAGCAGAGCCGGGAGCTGGCCCCTGTGATTAGCTGTGTGGTCTAAACAGACCACAAGCTGATCACTGCAAAAAAAAACCATTTAGCTGACTCCAGGGTGCTCGGTGCTTCGGTGATGTCCTCCCCGGGGGTTCCGGTCAGCTGGTCTGCCGGCTCCATCACTGTGACCCTGGTCAGTTGCTGTATAGAACATGCAGGATGGGAGACCAGCTGCCCGGAGCCCCGGGGGAGGACATTACCGAAGCTGCGATCGCCGGAGGTAAGTGACAGTACGAGGGGGGGGCGATCCCGGTTGTGGGGGGGGGGTAGTGTTAGGCGAGCCGGTCGGTGCATGTGCGGCACCTTCTGACTATTTTTTGCGAAAAATACAGTGATAAGGCTGCAGAGGGGATTCACGGGGACAGAGCTTTATTGCAAGCTCTGTCCCTGCAAGGGATTTTTGAGAAATCCCTGTGATATTGCCTAAATTTGCAATGCGAATTTAGACGAAAATATCACACTACAATCTGCATTTCAAACGCAGATTGTAGTAAATTGAGCCCTTATCGGCATATGTATCAAAGCTTGATGTGAGATAAAATTGTGAAATATATATCACCAACCAATCAGTTCCAAATTATCATTTCTTAAACACAGCCTGCAAAATATAAGTTAGAAGCTCATACCTCCCAACATTTGAGGAGCTCCGGTCGGGACATCCATCCGCGCGCGCTTTCCTGAAAAGGGGCGTTGCCTAAACTGAAAGGGGCCGTGGCCTAGCATCACGCCCCGTTTACATCAGAAAGGGGCGTGCCCAGCATCTCCGAGATGCTGGGCTGCCTACGGGCTTCCCCCCGTTCTGTGAATAGATGCTTCCCCCCCACCGCGGGACACTGTGGCCCGTGGGTAGGACAGTCCCAAAAAAACGGGACTGTCCCGCTGAATGCGGGACAGTTGGGAGGTATGGAAGCTGATTGGTTATTGATATATATCTCGCATCAAGCTTTGATACATAGGCCCCTAAAGCTGGCCACACACTAGACCAACTTTCATCCAACAGCCAACTAGTTGATTGGTTGGAATGAAAATCTGGTAATGTATGGGCGTAAATGATGATCAGCAATTTGCTCCTAAATGCCAGAAAACGGATGAAAATGGTTGTCACACAAGTTTGTTAAATGTTTGATCTAAACAATTTGTTCAAACAGCAGTTTTTGTCCATTTTCCGGCATTTGGGAGCAAATTGCTGATTGTCATTTGCTTTCATACTTTACCAGATTTTCATTACAACCAATTAGTTGGCTGGTTGGACAGATAATCTTTAGATGTGTGGCCAGCTCAAGTGTACTGACCGATCTTCAAAATTGTGCATAAGGTGTAGTAAATTAAATTTTATTGTAACCAGGTTAGCTTGAGATTGCACTTTCTTTCAGAGTATATGTAACACCTTGTCCCTAATAATAATAACAACAACATAATGTCCCTGGTACATAACTCTACACACTGCTCTTGTAATCAAAGTCATAAGAATAGTATGCATTCTGTATGGGTTCCTCATTAATTTAGGTTATATTTACATGGTTATAAATTCAAGGAGGCCTAACAAATAAAAATTCACAATATTTAATACTTTCAATAAATTATGTCTGCATTTAAAACACCACTGGCACTAATAAATGTGTTTTTTGTTACTTTAATCTCATGTAATCACAAAGATAAGCAAATGAAATAATGTGTATATTTGCTATACTTGAATAGGTGACACTTTGTTTCTAGTAGACATTGTGTATAATTCCACGTTTTTCACTCAAAAATGATGAGAGCCAGATATACTGTATTTGCACCGTGTTGTACAAGGATGAATTGCCTGTCCTGAGGCAGAGGCAGTGCATAAGGGAGCAGCAGGACAGTCACATTGCCATGGCAACACTCCGTCCCAGGTGTAAACATATGTCCGAAGCGACACTGCGCATGCTCCAGTTCTTCCAAATATTTAGCATACTTAAATCTGTCCAGCAACAAGGGTACAATAATCTACCAATCGTCATTACCAAAGCGAATCCACCAATCAAATTAGTTTTTAACTAATCAACGCACCAATCAGGCTCCACCAAATTCTGTCTTCCAATCACAGCACTAGACAAATCGGGCGGTCTTTTCAAACTGATAGTGACAGGAGGCGGTGCGCAGGGATTTTAAATCCACTGACGTACAAAGGACGTTTTACAGATCCATCCGCTTAGATGTACCCGCTCTTCTCCGTGTATATTTTCTCATATTAGCAGGTCATATTTTATTTTACGACCAGTCGGTACTGTCTGCGGCTATTTGACGTTAATTACAGCATATCGGTACATGAAACGAGATGTAGCTCTCTGGGACTATTTTATTGCCGGGGCTTGTTCTTTGTGTTGTCCTCAGTGAAAATTCCTCCGCCCAGTTACGTCTGAGGCTATAGGGCGTTGAAGGATCAGAAACAAAAACAAGACAAGGACGAGGAGTCAGGAAGGGAGCAGCGGCTGTGTCACCTCTATCGTTCTATTATCCTCATTCCTGTCCGCGCCATGGTCCCCGCAGCAGCCGTGTCTGGTGTCCTGTGGTGATGTGTCCGGTCCCTGAGTGATCTGTCCTGTGTCTCTCAGCATGTCCCCGCAGTGAGGTGCCCGGAGCCCCGCTCTGCCTATGTGACACCCGGACCCCAGTGCAGGTCAGTCCTTTCCTACCGCTTCCGCGCTGCGCCCTCCGGTCACATCACACACACACTATATACGTCACACAACTGTGTGTTATGTGTATATACAGATAGCTGTGCATGGGGGAGTGGCTGCTGTTCAGCATCATGTATGTATGTGTTGTGCTTACAGTAACACAGGTGACCCGTCTAACTGCCTGTGTGTAGGGGCTGGATGGGGTAACACCGCGGTACATAATACAACGTATAGAGCCATGGGCCTCTCTGGTTAGTAACTAGGGCGATGTGAGTGGACTGTATGTGCCGGCCCCTATGCAGCGTACACATAGCTGTGTGTGAGTGACAGGCAGCTGAGAGATCCGCTATCGCTGTGTGTATTGTATGTACACAATAGGGATTTCCCCCCCCCCCCCCCCCAGGCGATGTTTACTTAATACTTGGACGTCGTGTACGTGACCGAGCGATCAGATCCCCTCCCTCCCTGAGAGGCCGCCCCGGCAGCAGCTGATGGCCGCTTAGCCCTCCCTCTGTGCTCTGTCTCAGATCCCAGGTGAAGGATTTAGCAGTGATGGGAAACACCAGCAACGAGGCCTTTATCCTCCTGAAGCAGCTGAACGTGCACCTGGAGCAGGAGTACAAGTACCAGCCTCGGGAGAAGGGTCTGATCCTCATAGAGGCTACTGCAGAGGTGAGAGTATAGGGGTGACTTGTGGGTCTCTGATGTGTGTGTCCATGGGATAGCACCACTGTCATCTGTTTAACACACAATTGTCTAAATCTTTGCACACACTTTGGGGGAGATGTGTCGAGCTTTTTAGAGGGGTTAAAGCGAAGGGAGTGATTCAGTTGTTTCTTGGATGCCTTGTTCTGTATTTGTTTGATGTATTCAATCTGAAACTCATTACAAATAAACTGGCAAAACATATTTCTGTGACATTTTAAAAATGTCAATGAATGAACGGGAGAATGTATCAGAAGCTTTCATCTTTGGCTTCTGATTGTATCTGCTTATACCACCTCTACACTTTAACACCACCTAAGTTTTTAGCCAAACCCGTAAAACAATCTATGATAGTGGCAAACACAGGATTTCTAGAGGGGGGACGGTTTCCAAATGCTTGATTTTAGAGCGAGTGTGGCTAGTCCATGAAGAGGGCATAATTAGCACTTATCCAGCTTTAATATATTGTGTTGCATATACAGGATCAATTATCACAATAAGTCATTAGATGCGGCAGTAGGGCCATCCTGCCTGAGCTGAATGTTTTTATTTTAGATATGGGCACTATTCCAGAGCACTTCAGCAAGTCCGGGGGAGCAGCAGAAGACTCACTGGCATGGACATATATGTACATATTGGTCTCATTATGTACTGGATAGTGTATTATTATACAGTGTTAATAATTAACCCTATTGATGGTCTATAGCAGTGCACCCCTAACAGTGCATGTTTTCCACATCTCCTAGTTGGTGTAGAGGTGTATTTATTACTGGATGACACATTTTAAAAGATCCACAGGTGGTGCTAATTATTTCATTTGTTATACTGAGAAGAACATGCAGCACTAGTAACATTCTATTATATTACTATTTCTATTGTGGTCATGGTGTGTGCTGGGGAGGGGGGTTTCCAGGTAGATGGAAACCCCTCTGCGTTTGCCTATTATTGAAGTCTCTAGGAAAATGGCTACATGTAGCAGGCTCTAGTGCTCCAGGGAGGATATGTGAAAATTGGTAGCAATGGGTAATACAGCATTAAGTGTACTGTAATGTAATTTTAAAGCTGAACAATCTCTGAAATGTTTTACAATTTTCTTTCAGAATGACAATACAATCTGTCCGAGATCCAGGAATGAAAAAGTAGAAGATTTATGGAGTCTAACAAACTTTTTTGGTTTGGGTATGGAGACCTTCGTCTTGGCTGTAAACATCTTAGATCGATTTTTGGCTATTATGAAGGTGAGAATTTTTTTTTTTTTTTCCCCAGTAATTAAAGAAAAAAAAAAAAGAGGGAATACTCTGTGCCTTTCAATGTGACATGATGTAAATGCTAGCCTTTTGTTGGAGGGGCTAATATAAAGGAGGTGTTTTTGTTTTTAATCTGCATAATGTTAAGCATTCTCAATTATTTTATTTGCCTTTCTTTTTTAAGGTGAAGCCAAAGCACTTGTCCTGTATTGGTGTTTGCTGCTTCCAGCTGGCAGCATACGTTGTAGAAGAAGACTGCAACATTCCATCCATCCACGATGTTATCCGCATCAGCCAATGTAAATGCACTGTGTCCGATATTAAACGTATGGAGAAAATCATTTCAGAAAAACTGCACTTTGAATTCAAAGCTACCACTGCCTTAACATTCTTGCACTTGTATCATACAATAGTACGGTGCCACTCCTCTGAGAGGTGAGTATATGCGCTTTCATTACAATGCCCCATTCCTCTTTCTGCTAGAAATGCTAATCTTTCATGTTTTGGCACAGATTGTCTCTAGAATTATCTATTACAAAAAATGTCAATTGCTTAATTTGAAGACATCCTTTACTTTGGGGGGTATTTAACATGCAGCTCTCCAGCTGCTATGAAACTACAAATCCATGCCCTTCACAAGTTTTGCTATTAGGGTATGCTAAAGCTCTGGCAGGGCATGCTGGAATGTGTAGTTCCTCAACAGCTAGATGGCTGCATGTTGAATACCCCTGGTTTAGTGTTCACTCTGGGATTTTTAATTTTTTTTTATTTTAATTTTGATGGGTAAATTTTTGATGCAACGGTTCATGTAATCCTAGCTGCATGGGCTGGTTAACACGCAATGCGCAGCACATATGTTCACCCCAAGCAGTTGCACATGTGCCCCTAGTTTATTATATACTTCCACATACATGTAGGATGCGTGTGTGTTAAAATATTTTTATAAATTTATATAATCCCACTTTCTGTGAGAAATGTCTAGTGTGGTTGGAAGATTAGCTGTGGCACATAAATAAAGAAAATGCCCTTGGTTGCTGAAGCTGTTAGGAGTTTTAAAATAGAAAAGTTTAGCATAGGCTTAAATTAGATCAATAGTTCTCCTCTTCTCAGAGGGAGGGGTAACCACAGTCACTAGGATCAGTGCAGAGACTGTTATAGTGTGAAATAAGCCGTATATGCTTACTGCTTGCCTTATTTAATTTTCACTCTTTAACAGAGTGCTTTGTTATACATTGAGCTGCAGCAATGGTCTAATTCAGGGGTAGGCAATCTGTGGAACTCCTTATCCCAGCATGCCTTGCTGCAGTCTTGCAGTTGGGTCATGCTAAAACTGACAGTCCATGCTGGAATGTGTAGCTCCACAGAAGCTGGAGTGTCATAGATTGCCTACTCTCTGGGCTGCCGTTTGGTCAGTGCAGCAACTTTATAGAAACTTTTGTAGTTTTAAGCTGGGTACACACTATATAATGTGTACCCAGCTGATGGAATGATATATCTCACCGACTGTACACACTACACGATCCTGATTTCCGACTTCTGTATTCCTGTCTTAAGTTTTATGTTTTTATAGCAGGAGGGTGATTAGAGTAGGATGATATGTGATTGGATCATGTATGGTGTTCCTAAAATGCACTGGGCACACTTTTAAATTCAATATGGGCAGGGTACACCACCCTGATAAAAGCCTAATGTGAACACTACTGGTTGATTGTATTTAACTAAGAACTGAATCTTATGATTTTTGTCCTTTTGCAGGAAAGAAGTATTAAACCTTGACAAACTGGAAGCTCAGCTGAAAGCTTGCAACTGCCGGCTCATTTTTTCCAAAGCAAAAGTATGTATTTTGTGTTTTACCCTACGCTCATAGTCTGTCTCTGATTAGAATTCATTAGGCTAATCATATGTTTCTTTTAGCCATCAGTGTTAGCCTTGTGCCTTCTTACCCTTGAAGTAGAAACCTTGAAGTCTTTAGAACTATTTGAGATAGCTCTCCGTGTACAAAAACATTCAAAGGTAAGAACTGTAATGCAGATAACTATTTAGAGAGTCAAAAGTACTATATCCAAGGTTAGAAGAAAAGTTGGTTGTGGAAAGCTCACCCTTTATTGATGGGTAGCTATTACATATAGTTTAACAGAATCTAGTGCATTTGGCTTGGTAACATACATGGTATTTGACATTCAAATGTTTAAAATTTTGGTTGCCTTCCAAATTGGGTTTGTCCATTTGTGAGTTGTCCTTAGTATTCCACTCTTGCTTCCAGGTTAATGATACAGACATGCTGTACTGGAGGGAGTTGGTATCAAAATGTCTAGCAGATTATTCCTCCCCTGAATGCTGCAAACCTGACCACAAGAAGCTAGTATGGATTGTGTCTAGGCGCACCGCACAGAACCTGCATAATAGTTATTACAGTGTTCCAGAGCTGCCAACTATTCCAGAGTACGGCTATATGAATGAGAGTGAGAGGTACGTACTACACTATCTGTTCTAAACATGCATGTTGGCTGACGATCCTGGGTGCCATCTCTCTCCTGTTCTCTCCTAGATCGGTTTTGATTTTTGTGTGTATTTCCTCACAGTGATGAACTGTTGTGTGTAAACTAACTGCCATACTGTTCTGGTATGAACCACTTTAGGCTCTGAGATGGTTGCCTAAAGTTTCCTATAAATAAGTGTATTTTTTTTAAATTTTAAACTATAGTTTTGTCAATACTGTTTTTTAAAAGGGATTTAATTTCACAGCAAATCCAATCCACAATATATATTAATTTGTATTTAAATCTACAGATACATTTTCCCTCTTTTATTGATGTAATACCTTTTTATGTGCAACCTGCTGACTATTGTTCTCTCATACTAGTGAGGACTCGTGTGAAGATATGAGCAGCGGAGAAGACAGTCTGAGCAGCTCTCCTCCAAGTGACCTTGAGGCGTCATTCTTTTTTGATGATTACAAGCCAGAACTGAAATGTCGTACTAGTCACCTTTACCCTTTGTAACAAAGGATTGTATGTTTTGTGTGCATGTGATGGAATCCTACTAAAGTATGATGAGTGGAAGGGGTGATTGTCACAGATTACAGATTTAATTTTTTTTGAGTTTACCAATATTTTAATACGCTGACACAGGAACCTGCTTTTTTTTTTTTTTTTTCCCCCCCCCAAACATGTCATGTTTTTCTCTAAAGCTTCATATTCAGTCTTGTTTAATATATATTTGAGTATCTTTTTCTAATTTAAGATCTGAACATGGAGCCAGTTTAAGGTCTCCATTTCATGTTACCTTCTATTTTAATGTAATTATTCTGTTTAGTAGATTCCCTACACAATATATAAGGAGGCTGGTATTAATTTTTAGTAATGATTTTTCAGCCATAGTTGAATCTAAATGTTCTACATTCCATTGCACTTTTTAAATGTTTTTAGGTGTTCGCAAAAAAAAAAAATTCATATCCTATCCACATTTGTAAACCATTGTTAAAGGTAGTGCAAACCTTTCTCTGCATAACTGTGCGTGGTAGCAAGTACAATACAAAAACTAGACATGACTTTGTTAGGTGTGTACGCTATGAGCCACAGCCCACAATGCTTTCCAGCCATGCCCCTAACATATTGTATTATGATATTATGCATAACTTAGATTTGCAGGTTTTTTTTGTAGTAGTCAAAATAATTATGGGTAAGGTACAATGACTGCAGTGTAGTCTCTACTTTCATCTAAATGCATATCCATACATGTGTTATTTTGCTCTCTGGAAACTTCTCATATTGGTCAACTATGACTTGTTTTATTTTTGCACTTGACAAATGCAAAAGGAACATAAAAATAGGGTTAGTGTGCCTTTTTTATTTTTCAATTACCTCTTTGGTAGTTAAAAAGCTTTAATTTCTATGCAACCTTGGCTTTGTCCACATAGTCGTTTTGGATTCCGTTTCAGTGAAGCAGTTGTTAAAAACACCACATGTACTTTATTTCTACTATATGAAGCAGAAGAGCAGATAGCAATGATTTGCAAAGAAGTGGGGATATGAGTATTAGAAAACAAAACATCACTTGTTAATCATTATTTTGCATGCCTTTTATTTACTATATTGAATGTATCCTTTTGGTGCTTCTATGGTGCCAAGATTAAGTAAACTTCGTTGCACATAATTTATTTCTCTTGCAAAGTTTGTATAAATGAGGCTTCGTACCAAAGCAAGTGTAGCAGAATTAAAAAAATAAAAATAAAATTGCCAGTCCCTTGTAACTGAGGAATTTTAACAGACATGCGTCCTAGTGCAAAGTGATACGTCGTCTTATCTAAGCTAACATTTATCTGCTCTTTGCAAATTGTGATTTCTTGTTTTATTGCCAAATTAAAGGTTGATTCTCATTTTTCTCTACTGCTTCTAAGAAGTTAAGAGTGTTAGTAAACGGTTTTTGTATTAGTAAGACATAAAACAAAAATTTATTTTTAAAAATAAAATAAGCCTTTGTTTCTGCATGTTGGTTACAAATGTGAATTGTGAACACTTTAAAGATATTTCTACATGACTGTTAGTGTGTAGGTACAAATGTGTATGGTGCTATAAGTGTGTGTGTGGGGGGGGGGGGGTCCAGGGTAGTTATGAGAAAACAAATGTACAGAAAAATGTATAGTAAAAACCTAAAATGCACAGAAAAAGTTTATTTTTATTTTACATCTGTGTAGTGGTTTGTTAAATGGCATGTAGATATTAATTTATTCCATATGATGACATGGTTTATCAGGCTGTTTTTATTTTTTTCTACAACAGTCTTAACAAATAAACTACTTTTTTTACAAATGTGTTCTGTGGTCATGATTTGCCTTCTATAGAAACACCAGAATTTGGGGACAGAAGATGATCTACAGGTCCATATGCTTTTATCTCCTCTTTGCATAGGTTTCTGTTCTCACCCCCCTCTCTGTTTTCTGTATCTTTTAACAATAGACATGTTTTGTCCATTGCATTCTTGATTTCTTTTACAATGTGAGTCTTCACATCCACTGGCAGACTTCACCATGATCCATCACCCTTAAGGGGTCTATCCATTACATGACTTTTTGAACGATCTGTCCAAAACCAGGAGGTTTTGGTCGCATTGTTCAGAAAGTCGTCTAATGGATAGCTGGTGAGGACCAACAATGCGCGTGCATGCTGGGTCCTTGCCGACCCTGACTATCTACAGAACATTCTCGTCAACCTGACGATGATCGTCAGGTTCCACATGTTCCCAGATAGGTCTGGATCCTGCACTGAATGACGTTCAGTGCGGGCACCGCACCCGGCGAGCTGAAGGACCGGACGCTAGTTGTTCAGTTTTTCAGGTCGTGTAATGGATAGGCCCCTTTAGAAAACACCTTTTCAGTGTGCCTCATGTTCTAGATCGCCTCCTACATTTGTTAAAATACAGTGCTACTTTCCTGAGCTCTAATACCCTTTTAATATGGTAGAAACATTCAATCATATCTATCTGTCTCCAAGCTGTACATGCTCAGCTCTATAACTCTTTCCTGATTAGTTTTATGTGGTCTACAGTATACAACATTTTGTCATTTTTTCACTGAGTTTGTGTTGGTTTTCTAAATGTTTGGAAGTCACTCCCGGGATTGTATATAGTATAGGTTGCGGCCTTAATAATTATCTATAGAGGAGCAATATAACATAGCCTCTTTCCTGCCACTAATACTTAATACAACATTGTATTTTGGTTTTCACACTTGCTTACCTTATATCCTCTACCAGAATCAAAGGTTACCAATGTGTCGACACAACACTGTATTAGTGAATTTCTTATTGAATACAGTGCACACACTGAACATGAATTAGAGTTCTAATCTAAATTTAGACTGTGTCATACTGTACACATACTGTATATGTTGCTGCGGTCATGCCAAACAGACAATCTCGCCTGTTGCCATACCTGGACGACCTTCTGCTGCTTGCAGGGTCTCCAGAGCTACTTCACCACCACCTGCAGCTAACAATCTCTGTGCTGCAGACTCATGGTTGGCTGATCAACTTGAAGAAGTCCTCCCTGACTCCTTCCCAGAGGATGCTTCATCTCGGGGCACTGTTGGGCTCTCAACAGCAGCGGATCTTCCTGACCAAGCACAAGATCTCCATTTTGCAGACGCGAGTACGCAGGTGCCTGCACAGTCGCCTAGTGTCTATCCGACATTCGACATGGTAGAGTATGCCTAGTTTTATTCCCGGCCTGTGCAGACATTGATCCTCTCCAGGTGGGACGGATCTTCTCATCAGTTACGGACACAGACTATGGTGCTCTCTCCAGAGGTGCGTCTGTCCCTGATTTGGTGTCTTCAGATGGGTCACCTCACCAAGAGGCGTCATTTTTGGATCCCGGACTGGGTCCTCCTGACGACGGACGCCTGTCTCCGTGGCTGGGGCTCAGTGATGGGTCCACACTTCTTTCAGAGAAGGTGGACAGAAGAGGAGTCAGCTCTACCAATAAACATATTGGAACTTTGGGTGGTCTTCAGGGCCCTACAGCAAGCCAGACTCATACTTCACGGAAAGTCCGTGCAGATTCAGTCAGACAACGCCACAACGGTGGCTTACATCAACCGTCAAGGTGGAACTCTGAGACCTGCAGCTTTGACAGAAGTGTCCCACATTCTGACGTGGGTGGAAGGGAATCTTCCCACCATATCGGCAGTGTTCATACCAGGAGTACTCAACTGGAAGTGGCCTCAGCCTCCACGACGTGCATCCAGGGGAATGGTCTCTTCACCAGGATGTGTTTCAGCTCCTAGTGGACAAGTGGGGTCTTCCGGCGATAGACTTCATGGCATCTTTACACAATCGCAAGCAGCCGGCTTTCGGGTCCAGGACAAGAGATGCCGAGTCTCTTCTTGTGGACGCTCTGTCAGTCAGTGGGACCTTCCAGTTTGCATACCTGTTTCCTCCATTCTCCCTTCTTCCTCGGGTGCTTTGGAAGTACAAAGAAGGAGGCATGATCTTGCTGGTGGCTCCACCACGGCCCAGACGTTACTGGTTCTCGGATCTGCAGAATCTCTCCATCGACACTCCGTTTCTGTTGCCTCAACATCCGGTCCTTGCCTTTACCTGGATCTGGGTCATCTATCTTTGATGGCATGGCTCTTGAGACATCCCTCCTGGATTTACCACAGGGTGTGGCATACCTACTTTGGTGTCGTCCCAGAGGATACGACCCCCAAGTGTTTCGGATATCCAGGGTTTTGGCTTTCCTACAGGTGGGTTTGGATCTTGGTCTCCGCCTTGCTTGAAGGTGCATGTCTCTGCAGTGTGGTTCCAGCGAAGGATTGCTCCCCTTTCTGTTATCCGCACTTTCCTTCAGGGGGTCCTTCATATTCAGCCTTCCTTTGTCCCTCCTGTGGCTCCTTGGGATTTGGCTGTGGTACTTAGGGCTCTCCAGGGCCCTTCATTTGAACCCCTGGACTCAGTGGACCTCAAATGGCTTACAGCTAAGACGGTGTTTCTTCTGGCTATTGCATTGGTCAGAAGAGTATCAGATTTGGGGGCTCTCCATTTCTGATTTTACACCAGGACAGGGCGGTGCTTCGGACCCGCCCTGGTTTCCTTCCTGAGGTGGTCTCTAGTTCCCACATTAATGAGGAAATTATAGTACCGGCCTTCAACTCTCCAGGCCTCTCGGCAGGTGAGGCCTCTTTGGGTGTGGTATCTATAGAGGAGCAATATAACATAGCCTCTTTCCTGCCACTAATACTTAATACAACATTGTATTATGTATTAGTGGACCATACCAGCTCCCTTCGGAAGTCAGACTCTTTGTTTGTCCTCTATGGTTTCCACAAGAAGGGTTGACCGGCCAATAAGCAAACTTATGCGAATCCACCTAGCCAGACGATCTCTGAGGCTTATACTCATGAGGGCCTTCCGATTCCGTCCTCTTTTACTGCTCATTCTACTCGGTCTGTGGGTCCTTTGTGGGCAGCTTGCTGTGGCGCCTCGGCTGTTCAGCTTTGTAAGGCGGCCACGTGGTCTTCTGTCCATACCTTTGTGAGGTATTATGCTTTTGATACCTTTGCTTCTCAAGATGCTTCCTTTGGGCGGTGGGTTCTCCTTCCTGCACAGGAGCATCCCCACCCTTAAAGGGACTGCTTTGGGACATCCCTAGGGTATCCACAGGATACCTTATGGACCCTGCAGTAGAAAATAAGAGATATGGTAAGAACTTACCTTTATCTCTATTTCTACAAAGTCCATAGGGTCTACAGGACTCCCACCCTGTCGCACCTGTGCTTCAGATGGGCTTTGTTCTGGTCACTGGCTTTTCCATCTCCTTCTGCGTGAGAATGTGATACTTGTGTGTTCCAGACTTCCTTCTCTCTTTTGTACTCCTCCGGCCTATGGCTTGTTACGTAACTGAAGGTGCCTTGGCCTGGGGGCGAGGTATAGGAGAGGGGGCCCCAGTGCATCCTAGGACTAAAGTTTTAACTATGCGGTGTTCGATGACAACTGCCATCGCCTATACCCCAGGGTATCATGTGGACCCTATGGACTTCTTAGAAATAGAGATAACAAAGGTAAGTTCTTACCATATCTCTTATTTTACATCTAAATCCTGGGTTCAGCCTGGGACACTGAACACTGGTTTCAAGCAGTGTCACAGCGGCTTGAACCTTGTTTACACTGCAATCTGAACCTGGGATATTGCCGGGGCTTACCTCTGCTGGTGCAAGCGGCAGGAATGTGACTCTCCCTATGCAGTAAACAGGACACAGGTTGGGCAACCCGGGTTACCAGTTCACACTGCCCTGTAACACTGTCCTTCTCGGACCACCTTGTGTAGCTAGTCGGTTAACCCTTTTGCACTGAGCTGTGACCCGGGTTAACCTGGGAATGACATGGGTTTTTGCTGCCGTGTAAAAGTGGTATTACAGACTTTGTCACACACAGATATACAAGTGTTGCATATCAAATTAAGCTGCACAGTCTCCTGGTATGTCTGTCGTATCGCATTGTGACTAAAGGCACTACACACTACATCTAACGATTTGATCAGACGACTAATCATTAAAATGTGTAGTGTTTATGCACTACATTAGGGGTGGCCAGACTTTTGGATTCTGTAGATCATGAAAGGTTTTTCATTTTAAAAGTCGATCACAGTGCTTGAAAAAGTGGGCGTGGTATTTAAAAAAAAGGGGTGTGACCTCACAGCAAGGGACATGGGGTCTGTCCTGCCAAAATATCACATAGTATCCCCAATTCTAAATTACGCCAAACCGCAGCACAATCTTATTCACATTACACCACAAAGTAGTGTCCCTTATTCATCTTACAATACAGTAGTGCCCCTTAATGCCCCCTAAAGTAGTGCTCCCAGTACAGAACAGCCCGCCCACACCTATGTGAAGAAACTTACCTGTCTTCACGCTGGCACCGCTCCATACTGTCTGGTGTCTGGAGTACCGCCATCGCTGCCGCAAGCTCCTCATCGTTGGGAACACTGGCCTCTGAAGCGTTCAGAGGCTCTTCAGCCTCTGATTGCTTCAGGGGCCAGTGTTCCCATTTGCTGTGATTAAGTTGGTCACAATCTACTGGCGGGAGCTCCATGAGCTACCAGTAGATTGCAATCAACCTTTTGGCCGAGCCTGCACTACGCTGTGTAGTGCGCTTTCCCGTGGAGTCGTCAGCCTCATCGTCTGATCTTATGTGCAGCATGTAAGATCAGACAATGCGGCTGACAATTCCATGTAGTGCTATGTGGGAAGGCCGGCAAATATGGGGCGGTAAGGCATCGGTTCGCCCTGTGTGTACAGACTTTATTTTATTTAGTGTGTACCCAGCTTAAGACAAATTTTTGGGTGAAAAAGATGCTCGCTGCTTGCAGAGTCTCACATGACCCATAAGTGCATCACATGAAAATGGTTTAAAAAAAAAAAAATATATATATATATACATATACAACTTTATTTTTGTCAACCGTACGTTTTAATATTTAACTAAAACTTGCTAATTTGAATATTTTTAATGAATACTAAAGTTTTATATAAATCATTGCTATAAACCAGAGGTTCCCAAACTCTGTCCTGAAGGCACCCTAATGGTCCAAGTTTTAAGGCTAACCATGCTTGACCACAGGTGGCTTAATTACTTCTGCAGTCTTTTGATTTAACCATCTGTGCTCAATCATGGATATCATTAAAACTTGGACCGTTAGGTTGAGATTGGGAACCTCTGATGTAAATCAGAGGTACCCAATTTCCTGTGTTGTTACATGTATTACTAATGTAACCTACTGTAGGTCGCACCTCCCAAGAAATTTTCTATTTTAGAGAGTATAGATTGAATTAGGTTTTAACCAATTCTGGTGCAGATGGTGTTTTTGTGGTGTGATCATCGGAAACTAGCCTTTTCTCTTGTTAACACAATCACAAAGTGTGTTTGATTTGTATGACCTTTATGTACTGTATGCAACATTTTGATGTTTTAAATGATTGGTCACAGAACAATTTTTTATCATTCTCAATCTCAGAATATACTGTCAGAACAAGGATTAAGAGATGAATATAGGAAGTGGCCATTCAAGACAAAGTTTGTGACTACATTTTTTTCTTAATTGATCTGCAACAGCAGAGATATCTTCCATTGGTATCTTCCATCTCCCAAAATGCTGCACGTGATATATGTTGTCAACAATCTAGGCTAATTAATATGTACACAGATTTGAACAATGGGACAAGGTAAACCTTTACTTTTTATTGTAATTAACGCCCTTAAAATCTGGACAATCTCTTGTTATCAAAAAGAGATGTGGTATTATACTCTATAGAGGGTAGTACAACTAAGCAGTTTGTCTAAACGCATTAAAAGACCATAGTGATGTTGAACCCGATGATCACAATGATTTTTTCATAAGTGTCCTGGTGTGTTGTCACTATAAATGATGATTATCATCTACCTGGCTATTGGTCAAAACTCTTGAAGAAGGATCTAGTGCAGGTTGTGACAGCCCATAGTTCTCCAAGTGTTGTGAAACTATAAGCCTCAGCATGCTTTGCCAGATAGCTGGTAAGGTATTCACAATACCTGGAGAACCACAGATTGTCCAGACCAGTTCTAATGGGGAATTCAATTTCTAATTTTCTTCTTCAGGGTCCATAGGGATAATGTGGTTGAAGAGATCCAGGCATCAAACCGTTAAAGCTTTCAGCTTCCAGGATGCCTCAGGTCTTCCTCCATATATACCCCACCCCTAACCACAGGCCTTCAGTTGTTTATTTGGTGCAGCAGGATTAAGACGAACCTTTGTAACGGGACTTTGCAGGCAGTCCTAAACTTTTGTTTTGATGTTTTTGGGTTGGCAGTACTAGGCGTCTGAATTAAGAAGCATATACTGCGACTCCATCTACCTCTGCCGGGCCGCAACACCAGTAACAGGGCTGGTGGTTCTGGCGGGTCTCGTCTGAGCGTGCTTGCAGCGATGGTGGGACCCGGACTGCAACCGGACGCATGGAGATGTCAGGTAAGGCCATTCCTTGCTTACGAGGAATCGCACGCTGCAGTCCTTGCTTCCTGCGCCAGAGACACACCGGAAGCTGCTGCAGTCAGGGCCCGGGAGTGTCCGCGTCCTCGCTAGACCGCCGGGGCCTTATCATCTGACGCCGGGGATCAGCAGCAGAGGCATCTGCTGCCATGAGGCCAGCGTACCTGAGCGGTTGATGCAGCTTAGGAGAGGTAGATGCTCCCATGGCAGCTCCTCCCTCGACTCAGACACAGAACCATCAAAGGTTTTTGCGCGTCTGGGTTGCTCCGCCTACCCTCCACGTGTATATGAGACGCTCACATTCCACTATCGGAATGCTGCTGTAGCTGATGGTCTCAGGAGGGTTTGGGTCAATCTCCGTGTATACCTCTCCCTTGGCTCTATATCCTACCATTCCTGGTGTTTGTGTATTTGATTTAGAGGCTATTGTAATTATATTACATATGCATTGTATGTGACTGCTTGCTAGCTGCTGCATTGATACCGTTTTTTATTTCTGTCTGTCAATTATACTATAGCTATCACTGTTTTTCTCTCCATCCCTGTGGGGTACTTCATGTTCAATAAGTATTTGTGAAGGCTGTCATATAACATTGCATTTATTGCCTTTATTTTGAACATGTCAAAAGATAAAGGTAAAAAGGAGGTGGAGGCCCTTGTGCTGGTTTCATGCAAATCCTGTATGGCCTGTTTGTCCCCTCAGGATGTAAAGGATGGTTTGTGTGTTGTCTGTTATAAATAGCCACCTCACCAGTCCAGTTTATCTGTCCTTGGTCAAGAGCCATCTTGGGTATACTCTTTGTCCTAGGTAATGAAGCAGTTTGGGGATCATATGGCTGCTCCCACACTGCATCCTTGGAAGGGGTGTCCACAGCATGCCATGTTTGCATATCCTATGCATCCTTCCTGGAAGGATGTTTATGGTCATTCTAGTCAGAGTATGGCACCATCTAATGTTGAAAGCAGGCCAGTAGTTACTAAGGCACCTAAGTGCAAGTTATCTTTTTTCAGTCTGCTCAACATAAGGATTCAGACGCATCATCAGAGCAAAAAGATGATGCTCGGGGTTCCTCTCCTGTGTCTAGTTCGGAGGAGGACCATCCTTCCACAGTGGATGTTCCTTCTTTGGTGAGGGTGGTTAAATTAATCCTAGATATTCAGGATGATGAACCAGCTCTTAGTAAGAATGCTCCAGTGTTTAAACACCACCGGAAGGTGGCCAAAATGGAGTTTCCTATATCTAAAAAGCTCACTGAGCTTAGTGAAGATGCATGGGGTAACCCTGACAAACGGTTTCATGTGAATAAAAGAATAGCATCATTGTATCCCAGCTTCTGTATGTACTAAGCGGGAGGTACCTCCTACTGTGGTTGCTCATGTGACACATTTAATCAGAAATGCTACATTGCCTATTCCGTCAGCATCTTCTCTGATGGATTACACAGATAGAAAACTTTAAGCATATCTTATGGCAATACTTTCATCATCTGGAGCTGTTACTCATCCAGCTATGGCTGGAGCCTGGGTAGCCAAAGCTGTTGAAGAATGGATGGGGTATTGGAAGAATCTCTACCAGATGCTACCAGAGAACAGATGATGTATATCTCCATATACGGGAAGTGGCTTCCTATCTGGGAGGAGCTGCAGTAGATGTTGGAATTCTAGCTTTTAAGGCATCAGCAGTTTCAATAGTGGCACGCAGGGCTCTTTGGTTAAGATCCTGGAAAGCTGATACAGGTTCAAAGAAGGCTCTGGAAGTCTTACCTTTCTATGGAAAGTTACTTTTTGGAGCAGTTAGATAAACTAATAGCTACTCTGGCGGCTTCAAAGTCAGCAGGACTGCCATCTACGGCTACAACAAAAGTCTAGGCAGGTTTCTTTTCGGTCCTTATGTCCTCAGGGATGAGCAAGGGAACAGTCTTCCTCTAAGCGTCTAGTTTTTGCAAGACAACAAGGCGACAAACTAAGAGGTCTGGGCCGGCAAGACTTCCAGCTTCTAAACCGGATGATAAACCCTCGGCCTGATGGGGAGGAACTCACCCTATGGGATACCAGGGTGGGAGGCCAACTTCTTCAGTTTGCGGATTACTGGCGTCAGACAACAACAGATGCCTGTGTCCAAGAAGTGATCTCTCAGGGGTATGTTCTCACTTTCAGGAGGCATCCTCCCCAGAAGTTTTTTTGCACAGATCCTCCATCAGATGTGGTCAAGGCCTTGGCCCTTCAAGAAGCCATTCAATCCCAGCTACAGGCGGGGGTAATAATCCTGGTTCCTGTGTCGCAACTAGGAAGGGGTTATTTCAATCTATTCTTGGTTCAGAAACCGAATGGGGCTCATCGCCCTATTCTAAGTCTAAAAACGCTCAACAGGTTTATCCATGTACCCAAGTTTTGTATGGGAAACTCTCCGGTCACTTATTTTGGCAATGGAGCCTGGGGATTATATGGTTTCCCTGGACATTTGGGATGCATATCTGCATGTTCCTATCATGCCATCCCACCAACTATTTTTACGGTTTGCTGTCTTAGCAACATTACCAATTTCAGGCACTACTCTTTGCCCTATCTATGGCTCCCCGGGTATTTACGTAAATAATGGCAGTCATGACGGCCTATCTCAGGTGTCAGGAAGTCAGAATACTACCATATTTGGACGACATTCTGATATTGGCGCAGACTCCGATTGTTTTACAAAACCATCTTCAACTGACCATAGCCTGTCTACAAAAGCACGGCTGGATCATCAATTTGAAGAAATCATCGCTTTCTCCAACGCAGAAGATGGTGCATCTGGGAGCTCTTCTGGATTCTCGGGCACAAAGGGTGTTTCTGCCAGAGGACAAGATTGCAGCCCTATCATTGCGAATACGCAAGCTGCTACACAAGCAAAGGGTGTTCATTCTGTTAGCGATGCAGGTCCTGGGATCAATTGTATCCACTTTCGACATGGTGGGATATGCTCAATTCCATTCCAGACCTCTGCAAAGGGAATGGGATTGAAATGCCGGCGGCTTTTTAGTCACAGGTTTAAATCCTGACAGCAGATGCCGAACATGAGGAGATCCCGACTGGGGTAGGTAAGTATACTAACCCTCCCCTGTCCCACCCCTAACCCTAACCTTCCCATAGTGGTGCCTTCCCTAACCTCCCCCCTTACTGCCTAACCCTTACCTCCCCACCGGGTGCCTAAACCTAACACTCCCTCCCTGCACCCTAATCCCAACCCTCCCAGGGGGGTGCCTAAACCTAACCTCCCCCTAGTGGTGCCTAACCCTCCCTCCTAGGGGTGCCTAACCCTAATCTCTCCCCAAAAAACATAGACTTCCTAATACTGATCCTCCCCCCCCCACAGCTAAGGATGCCTCGTACTTGCCTTCATTTGGGCTGGCGTCCTCGGCATTCTGGCGTCGGGATTAACATAGACGTCGGTATTTCGATGCCTATGCTACATCCCTTTCCGGGATTCCGCTGTCGGCATCACTACATTCCCTTCAAAGATTGATTCTTTCCAGGTGAAACGGACAGTGTCATCTAATAAGGTCCCAGAGGTTCCTTCTCACTCCAGAGGTTCGTCACTCCCTCCTGTGGTGGCTGAAAAAGGACCATCTGAACAAAGGGCACCCATTTTGGATTACAAATTGGGTGCTTCTGACAACGGACGCCAGTCTTCGCGGATGGGGGGCAGTGACAGGTCATCACACCTTTCAAGGAAGATAGACAAATCAGGAAAGTCATCTGTCAATAAACATTCAGGAACTGCGAACAGTGGCCCTGATTCAGAGCCGGACACTCTGAAAGAGCGCTCGCTCTGAATCAGGGCGTTTTTTTTTAAAGTTTGGAGCGGCCTCCTGGCCGCTCGCATAGCTGTGGATGACCACCCACACCTATAGCAAGCGGCCATGATGATGGTCGCGATGGTCAAGACCATCGCGACCATCGGGCTTGCGACGAGACCCTTGTGGTAGGGTCTCATGGCCTCAAGCCCCAGAAAGCTTCTGCCTCAAATTGAGCTGGAAGCTCTCCCACTGACATCACTGGTGATGTCAGTGGGGCCGCCCCCCAATGGTGGAGATTCTCATGGGAACTCCTCCGTTTGGGCAGCCACCCTACCGGCCCGCCCACCAAAAGGGGCGAGCTGTCACTCAACATCGACAGCTCGCCCCCTTTGGTGCGAGACCCGGAGCGACGGATTGCCAGTTGCTAGCCGGATCTCGCGCATGCGCACGACGGAGCCGGCTCCGCGGTGCGCATGTGCTGTGGTCCACCATCGACCCGGTTGCGAGCGCTCAGCGCTTGCGACCGGGTCTGAATCAGACCCAGTATACAAAGCACTTATCATGGCACAGGACCTGCTCCAGGGCAAACCAGTCCAGATCCAGTCCGACAATGCAACTACAGTGGCCTATCTCAACCACCAGGGAGGCACAAGAAGTTATGCAGCCATTAAAGAAGTGACAAAGGTTCTGATTTGGGCAGAACGTCATCTTCGGGCCATCTCGGCAATATTCATACCGGGAGTACTCATTTGGGAAGCAGACTTCCTAAGTCGCCAGGACATACACGGCGGAGAGTGGTCTCTCCATCCGGGAGTGTTTCAGCTCCTGGTAAACAAGTGGGGTCTACCAGAAATAGATCTCATGGCCTCACGACACAACCACAAGGCCCCCATGTATGGGTCCAGGAACAAACACCCATCAGCAGTCTTTGTGGACGCACTGGCAGTAAGATGGGACTTCAAGCTGGCGTATCTCTTTCCTCCGATTTCCCTCCTCCCGAATGTTCTCAGGAAATTCAAACAGGAAAGCGAAACAGTAATACTGGTGGCTCCGGCTTGGCCCAGACTTCATTGGTTCACCGACATACAGAATCTATCCATAGACAGCCTGTATCCTCTACCTCTATGGCAGGATCTGCTAACGCAGGTCCCTGCCGGCATCCGGGCTTACCTCGTCTGACTTTGACGGCGTGGCTCTTGAATCTTCCACCTTAAGAGCAAAGGGTTTTTCCAGTTCTGTAATTCAGACGATGCTTAGGGCAAGAAAGCCTGCCTCTGCCCACATCTATTACAGGGTTTGGCATTCTTTTGGTCAGTGGTGTTCCCACAGAAAATATGATCCTAAGGTGTTTAGGATTTCCAGGGTACTGGCTTTTCTCCAGGCAGGTTTAGACCGGGGTCTAAGTCAGATTACTTTGAGAGTGCAGGTTTCTGCACTAGCAGTCTAGTTCCAGAGGAAGATTGCCTCATTACCAGATGTTAGAATTATTTTTCAAGCAGTTCTGCAAGTTCAGCCTCCTTTTGTCCCACTGGTAGCACCGTGGGATCTGTCTTTGGTTCTTAAGGGGCTACAAACTCCCCCATTTGAAGCTTTGGACTCTGTGGATTTGAAATGGTTGACAGCAAAGATACATTTTTCTCCTCGCTATTTCTACTGCACGCAGTGTCTCTGATTTGGCAGCGCTCTCTTGTCGCTCCCAATTTTTGATTTTTCACCAGGATAGAGCTGCTCTTCGTACAAGGGAGGGTTACCTTCCTAAGGTAGTGTCCCATTTTCATGTAAATGAAGAAATTGTAGTTCCAGCTTTTCAGGCTCCAGATTTTTCTGAAGCCTCCCTGGATGCAGTTCGTGCTCTCCGTATCTATGTGGAGCGTACAAACTGTTAGAAAATCAGATGCTCTTTTTGTTATATATGGTTTTCACAAACGAGGATGGCCAGCTAACAAGCAGACTCTGGCAAGATGGCTACGCATGACTATCTCTTCAAACACTGTGACAGCACATTCTACTTGGTCTGTAGGGCCAATGTGGGCATTTAGTAGTGGTTGCTCTGCTGAACAGTTGTGTAAGGCAGCCACGTGGTCTTCAGTCCACACTTTTTTTTAGGTTCTATGCCTTTGATACTTTTGCCTCTCAGGATGCTTCCTTTGGGCGACGAGTTGTCCTTTTTGCTCAGGAGTGTCCTCCACCCTAGGGGTACTGCATTAGGACATCCCATGGTATCCCTGTGGTTCCCTATGGACCTTGAAGAAGAAATTAGAGTTATGGTAGACTTACCTTGATAACTCCTTTTCTTCTAGGTCCATAGGGTCCACAGGGCACCCACCCTGATGCACCTAGCTGCATGGGTAATCTTTTCTTTCGGCCACGGATTCCCTCATCTTGTGTAAGAGTGTTTCTGGTGTACCATTGCTCTTCTTTCTGGTCTTTCCTTCTCCTGCCTTGAGGCTTGTTAAAAAACTGAAGGCCTGTGGCTAGGGGTGGGCTATGTATGGAGAAGGACCCGAGGCAGCGGGAGCGACAGCATCAACGACCAGCAGGAGCATGTATCTCTGGTCGTTGACAGCATATCCACTGCACAATATTGCTAGGGATAACGATATCATTATCGTTCAAATCATCCAATTTATCGTGTAGTCGATAAACCCTCAATCCAGTGTCTAAATTAACCTTAGCCCAGAGGTTCCCAAACAGTTCAGGTATTGGATATTTACATAGTTGAGCAAAGGTGACTTAATTAGTACCTCAGTCAATTTGATTTAACACCTGTGCTCAACCATGGATATCTCTAAAACCTAAACTGTTGAGGAGCCTTGAGGACCGTATTTGGGAACCTCTGCCCTAGCCTAACCCTCCCCCTAGTGCCTAACCCAGTGGTTCCCAAACTCGGTCCTTAAGGCACCCTAGCAGTCCAGGTTCTAAAGATACCCATGCTTAAGCACAGATGACTTAATTAGTACTTCAGTCAGTTTGATTATACAATCTGTGTACAAGCATGTATATCCTTAAAACCTAGACTGTTATGGTGCCTTGAGGTCTAAGATAGGGAAACCCTGCCCTAACCTTAAAAATTTTGAAAAGCCATAAAAAATGTCGACCTTTTGTACCTGTCGTCCTATTCCATGTTGATCATTTGGTGTTGACCTTTACAATGTCGATCTTCTATCCGGATACCATATAAAGACAGTGACCACTTTAAAGGGTACATTTAAATAATATGTACAGTTACTTTTTGTTACTGAAATAAAAATCCATAAAATCTGCACAATTGTTAATGCACATATTTATGCAGCCAATCGTGGAAACAGCTCAATGCATAAAGGAATGCAGCCATGGTCAACAGTTTCAGTTGTAGTTCAGGCCGAACACCAGAATGGGGAAGAAAGGTGATATAATTGACTTTGGCCATGAATGCTTATTGGTGCCAGTGTTGGTGGAATAAGTATCTTAGAAACTGCTGATCTACTGGCATTTTCACACACATCAATGTTGAGTATGGATGTGTGCGGGAATATCTATTTTGTAGAGTTGTATACATTTATTATAGTAATCCTCTAAAATGGTCAAGATTCATTTATTTAAGTGAGGTCAATATTAATGTAGGCTTTTTCACGTACAGCTTACTTTATGCTTTTGTTTTGTTTGTTTTTTATTTAACATTATTATGTTTGTAGTTTGCTGTTTGTTTTTTTGTATTCCAGCAAGTGTTGTTTTTTTCTTATATAAAACTTGCATTTGTCATTGGAAGGGGAAAAGTTCTAAATATGTGTCAGGCATACTGGGATGTAGTTAGATGATCTATTTGTTGATCTCTTTTGGGGGAACAAGTGATATTGTAACAGGCTTTAATACTGCAGCGGCGAATACTACTACGATCTGAACAACAAGCTGCTGTACGAACCGATAACATGGCGATAGCCCAAGGGGCTCTGGTCTTTAAAATGTTTAAAATGTTCTTTATCCAATAAAATGTTCTCTTGGTCTATGTACCAATATTTGCTTTTCATCTAGTGCTCTCTTTTCTAATAAGATAACAACAGGCCATGATGATTACTTATAATACTTAATTACGTTAATTAAGAAATATAAATGCCTGAACTGCCAGAACCTGATTTTTAATATGAAGGGTGGAAATGTTCGACTACAGCATGAATTCTTTTCCAAAATAAGTATATAAATAGGGACTTGATAGACCAGTTTGAGTTTTGTTAAGTGAAATACACTATTGAATGGAAAAAAGTATTTGGCCACACCTGTTAATTATTGTATTGAGGTGTTTCAATCAGACCCATTGCCACAGGTGTATAAAATCAAGCCCCTAGCCATGCAGTCTCCATTTGCAAACATTTGTGATACAAAATGGGTAGTTCTGAAGAGCTCAGTGACTTCAGGCTTGGTACTGTGATAGGATGCCACCTTTGCAATAAGACGGTTCTTGAAATTTCATCCCTGCTGGATATTCCACGGTCAACTGTAAGTGATATTATTAGGAAGTGGAAGCATTTAGGAACAACAGCAACTCAGCCATGAAGCGGAAGACCACGTAAAATCACAGAGTGGGGTCAACGACTGCTAAGGCGCATGGTGCGTAAAAGTCGCCAATGCTCTGCTGAGTCCATAACTGAAGAGTTCTAAACCTCCACTGGCATTAATATAAGCACAAAAACTGTGCATCGGGAGCTTAATGGAATGTGTCTCCATGGCCGGGCAGCTGCATGCAAGCCTCACATCACTAAGCCCAATGCCAAGCGTCGGATGGAGTGGTGTAAAGCACACCGACACTGGACTGTGGAGCAGTGGAAACGTGTTCTGTGGAGTGACGAATCACGCTTCTCTGTTTAGCAGTCAGATGGGCGAGTCTGAATTTGGTGGATGCTGGGAGAACGTTACCTCGTTACCTGTCTGACTGCATTGTGCCAAATGTGAAGTTTTGTGGAGGAGGGATAATGGTATGGGGCTGTTTTTCCAGGGTTTGGGTTTTTGTAGAAACTTAAAATAATTGATAAGGCTTTAATAATTTGCAGGCATTGTGCTACCTCTGCACATCAAGTGAGGGGGTGATTCATTAGCCTCAAGATTCTGCCAGAACCTTGTGCGCTAATATAACCCAGGTTATCTGGTCAGGATAAACACACTACTTTATCATTGCATGCAATAGAGCTGCTAGAAAAAAAACAAATGAGTTCTCCTTCCTGTATTCACCCATATTGGGCCTGATTCAGAGTAGTACTTAACTGCACACCACAGGGAAGCAGCTGTGCAATACCGTATAACTCATTTGCATTTGCAGCAGGGAGGTGTCCAGCGTAAATAGACACCTCCTGACTGCATCGCAGATCCTAGTGCTTGCCCCTTGCAGAGCAGTAGCCAAGGCCAGAAAGTCTGCGTCTTCTGATACCGACCCTGGCCTCGGCACCCCCAGAAAATGGGGGTGACACGTCCACTCACCACCCCCTAACAGCCACAGCCTGTCAATCAGGCTGCGGCTTGGGAGAACTGCACATGCGCAGTACAGATCCTGCACATGCATGGATCTCTAACAATTGGAGTGGTAAGCAAACCATTGGGTTTGCATACTACTCTGAATCAGGTCCATTGTGCATAGCCTCACTTTGCACTGTACCACAAACTTAATAGCATCTACAATATTATTTCCACGTCTAAAAGTGCGAGGCAGTTCACAATGTTACATTTCAGATATTATGGGTCCTATTCAACAAAGCAGTTTTTCCTAAAATTTTGCAGAAACTACAGTCTCTGCATACATTTATGTATCAACGCCGTGTACTAATGCAGGATATTTCACAGAAACCTCCTGCAAAAGGCTATTTATCACTGCAGATCACAGTTAAATAGATGGGGACTATGGTCTGACCCCTATGTACCAAACTCCATAAAGCAAAGCTTTTCGGAGTTTGGCCCTATTGGTTTTCGCCATCCTCAGATGACATAAACTGCTTTATTCCTATGGTGGGATTCTTGCAGGATCTTAAGATCCTTCTCCCACAGCCTCCGTCTGCTGGTGAAAACTGACACTGTACATGTAATGTCGGAATCCCAGGAGAAGTCTTCACAAATCCGATGTGGATAGCATCTAACTCACAGGGACAGCGGATATCGGTACCGTTGTCCCTGCAAGTTATCTTTATTATATAGAAGGAGAAATTTTGTTTAAAATTAAAAAGTCCCTCTCTATACCACCTGTTAATAAAAGCAGCATTCCCATGATTATTAATACATAGGCCCTTTAAATTCTTGACATTATTGAAACTTGCATGTATAGTTGAGAATATTTTAAAACACTTTCATATTGTATCAACTATATTGCAGTTTTAGTATCCCCTTAAACAGAGGTGTGGCTGCACATGATTAGAGGAGCAAACACTATGCATGCTAGCACTAATAAATGCAAAGTGAAAGAAAATTATCCAGACTGCTCTGTGTGCACAGAGGAAGGGACCGGTCAGGATTACCTAAAGGCCCATACATCAGCAACAGATTGTCACAATTCCCCATTACCCAGACATCGGGGTCGGGGCATTGGTGAAATCCAACATGTTGGATTTCCTTGATTTGCCAAAATATGATTGGGATCGGCATATCAAAAAGTTTTAACATGAAAAATTTCCCTGACAGATCAGCGTTTCTGATCGGCAGTTTCGGTTGGATCGGGGAAACAGCCACCTCATGTATGGGGCACTTAAGTTTCACCAGGACAATCAATAAAATGTATAAAAAAAGGTGTAACATAACTATCATTGTGTGTAACAGAACAGCTTACCAGGATCTTAATGTAGGTGTACCAAACTAGTGTTGTGCGTAACTCAAGGCCGATACACACTAGACAATGTTAGCATCGGGACCCGGCAGGGTGCTGGCATCAGCAAGTGAGTACACACTTGCTGATGTCGAGAGTGATGGAGCGACAGCAGGGGCCATGCTACATTCGGCAGCATGGCCCCCACTGACGATATTGCAGGTCCAACGAATGATATCATAGGCAAACGCAGGGGGGGTTCCGTCTGCCTGGAAACCCCCCTCCCCAGCACACACATGACCACAGTAGAAATAGTAATAGAGTAGAATTTTGCTAGTGTTGCATGTTCTTCTCAGTATCACAAATGAAATAATTAGCACCATCTGTGGATCTTTTTACATGTATTAGACAGAAATAAATAACATGTGCACCAACTAGGAGATCTGGAAAACATGCACTATGAGAGATGCACTGCTATAGAGCCCAATATGTACATATATGTCCAGGGCAGTGCTAGGTTCTTCTGCTGCTCCTCCAGGCTCCCGAACTTGCTCCAATAGTCTGGAATTGTGCACACATCAAAAATAAAAACATCCAGCTCAGGAAGGATGGCCCTACTGCTGCATCTAATGGCTTACTGTGATCTCTGGTCCTGTATATGCTGGAATTGTGATACACAATACACTTTGTATGACGCATATTAAAACTGGTTGAGTACTAATTCTGCTCTCTTCATGGACTGGCCACACTCGCTCTAAAATAAAGCATTTGGAAACCCTCCTCTAGAAATCCTGCATTTGCCACCGGATGTCGCTGACGACGCACGAGAGCTCACATTGTCAGCGATATAGCCGGTACACACTGGATGATGTGGACGATATGTTTTCCGATCCGCTGGATCGCATGACATATCGTCTAGTTAGTGTGTACCCGGCTTAACAGAACAGCTTAACAGGATCTTAATGTAGACATTCCATCTGCTTTTTTTTTAACAACAATAATGTTTATTAAAGATTTTTAAAGTATTAAAAGAAATGGGGGGTTATAATGGCGAAAGCGGGGGGGGGGGGATTAACAACAAAAATATACCAATTGTCAGTATTACAAATTAACATCCAGAGTTACAGTAAAACAGAAGTACAACATGTAATATCTTGCCATCAAATACAGTCAAAAGGTCATGATAGTACATAGATATCAGTCTAACAAGAAAAGAAAAAAAACTAAAATCCGAATCAGATATCTTGCCATGCCAAGACTGGTGAACCTGGGGGAGGGGGGCTAGATACAGGGATCTGTTGGAGAGTGCTAGCTCCAGCCCCCTCAGTAACAGTAGTAAACAGCATAAGTCTCCATTTTAAAATTATACTGGACTTTTTTAAATTACAAAAGGCAGAGTAGGAGGATTTGGAGATTTCCGCAATTGAGCCAATGTAGCACTATCTGCAAGTAAAATTTGGCCTGTCAGATAACATTTACTTTGGGAATAGAACTGGGGGCACCAGTTGAGCAAAGCACGACTGGGCACTCCCAAAAAACATGAAAAAGAGTACCCTCCTGCGAACATTGCCTCCAGCAGAATTTCGAGTAGGAGGACCACATTTTGTGCAGCTTAAGTGGAGTAAAATAGAGTTGATGAACTAATTTAAAGTGCATCTCAATATGATTAGTGCACCTAGATATATGAAATGAGTTACTGTAAATACTTTCCCATTGTAGGGGGGTAAAAGTGCACTGCAAATCAGATTCCCAATGGAGTTGGGCTGTAGATTAGTGAATAGGTGCAGGCTAAACAAACATATACCACAAAAAGAAATATCCCCTCTAGAAGCTTGAAAAGATAGTTTACTCAAGAGCAATGGGGGAGGTAGGGACAAAGCTCTAGGTAATTTATACATATCACAAAGCCAATGTGCTATTTGGAGATATGAATAGTGGGCTGTAGTGGGAACTCTAAAAGTTGATTGAATTTGGGAGATAGGTAATGGTATGGCTCATTGGTAGCCAAAAATAATAGTCCTGCTCAGCCTTGTACGTTGGAATATCTTGGCTGGATGCGGCCGGGTGGACACCTGAAGGGCTGGAGGAGCTAGTTCCAAAATGTGCCTTGAGAGCCAATAGTTGAGGTGCAGCCTTTGGGCCGGTAGCAGCCCCTGGGCTGGATGGGCCTGTGGGCCAATAAGTGGTGATGCGGCCTTTGGGCCAGTAGCAGCCTTTGGGCTGGACGAGGCCTGTGGGCCTAATAGTTGGGATGCTGCCTTTGGGCCTGTAGTAGCCTCTGGGCTGGATGAGGCCTGTGAGCCTATAAGTTGAGATGCAGCCCTTTGGGCTGGTAGCAGCTGCTGGGCTGAGTTGTTGCCTTGAGGGCAGGAAAACTTTGGCAGGATGTGGCCTTGGGCCAAGATACACTGAGTAAAGCTGCAGCCCCCGGGCTGAATGGCAGCCTTGAGGGCTGAAGGACTTGGCTAGGAGATGTTGTGGTGCACCAATGTCGCCGGGATGACACAAGCGGTTGTACACCAGATTGCATACTCAAGACGCCCAGGTGCGCTTAATGCTGCCGGGATGACACAAGCGGGATGTACACAGGATTGCGCACTCTGGACTCTGAGTGTGGCCTGTGCCGCCTAGATGACACAAATGGCAAAGGCAGGAATGGAGACCGTGCCGCCAAGATGACACAAACGGCAGGTAACGCAGATGTGGACCGTGCCACCAAGATGACACAAACGGCAGGAACAATGGAGCTGGCTGGATACTGGAACTCGACTGTGAACAGGAGGCCATCAAAACCGGAAACACGTGAAACGCTATTACTGGCAAGGAGTGAAGGGCTGGCTGGAATTTAACAGAAACAGGGCCCCACCAGAGCAAGTCTCCCTAATGACAGATTACTGAGCACCTGGGCTGTGTTCAGACAGGAGAATCAATCAGTGTGCACCTGATAGTGCGCACAGACAGGCAGTAATTAGTGCAGAGGCTGAGCAGCAACCCAGACTGGAACTGCAAACAATATGCTGCTAACCACAGATCCTAACAGGAGGAAGGAGGAGACTTCAGCAAATGCTTGACCGGCATTCACGCCGCACAGCATTGGCAGTGCGGCAGCTTGTGACAGTAATAAAGTATCACCTAAAAGAAGGTCACTGAGAGTAGATGCCCCTTGGGATATCCATAAGGTAAGAGACAGAAGGGGAATTAAAAAACTCAACGCTTTAAGAGATAAGTCTCTGGACAGTAGACCTCCAATCCACACTAGAGATGACAGTAGTATCCCAGACCCTCAGAGCGTCAGTAATGCCTAGTATGCAGAACTTAGGAAGAGAGCAGATCCATTTTAGGAGCCAAAGTAGGTCTGCTAGAGGAAATTCCGCCATGGTAGCACGTTCTAGATCAACCCAGGGCTTGACCCCAGGGGCAGGAACCAGTTGCTAATGTATGCCAAAATGCAGGATGATTGATAAAGGGAAAGGCCAGGGAGTTTAAGCCCACCAAATCTCTTTGGAAGAGCCTTCTTATGGGCTGCTAATCGTGAGGGCTTGTTTTTCCAAACATATGATACCATTAGTATTTTAAACATTGTTAAATTGCAGGAGGGAAAAAGGTAAGGGATAGTTCTAAACAGATACATTAATTCAGGAAGTAATGTCATTTTGAAGGCAGCAATCTGGTAAGTAGAGACGTAGTCTTCCAAGTATAGTGAAAATTCCATTTGAGGAGAGATAGTGAAGATGTGGAAGTATTAATTGGGAGGGCTTCAGATTTATAGGTATTTAGTTTATAAAAAGAGGCAGCACTAAAGTAATCTAAAATGTTGTGTAAGACAGGTAGAGAAGTTAAGGGTTTGGTAACAAATAGTAGGACGTCAAAGACAGCAAAGAGTTGTGAGGCGTAGCTGGGGAATTCTGTAGAGTCAATAATTTTTTGAGCTAAGGGTTCCATAGCAAGGACAAAAATGAGGGGGGAAAGCGGACAGCCCTGCCTAGTATCATTAAAGGGAATACATACGGTTAACCACCGGCCACATGGCCGGTGGTTCAAATCCCGACAGTGTGGGCCCGGCAGGGTTGAAAATCCTGATCGTCCAAGGTAAGTATGTTCTAACCTAATTTTACCCCCTAACCCTACCTTAGGGGTGCCTAACCCTAACCTCCCCCAAGTGCCTAACCCTAATCCCCCCTCTAAGTGCCTAAACAGAACCCCCCCTTCCCCACCGCCTAAACCTAAGTCCCCCAGGGGGGTGCCTAACCCTAACATCCCCTTGGGGTTGCCTAACCCTCCCTTCCCCTAGCCTAAACCTAAACTCCCAGGGAAGTGCCTAACCCTAAGTCCCCCCCGGGAACCCTAAACCTAACCCTCCTCCGACCATCCCCGCGGCTGTCCACGCCTGTCGCTCGGCTTACCTTCGATTGGTAAGCCGGGTGTCGGGCTCCCGGCGTAAGTGTAATGACCAGCGTCATTAGACACCTGCCGGGATTAAACAGTCCGGATGCCGACGGTTGGCATTTAGACTTTTGGCATCACGACTGCATCCCCATTAAAGCTAGTGAATGTGTTGGAGAGAAAGCCGTTGATAAAAACCCATGCAGAAGGGTGTTGGTATAAAGCTATTATTGAGTCAAGAATGGCCACGCCAAAACCAAAGAGAGACAACGTACAGTATGCTTCATATAATCCCAATTAAGATGGTCAAAGGCTTTCTCAGCATCTAAAGAAAGCGACACTAATTGTTCTTGGGACCGAGACAGAAATTGGATTATATTAAACACTCTGCGGGTATTATCAGAGGCTTTACGATCCAACACAAATCCAACCTGATCTGGATGTATAAGCTGTAGGAGAAGGGGAGATAGTCGGTTTGCTATGAGCCGAGCAAATAGGTAGGTAGGTTGTGGAGTCACAGCGTCAGACGGCAAATTATAGAGAGTAGCATAGTATTGTGCAAAAAGGTTGGAAATGTGTTGGGGATTAAACGTCCTTTTATTCTGGCCATAAATTAAGCAATGGATTCTATTCTGCGCCCATTGGCCACGTAATTTACGAGCTAGCATTCTACTGGCTTTATTACCTGCTGTGTAAAACTTATGCCTACTTTTAGTAAGGGCTGACTGCATACAATCCAGAAATAGTTTCTGCAGTCTCAGTCTAACCGAGACCAGTTGCTTTTTTAATTCCCTAGTACACAGGTTCTTAAACTCGGTCCTCAGGACCCCAAACAGTGCATGTTTTCCAGGTCTCTTCACAGAATCACAAGTGAGATATATAGCTATACCTGTGGATCTTTTAAAATGTGTCAGTGAGTAATGAGTACACCTGTGCACCTGCTAGGGGACCTGGAAAACGTGACCTGTGTGGGGTCTTGAGGTCCGAGTTTGAGAACCACTGCCCTAGTAGGACGGCATAGTTTCTGAGATTCCAGCATAGCAAGTGGGGATTCTAGTTCTCTCTGTAAGTGTTTCTTTAAACGGGCCCCCCTGATGAATGGCCGTTCCGCAACTCAGCCTTTAGGGCACATCAGTAGTTTAAATTAGAAGTATCCTCTGGGTAGTTAGTGTCAGTATACTGAGAGAGGCTAAGAGCGCCTGGACTACCTCAGGAAACTGAAGGAGATGTTCGTAAAAACTGTACTGACAAATTATGGAACCAACTGCGTAGAGATTCCAAACCCACAGCAAGGGGGCATGATCTGACCAAGTAAAATTTTTATAGTATGAGTGTGCTGAAGGGTCCACTTATCATCCAGAATAATGTCTATATGTGAGTATGTGTTATGAACAGTAGAAAAAAAAGTATAGTGTCGCACTTCAGGATTTTTGGTCCACCATACATCATATAAATATCAAACTCAGCAAGTCGTTTTTTGAAAGCCATTGACGAACCTAGATCCCTAGGGTGGAGACCTAAGCTAGAAGCACCAGATCTATCAAGACGGGGTCAGGGGCAGTATTAAAATCTCCAGATATCATAAGAGAGCCCTTCCTGACTTTTTGGATCTCAGTACAGACCTTCCGCAAAAAAGAGATCTGGCGGGAATTTGGGGCATATAGGGAAACCAAGGTAACCTGGGTAACATGTAAAGTGCCCACTAATATGAGATACCTCCCATTTTTGTCAGCAATTTTGTGGGAAAGGGTGAAAGTGGAGGCAGCGTGAAATAAAATGGCAACTCATTTCTTTTAAATGGCCTATTAGCCGTATAGCAAACTGGATATCTAGAATCTTTTAGGACGGGAGGATTAAGGACTGAGAAGTGTGTTTCCTTTAAAGCCACCACATACGCCTTATGGGCATGAAAGGTTCGTAAAGCTAGACGTCGTTTGTTAGAGAAGTTTAAACCTTTAACATTTAGTGAAAAAAGATTAACCATATTTAAAATTCAGAAGACAAGGCAAGCAATTCCCCAACCATAAACCACACATCAGGAGTAAACTCTGGAGAAAAACATAGTAAAAAAAGATAAAAAAAACAATAAAAGGAGGGGAGGAATGCCAGGGAAAAAAACAAACAAGCCCAATATATCGGGCAGAAGTATTTGCCACATAGAATTAAATGTGGCAACAGAGAAAAACATGGGGGCAGGCCAGAGGCAACCAAACCCATATGACAATATTGTAGCAGATAATGTAAAACAGAGTAACATACAGGAACCTCACCATAAACGAACATATATATTTTGCAGAACTGCCTGAGAAAGGAAAAAGGATATTATGCAATAAAATGTCTTACAGTGTAACACGTGCTAGAAGCCTCCGAAGACTCCTCACATAAACCCTCTGACCAAAGGGGGGTGGTCAGAGATGAAGGCACACATCTGGATGTTATACAATATTACCCAACCGACGACCACTCAGAAGCAATCAGAGGCTTGGAGGAGGATGACGGGGCCAGAATGTTCCACTCTTCTAGCAATTTAAGTCCAGCATCCAGAGCGGACACCATGAAAGTCGAGCCATTGCGTCATATAAGGAGTTTCACAGGGAATCCCCAGCGCTGTGAGATCTCATTAGCACGGAGAGTTGAAGTAAGAGGGTCGAAGGCGTGGCGATTGACAATGGTGGCAGCCGAAAAGTCAGGAAACAATTGTAGGTTTCCAAGGATATCAGATTCTGAGTCAGCCCTAGCTGCTTGGAGGATCGCCTCTTTGACATGATATAAATGTATACAGAGGAGAGTATCTCTAGATGCAGAAGAAGGCAGATTACGAGGTTTGGTAAGATGGTGTATCCGATCAATGAGGTCATACTCAGCAGAAGACAGCAGGAGTTTCCGAAATATAGACAATGCAAACTCCTGGAATTTTTATAATGTTGCGTCGGGATCAATCTTACAAATCCGCCAGTTTGTCTTTAAGGGCAGAAATCTCTGCCACAGTGGATTCATGAGCAGCAAGAAGGGTATTATGGGAGGTCAGATGTTCCTCCATCTTCATTTCAAGATGATCATTTCTATCCCTTATGTCAGTTAACTTCCGCTAAACATCCTGCAGCGCAGATTGCATATTGGCCATAAAGTCCATCCGGAAGGATTGGAGCATTTGTTGCATCATCCGAGCCGTGAGGGGAATATCATCATCCAATGCACCTGGCTGTATAACATGAAGAGGTGAGTCAACTGAGGGTGACAGAGCAGGAGATGATTTGTGCAGTCTGGCTGAACCTGCAGGAGGAGATTTGTTAACAGCTGTAGATCCTCGAGGCTAAAAACTAATTGGTTGAGTCAAGGAAGAGAATTTCTGCTGTTTCGTGGGAGTCATGGTCAGATACAACAACCAGTCAAACATTCAGAAATCAATAGAATGGAGGTCAAAGAGGCAGGTAGCAGTTGAAGAGGGTTCACCGGAGAACCCTCTTCAACTGATGTTTCCTCACCCTCTGGGTGGGTGAGGAAATATCACTCACAAGGCATTATCCGTAAGTACACATATAGCAGGTAACAAGGATAGCACAATGGGAGGAGCACCTGCCACAGAGTTCCCCAGAGAGCAAAAGACCCCAGAGTTATTCCAGAGAAATAGTACTCAAATATTGTAAAGTGTCAGGAATGGTGGATATTGGATATTGGAGCCAGAAATATAAGCGGAAACTGCAACTCTCCCTCAATCCAATCTGTGCAGCACTATGGAGCCATGTAGATAATATGTCCCCCAAGAATCCTTATGAAAAGGAGGCGGCTAGGTGTCCGATGACAGCCCCAGGGATTTCAGCCAACTCAGGGTTTCAGGAGGCAGTGAATAACAGCACTGCTCCTGCAGGACCTATTCTAAGATGGTGGCCACCTGGAGCTGAGTGCCACTAACCTGGTTCTGGACATAGCCACTAAGTTGAGTGGCAAAAATGGTCTCGTGACTAATTGAGGCAGCAGCTTCAGGTCCCGGGGAAGGCCGCAGCAGCAAGTAGACAGCCGGAGGGTGTAAAATGGCTTGAAAGGGGCCCCACATGGTCACTGGCAGATCCAGAAGGGGCAAGTGAGGTGATCGCCCCCCCTAGCAGACAGAGCAGCACAGACACCGCTGCCGTAGAACAGCGCTCCACGTCCCACTCCCTAGCATCCAGCAGCCGGCCATGTCACACTGCTGCAGGCATGAGGGGGTGGAGATCTAGGGCCAGGTACTAGAGGGCGATAGAGTAGTAGCAGGTGTTCCCTGGCTTTATCATGTGCAAGTGATGAGGAGCGGCGGCCATTTTCCCGAGGACCAGCCCCCATCAGGAAGAAGTACCATGGTAGCATGGAAGGGGATCTATCCACAATCAGTAAGGTACATTAAAGGAGAGCACATAAGTTCCTAATAATTCAGTGCATGTAAATATATGTGGCTGTGTGTATATATGTGGCTATCTGTGTGTGTATATGTGGCTATCTGTGTGTGTGTGCATATGTGGCTGTATGTATATATGTGGCTATCTGTGTGTGTGTGCATATGTGGCTGTATGTATATATGTGGCTATCTGTGTGTGTGTTCATATGTGGCTGTATGCAGGGCTCGAAGTGAGGCGGTATACAGCGGTATACCATACCGCCACTTCAGCCTGTGTTCCAACTCCCGCTTGGCAGTTGGCGCTGGGAGTAAAGAACAGATGCTGGAGATGTGTCCCGTGGGGACTCATCTCTTAGCAGTGCTGGCTTGACTGAGCTGCAGGAGACGAGTCCCAACTCCCGAAGCCAGGACAGATGCGGCCGCAGTACTGCACAAACCTGGCGCCAGTCGTGAACAGATCACAGACCGGCAGCCAATAAAAAAATAATCTTTAAATTTGTTGCCAGCCGCAAGCCGATCACGGCTTATGGATCAGCAGCCAATCAGAAGCAGCTACGTGGCTGCATCTGATTGGCTGCTGGTCCAAGCTGTGATTGCTTCACGGCCAATGCCAAGTCCAAAAGCCTGGAAGGAGGATGAGTGGATGCTGAGCCGCCTGCGGAGCCGCCCCACTGCCAGCCAGGGGGACAGGATAGGACTCGGAGAAGCCGGACTCTGCCAGCGCCGACAGCACACATGGAATGAGAGGTACTGTGGGTGAGAGAGGTAGTAGCTGGTAGGTAGTGTAAGTTGCGGGGGGGGGGGGGGTGGACTGAAGTGGGCAGTGTGAGGTGCAGGGCTTTGGGAGAGGGAAGCTGGTAGTGTGAGGTGCAGGGGGTGGGTGGCGGGAAGCTGGTAGTGTGAGGTGGAGGTAAGTAGGCAGTGTGAGCTTAGAAAATAGTGTGAGGTGCAGGGAGAGGGAAGAAGCCTGCAGGTAGTCTGTAAGGCTTGGGGGGTGGGGGGTTTCAAGAAGAATATCCATACCCCCACTTCAAAATTCTCACTTCGAGAACTGGCTGTATGTATATATGTGGCTGTGTGTGTGTGTGTTTGTGCATATGTGGCTGTATGTATATATGTGGCTATCTGTGTGTGTGCATATGTGGCTGTGTGTATATATGTGGCTGTGTGTGTATATATGTGGCTGTCTGTGTGTGTATATATGTGGCTGTGTGTGTATATGTGGCTATCTGTGTGTGTGTGTGTGTATACATGTGGCTATCTGTGTGTGTGTGCATATGTGGCTGTATGTATATATGTGTGTGTGTGTGTGCGTGTGCCTGTGCATGTATGGCTGTATGTATATATGTGGCTATCTGTGTGTGTGTGTGTGTGTGTGTGTGTGGCTGTATGTATATATGTGGCTATCTGTGTGTGTGTATATATATATATATATATATATATGTGGCTGTATGTATATATGTGGCTATCTGTGTGTGTGTGTGCATATGTGGCTGTATGTATATATGTGGCTGTGTGTGTGTGTGCATGTGTGGCTGTATGTATATATGTGGCTGTGTGAGTGTGTGTATGTGGCTGTATGTATATATGTGGCTATGTGTGTGTGTATGTAATGTATATTTGTGACTGTGTGTGTGCATATGTGGCTGTGTGCATATATGTGGCTATCTGTGTGTGTATGCATATGTGGCTGTATGTATACATGTGGCAAATCTGTGTGTGTGTGCATATGTGGCTGTATGTATATATGTGGCTATCTGTGTGTGTGTGTGTATACATGTGGCTATCTGTGTGTGTGTGTGTGTGTGTGTGTGTGTGTGTGTGTGTGTGTGTGTGTGTATACATGTGGCTATCTGTGTGTGTGTATACATGTGGCTATCTGTGTGTGTGTGCATATGTGGCTATATATATATATATATATATATTCCGTGGAACAAAATGTGGGGGTTCCACCGTAATTTAGAAACCAACACCGGGCTGCAGAGCCAGTCCTGGTTTTAAATATACAGTAGCTAAATATGATAAATATACATCTGAGAAAGAAGCATTATTTGCAATTGGTCAAGGCTAGGTGCAAATAACGCATAATGATAATGACGGTTGCTGACACTAATGAACTACTTGTGAATGGCTGTTTGGTGCTCCGCTGGCATTGTTTGGTGCTTTCCTCATCGCTCAGGCATATACTGTACAGTGTTTCATGCGATATTGGCCCCAAAGTTTTTCTTATAACTTTTAAAGTAATTGACATATTTTAGTGAGATGTGACACAGACATACCTTGGTGTATGAGAAACTTGAGGAAGTCATAGCAAGTGTGGAAAGTGTTCGCCATTAGCATCCAGGCCAGGTGTTCACACATGCGGGAAGTGAAGGCCAGCTGTTCACCACCCTAGTCAGGAGCGCAGTCCAAAATACAAATAGCGGAACCACACCAACTGTCAGTGAGGATGTCAGTGAGGATGTCAGTGAGGATGTCAGTGAGGATGTCAGTGAGGATGCCAGTGAGGATGCCAGTGAGGATGTCAGTGAGGATGTCAGTGAGGATGTCAGTGAGGATGTCAGTGAGGATGTCAGTGAGGATGCCAGTTGGTGCGGTTCCCCTATTTGTATTTTGGACTGCGCTGCAGCCCCACCTCTGGAGCCGCCACTGCTACTCAATAGGTATTCATGCTTCTGACAGTGGTGTTGTGTCCTGAGGTGTCCACATTCATCCTATCTCTGTGTTATGTGCTGATATGAACCTTTATTGACTCAGTTTTCCAGTACTACTGGACAATAAATACTCGTTCAGCTGTGTCCCAGTTCATATCGGCACGTAACACACACACATGAGGTGTGGCTGTGTCAAATTTCACTAAATTACATCAATTACTTTAAAAGTCATAAGAAAAACTTTTGGCCAATAGTGAGTGAAACACCTTGTATCATGCATTTGTGTCTATGTTTAAACTAAAAATGTTTTATATATATATATATATATATATATATTTGTGGCTATATGTGTGTGTGTGTGTGAGTGTGTGTGCGTGCATATGTGGCTGTATGTATATATGTGGCTATCTGTGTGTGTGTGTGCACATGTGGCTGTATGTATATACTGTATGTGGTTATCTGTGTGTGCATATGCTGAGCTGAGTGCAGAAACTCATAGTCACAGGTCCATCTTTCCTACTTGCAGCTCACATTATTGGCTGGCAAGGTATTAATTGGAGGGGGAGGAGTCGGGACTGGAAAGGGGAGGAGACGGTGCTAAACGGTAAACCGCCCCCCCCCCTAAAAGAAGAATCTAGATCTGCCACTGCACATGGTGTGCGGGCAGTAGATATTGCCCCAGGGTGGGATAAAGTAAGCCCAGGCACCCTGCAGGTTTACACGGCTGCAAGAGCTCCTGCAGGACACGTCGACATTCTACATTCTATTTACTTTAAGATCCTGCTTTTTTCCTGTTTGATATCTATCTTTATATGTATTTCTACACATACTTCACTCCATTCCAATGTCAGCAACCCAGCAGCCTTAACCAAAGTAAACAATCAGGTACTGCAGCAATTACAGAGGGCTGTAACCGGTTAGAGGGGGCAGTGAAGTAGTCTGTTGGTGGGAGTGATACCCTCCTACAATTGTCACTGCATTGATGAGTTACTGATTTGGCCAAGTGACACCAAGAGGAGCAGTCAGTAACAGCGAATCACCAGAAAGCTTGGTAGATGCTGGGGTGGCACAGTATACCCATCATGTCACAGCTACAATTTTAAGCAAATATCAAATTATATGTCCAAGATTCTAAAAAAAAAAAAAAATACATTTTTTTAAGAAAGGTCTGTCATGATCTGCTTAAAATGTAAAACATGCTAGACCTTAGCTGTGTGCAGTCAGGCTTGTGGCTCATTACTCAGATTTGATGCCTGGAGAGGGTTATGCTGTTAATTATTGGCTTAGTCAGGTAAGGAGCCATTGTTCTCCTTGGAGGAAAAACAAGAGGGTTGTTGTACTTTGTCTGGGACAGAGACAGCTGTAAATGTCACTGAGGACAAAGCAATCAGAACCTGGGCAAACAAAGAGACTCACTAAACATTAACATAGACTTCATTAATTGTGTAATATGTACATTTATCATGCAATCACTTGAAGCCCTGCTATAGTGAATATACTGAAAATATTTTATTTGCATGATATAATATACACAACAGAGTATACCAGTACAATGGCAGACCCCTGTGTAATGTAGCAAGACAGTAAATAAGCATTATAGTTGAACAAATAGAATTTACTGTTTTGCTAAAGCAGTTTTTTTAAAACTTTGTGGTTTTAAGGATTATCAATGCTTGAGATATCCATGATGTTTTAAACCATTTATTTTGTGTGCAACAAAAGCATCAATAAAACTTCCCACATCTATATTACAGAAGATACAACTCCCTTGGGCTTATGTACAGTTATGGCCTGCTATATGCAGTCTTTGGCGACATTCCGGCGTGTTTGGTCGTATTTTAAAAGCGGCAATCATTTAAAAGGCAGCATCAAACTGGATTTGCCTTTTAAATGATTGCCACTTAAAAATGGAATGGGTGCGTTTCCCGGCAGCGGCAGCCCGACACTGGAACAGATCCGGGCAGCGGCAGCCCGACAGCGCTGGAAATCCCGATCGTCCCTAGGTAAGTATTAACTAACCTACCCCCCTAACCCTGACCCTCCCCCCCAAGTGCCTAACCCTAATCCCCCCTCTAAGTGCCTAAACCTAACCCCCCCTTCCCTAAAGCCTAAACCTAAGTACCCCGGGGTGGTGCCTAACCCTAACCTCCCCCCGGGGGTGCCTAAACCTAACCCTAGCCTCCCCCTAGCCTAACCCTAACCTCCTGGGGGGGTGCCTAACCCTAAGTCCCCCCGGGAGCCCTAAACCAAACCCCCCCCACGGCTGTCTGCTCGCGGCGCCCAGCATCCCTTCGATATGGATGCCAGGCGCCGGTCTCCCGGCATCGGGAAAATGAGCGGCGTCTACATCTAGACGCCGGGCATTTCACCCTCGCTGGGATATGACAGTCGGGAAGTCGGCTGTCGGTAAAATGTCAGCCAGCTTCCCGATTGTATCCCCTTAAAAATACGTCTAGACTCGCCTGAATCTCACAGGCTTTTACATAAGACCCCTGCCTTGTGTACAAAGAAAATACAATTTTTAGTTTAAACATAGACACAAATGCATGATACAAGGTGTTTCACTCGCTATTTGCCAAAAGTTTTTCTTAGAACTTTTAAAGTAATTGATGTAATTTAGTGAAATTTGACACAGCACCACTGTCAGAGTAGCAGTGGCGGCTCCAGAGGTGGGGCTGCAGCGCAGTCCAAAATACAAATAGGGGAACCATACCAACTGGCATCCTCACTAACTTCCTCACTGACATCCTCACTGACAGTTGGTGTGGTTCCGCTATTTGTATTTTTCAACTGCGCTCCTGACTAGGGTGGTGAACAGCTGGCCTTCACTTCCCGCATGTGTGAACACCTGGCTTGGATGCTAATGGCGAACACTTTCCACACTTGCTATGACTTCCTCATGTTTCTCATACACCAAGGTATGTCTGTGTCCCATATCACTAAAATATGTCAATTACTTTATAAAAGTTCTAAGAAAAACTTTGGGGCCAATATCGAGTGAAACACTGTACAGTATATGCCTGAGCGATGAGGAAAGCACCAAACAATGCCAGCAGAGCACCAAACAGCCATTCACAAGTAGTTCATTAGTGTCGGCAACCGTCATTATCATTATGCGTTATTTGCACCTAGCCTTGACCAACTGCAAATAATGCTTCTTTCTCAGATGTATATTTATCATATTTATCTACTGTATATTTAAAACCAGGACTGGCCCTGCAGCCTGGTGTTGGTTTCTAAATTACGGTGGAACCCCCACATTTTGTTCCACAGAATTTTAGAAACTAGGACTGGCTGGCAAGCCGGGGGCTGGTTGGGCTTTTGGGGAGGGGACCCTAAGTAATTTTTTTTCTGATATTTAATTTTTTTTTCTATATTTACAGGCAGAAACATACATGGATCACAGCGATCTGTGTATGTTTCTGCCAAACTCTCAGATCACAGGCAGGTGTATTTTTTTTCACAAGTTTTTATAGGAGAGTTTTCCCATCTCATGAGAGTTTACAAACTCTCTGCTTGGTAAATTCTAGAATCCTATCTTCACTAGTGAAAAGGTTGTCGAGTTTTGCCGATGGTGAATTGAAGAGAGTTTGCTAACTCTCCAGCATTTTCCCATAGCAAAGGAGATCTCTCTCCCGAGTTTGACATTCGTAAATTTGAGAGTGGGAAAAAGTGCCCGAACTCTCCAGAGTTTGCAAACTCTCCCAAACTCTCAGGTTAGTAAATTTACCCCTGAATGTCAACACCTGAATGTTGACATGGTCTGATTTATATATTTTATTTAACTGGGTCCCACACAAACTGTATCTCTTCTATATCTTTATAGGAGCAGGCCAGCCTAATACTTTCACAGTAACCCAGCAAATTGAGTGACAAATGATATATTGATGGTGCATGCAGCAGTTTTAGCATATTTTAAGGGCAGATTTGATTTAAGTTGGCCCCAAAGAGAGATTTACAAGGGATATCAGTCATCTGTAACCCAGGCGATGTAATGGTTTCCACTGATAGCAAAATGTGACTGATCTAAATACAGGCATAAAAGTAATGCTTAGTGATCTAATACTAAGGGCAGAGCCGTAACTAGACTTTTTGGTGCCCTGTGCCAGAAAGAGCATTGGCGCCCCCTCATTTTTCAAAGGGACATAGGACCTCTTTCAGAGTCGGTCGAAGCGGCCGCACGGTCGTACGGGAAAAGGATCCGGATATGCAAATGATTCCCTCACAAGTTGCGTCCCTAAGTTCGGATCGGTAGCTGGCCGACCAAGGGGAGGAAGCGGCCGGAATTAAAAAAAATACGCCCCCTTCTCGTATGCATTGCACGTCATCTCCGGGCATATAAGGATTAATCGAGACCATCGGGAACCATCGGAACTGGTCGTAGAGTTTAAGGTTGACCATACCCTCTCTTAAGCTCTAAGATCATGTCAGTGTAAAAACCTCCCATGTCACATGTGCCATGACGCTACTTTGTTAATTATGCACTCCCATAAACCGTATGCACTCCCATAAAACGCCGTTCGCATAATTAGGCACGCCTGCGTTCGGATCTCCACTCCCCCGTTTTCAAGCACCTTCCCCTGTTACCACCCACAAACGCCTCAATCTATCACTCAAACTACCGACCTGGCTGTGTTTAAGGAGAGAGAAATTTCTGACCGTAGCAGCTAGGTTGCGCACGCGCATTGCGAACTTAACGCATGCGCAGTATAGCGAACATCGGTGGTGTACGACCGTGCGGCCGCTTCGACGACTCTGAATGAGGTCCATAATGCACCCAAAAAAGGGTCTTGGCTTCATGGGGAAGGGCCAGGGAAAGATAGGAGAGGCCAGGGATGAAATAAGAGGAAGCTACAAGCAAGAATGATAATAAACAGAAATTTGACAGTCCCAAACAGCGCCCCCTGACCTGTGGTGCCCTGTGCGATGGCACCGGCCGCACTACCCTAGTTACGGCCGTGACTAAGGGGCATGTACAATTAGCCGCGGGGTTTCACACGCGGCTAATTCTCGGGCAAAAGTCCCGCAACGCTGGGATTAGCTATTCAATTAAATAGCTTTTTCCTGCGTCATTGAAATGGGACTCTAGCGCGAGAACACACTGATACCGCGAGAACTGCATAATCAGTGTGTTATACTCGCTCGCGCGAGGCCGAACAGGGCGGATTCACGTGGATTTTACCTCGCACCTACATGAGGTGTGAGGTAAAGCCCGACAGCGGGGACTCGTGCGCAGGGTCTCGGGGACACCCGTGCGTGGAATCCCCGCTATTTGAATCCCGACCAGTGCGATAATTTGCCGCAGCTAATTGGATGTAGTATAACTAACACTAAGTGTAACAGAATGTTAGCGCCAACAGAATAAAATAAATATAAAAGATATAGCCAATATAGTATACATTGCTGAAATCAACGTTTGTTGCACTGACATATTTAGAAAACAATGGCCCTCATTCAGAGCCACTCGCTAGCGGCAGTACGCTCGTTCCGAGCGATGTTCGCACATCTGCGCATGCGTACGGATCGTTATACGCATGCGCGAACCAGTCAGTGCGGCCAAAATTCATGTGCTCGCAATATAGCGAATGCCTGCTATTTTGAGTGACAGAATGAGGCGTATGTGGGTGGTAACAGGGGAAGGTGCTTGAAAATAGGGAGTGGAGATCCGAACGCAGGCGTGCTTAAAGGTCAAAACGGGCGTTTTATGGGTGTGCATAATTAATACAGCAGCGTCATTGACCACGTCACTGGGTTATTTTATAGCCAGAACTGCTCGCAAGATTGTGGTAGCAAAAACCAACCACAAGAATAGCGAGCAGTTCATACGCTGGTCGATGTACTCGATTAATCTAATAAACAGCGGACATGACGTATGGTGCGAGCGGCCAGGGGGCGTTTTTAACAAATAAAAGAGCGTATGTTTTGCTCGCTCGTTCAGACTTGGAGGTGTGAACAGACTGCAATTTGCGAACGGATCATTTGAATAGCCACCCCTTGTTTTTGAACGAACGACCGCAAATAGCGAACGGCTCTGAATCAGGCCCAATGTCAATTATAATAGAAAATGTCTGAGTATCTCCGGCGCTGGAATCCCGACACCTGTCAGGATCCTGGTACTGGCATCCCAAAAGGTAAGTAGTGAGGGTCGGGGCAAGGATTAGGGTTATGGGTTAGGGATAGGCACTAGGTGGAGGGTTAGGGTTAGGCACTAAGGGGGAGGGTTAGGTTTAGGGTGCGGGGAGGGGGAAGTTAGGTTTAGGCACCGGGGAGGGTTAGGGTAGGGAGAGGGGGAGGGTTAGGATACCTACCGACAGGTGTCGGTATCCTAACCCTGTCAGGTTGCCAGCGTCAGGATTTTGACTGCCGGGATCCCGAGTGCGCCGGCATCTTGTACCCATCCCTCAGGAACACATTGTGTTAATACAATATCAAGGCGGCACCTTCTCTGAACCACTTCTATACAATCTCGAGTATGACACCTCTTCTAATATCCCTTTTCAGTACACACCAGTCTGGTAAAATGTAGAAATAAAGAACTGCACAAAATTCTCAAAGATACAGTCACATTTTAAGATGCTCAATTACACATAAACTTCTATAAAGTCGTTTCTGAGTTGGTGGAACTGTGCCTACAAATCACCCTCAAATATCTATATAGCACTCCATAACCTGGGTACTGCTATAGTTAATAATATAATGTTTAACCATAGATGTAAAAAAAGGCATATTTGTCTACTCTCACCAAATGTCCGTGAGAATATGAATTTCCAGTAGATGACCACCACCCTCCAGGACCCAATCCACTTCTACTGTGATTATGGGAATCGCGTTGCCATGCCATCCACATTTACACTCCATGATCTCCCAGAGGAGAGACCTACAAAGCAGGAAATTATTAATAAAGGTCTTTTATAAATGGGAAAATACAGATGTTCCTCACTTAACGATCTACCTGTTTAGCGACCGATCGGACTTACAACCAGTGCTCCGACCAGCTAACTGTGGCTTGCACTGATGCAAAGAAAATAAAAAGACAGATTCTGCCGCGAGAGGGGAGCCATGGCTGTGGCGCGGGACACATACAAGACCTTGCCTTCCATGAGGGAAAGGACGGGGACCGATTCATTTAACGACCGAGTCGTAGGAACGGAACTCGGTTGTTAAATGAAGAATGTCTGTATACAGATATTCAATCAATTCCTATTACCACAAATATAATGTGTAATTGTATTCCTCATGCATAATGATGGGCATGCTAATAGCACGCCTTTATTCTGGATTCAGGAACTGTCCCTGTACAAAACGCTTTGAACAACCATTTGCGATATTGCAGGTGTAGATGTGTATGTTGGGAGTCTGACTTAATATCAGTTTAGGAAATTATTAATTTCACCGATTCTATCTTTTCCAACATATTGCTCCGTTTAGCTGCACATCTTAAGTTAATCATGAGAGTGAAGGGACATCAGGTCTGCATTTATTACATATATCTCTTTTATGGTTTTAATACATTAATCAAAATGCAACCACAAATGCATTTACCTTGTAAAGTGTATCTGGAAGGGGAACATATAGGACGAGGACCTGTTTCCTTATTAGTGGCCACGCTATATAGGAATCAGAACAAAAACATTTCTGCCCTGGGCCCAGTTTTGCATTTTCATAAATGACCTGTCATCCTTAATAAGAATAATCATACCGAAAATGCAGAATATGATTTATGAAAAGGTTAATGCTTTCCAAACAGTTTTATAATATAAGACATGCCAGTGAGCATGTTTGATGACATTGTGCCAAATCAAAGATATGCTGTTTCTATTTAGAGGGAATTCAAATAAGATACAGTACTTTAGGTGTTTAGCTTTAAAAGAGCTTGCCAAAAGCCAGGGAATGCTGATAAATAAGTTGTTCCTTATCTCTCTTTTTATAAAAGACAGATATTTATAAAATGTAGATACACATTGTTTTTGTATTTTTGCCACAAAAACATTCATGTGTACCAGAGAAACGCTACCGAATGAGATCTAACATCCCTGGATCAGACGGTAAATGAAACAGTCAGTGGGTTTGTTCTGAGCAGAAATGTGAGGAAATTCTATCCCTGGATACTCTGTTTCTCACACAGACATGTTTCTTGTTTTCACTCTTCCATTTTGCTATGTTCCAAATCACCTGACAGCTTCTCTGAATTTTCACTAAAATGCCCATTTAGAACGGGATAAATCATCTTGGTTTCTACTGGCATTTGAAATATTCAGAGTAGAAAAGCTTCTAAGCATTAGCAGATAGAGAGAATATTGTAATCGTTGCCTGTATTTAAAACCCAGAAATCCTCTCATGGAGCTGGCAGCAGTCTGAGGCATGACTCATTGTTATATCTTGCCAAGTAGGCAATTTTCCCATAATTCCCAGATGGTCCATTGCAACCACAGCCAACATCATGTCACAGAGATCTTTCATGGTCATGGTATCTGACACCTTAGTCTAAAGTTTCATAATTGCTTGCCTGATACATTTTACTCATTAAATGCAACATTAGAAATATTGCAAATCATTGCGCTTAGTTCAAAATATAGTGCAAACATTGATCTTATTTAAAAATATGGTGCAAAACAGAACACGTGCTGGCAACAAATCACATATCAGCTTTCATTTGTCTAGATATAGTTAACAGCAAAAAGCTGAATGGTTTCTATAAGCTACAACATGTGTTCTACATATTTTGAAGTAGGTGCAATAGTGTACAATGGGCCTGATTCAGCAAGGATTGCTGATGCAATTGCGCCTGCTGCAAAAATATGCTAATTTGTGCAGTCACTCGGAACTGACAACATGCAGACGCCCACTTCCCCTCTCGCACATCCGTAAAACCTTGCAATCCAGCCAAAACATTGGTAACATCGAAGCTGCTCGCACATTTTCGGCAGGTCAGACCTCACTTATAAATTGCTAACTTCCTGTACGCAGTGAGCACTCAGGCTGCATATGCCATCGTAGTGGCTAATTAATGCACACCCCTGCAACAGCGTCCAAACGAAACTGGCACGCCTATGTTTCTCCGACCACGCCCCCTGTCATCACCCCCAAACAGTACTTCCTGTGATTCACTCTGTGATAGGTCTGTGTAGTCACTGCGATCGCAGTGGGGTATTCACGCACACACACTGCGATGCATACACATGCGCAGTATACAACAATCGGCCGTCTGCATACGCAATTTCATCAGCGATCCTTGCTGAATCAGGCCAATTATTACATTCCTATTTAATGAGGAATGTATGTGAGTTGCCATTGGTTACTGCATATAATCTTCCTTCCTATATAGCAGAAAAAAAATTGGAATAAAAATGTGTTCCTGATTGACCCAGTCATGTCACTATTTTACAAATATTGTACTTCTAAATCTGTAAGACTACCTTTATTTTCTTAGCAAAATAGGACTGTGTGAATGTGCTTGTGTGTGTAAAAACAATATAAAGGGGTCTATTTACTAAGCAGTGTTAGGAGACAGAGTGAAAAGTGATAGGAAAGTGATAAGGTGCCAGCCAATCAGCTCCCAACTGTCATTTTTCAAACACAGCCTGTGAGATGACAGTTGGGAGCTGATTGGCTGGGACCTTATCATTTTCTTATCACTTTTCACTCTGTCTCCTAACACTGCTTAGTAAATAGACCCCATAATCTGCTGTGTGCACTTTGCATTTTAAGCATAGCGGGTCTTTTTCAATCAGCCAGAAACACGATTTGCTAAAAATATTTTTACCTCAAATTGCAATTTTTTGCATTGTGCAAGTTTTTTCGAGGCTAGGGCTGGAATGGCTGTGCTGTCACAGGAAGTGGGCATGCGTATGATCACCATGGGCAAGAGTGTGGTGTGGGCGTGTAGTCATGAAGTGCAACTAAAGTAGCTGATGAAAAGGCTAAAATGCGACCCCCTACAGTGGTCTGAGCTGTGTGTGCTCTGACCCTGGTGTAAGTGTAAAGGTGATAATGATGATTGATGACAAATAGTGAAAATACACCTTTTTATGCAAAACATCAACAGTCTTTTAAAAGTTATTTTACACTTCAATACGCCTGGTTTTACACATATAAAGAATGCCTCATACTGAATTGGGGATGGGGAAACCTGCAAATATGTTCCAGGGGTATTAAACGTGCTGCCCTATAGCTGCTGTTCAATTACACATCCCAGCATGCTCTTCCACAGATTTGCTACTAGGACATGCTAAAACTGTGGCAGGAAATGCTGGGATGTGTAGTTCCACAGCAGCTGGAGGGCCACATGTTGAATAGCCCTGTATCTAAGTATTGCATTTGCACTAATCCACATGTTTGCTTAGTGTCTGCTCTTTCAGGTCATTACCTGTATTGCATACTTACCTACTCTCCCAGAAGTTCAGGAAGGCTCCCAAATTTTGGGGGGAGGTTAGGGTTAGACACTAAAGGAGGAGGTTAGGGTTAGGCACCCCTAAAGGAGGGTTAGGGTTAGGGGGGAAAGGGGGGGTTAGGTTACTTACCTTTAGGTGTCAGGATTTCGACCCGCCGGCCTGCCACTGTCGATATTTGATCCGCCGGCATTACATACCGATTCCAGTAAAATAGACCTTAAAATTCAGAGAGCCGTTTCTATGTAGGCAAAGTATGAAAAATAAATGCAGACTGGAGATACTGCCAACTATTCTCTTTTCTCAGCACAAGATGTCTCCCTACTACATTTACTAGACCTGTGACCACTTTTGAGTTGCTTTGCGTACATCCTGCTCCCCCAAACACTCCATCTTCACTATCAACCAGCTCATTTTGGAAGATAGGTTCACCACAAATCCAAAATATGTTGAGGCATGGATGCGAGATCATCCAGATTCTCATCATCTCATACCATGGAAAAGGGTATCCCAATTCACACATCTGTTATAGAAACCCAATACAAAATACTTACTCATTGGTACACATGTTCAGAACTTCTTGTCTTTGTTGTAGGTATAATGAGGCAGTGGTTTCCCCTTATCATATTTGGTGGAGCTGTCCTAGGATTTCCCCATACTGAGAAAAGATAATAGAATTGTCCTTTTTTAATTTTGGGGATGGAGGTGTCAGCTGACCATGGTTTCTGTCTTTTTCTCAGACATTTCTATCTTGATTTATAAGAAATCCCTGTTCACTGGAAATCTTCCCATGTCCCCTCTATGTCAGAGTGGTTTCATCGCTTGGATTTCTATATGCCTATGGATGATATTACTCTTTTGGCTACCGACAGTACTAGGGAATTGACCTCTACATGGTTCAGCTGGCTAGAATTTAAAGAGTCCTCTGCATATACTGCACTAGTTGCCTCTCCCTCTACCTAACATGCTCCTTATCACCATTACTCTTGCTTCCTATTAATTCTGCAGTCTGGACCTCCCACCATACTTATTCCCATTATTTTTACCCTTGTGATATTATTACTTTGGGGTTAGTCAATAAATTGATCTTTACACAACTATCTGTCCCCTTATTCTTCCTCCCTTCCCCTCCATGTTTGTCCATTGTTCTTTATTTCCCTTTGTTTATAAAATCACAGTGTAACAGAATGTTTTTGTATTTGCTATATGCTTGTCTATGACAATATGATTATGGCATGGTTCTGATCTAGTTTACCTAAATAAAGAATATATATAAATATTTGTAAAAATTAAATAAATACAGACATGAATACAAAGGGTAGGGAGTGTCCTGACCATGAGAGAGCTTATAATCTACTGCAAAAAGGCACAACTGAGATGGAGGGACAGTGGTTCAGAGTGGAGATTATTTTGCCACTACTCAGTGCTAAATCCAAAACTGTGTTAATGTCCCAGTTAACAGTCAGTCAATTTTAGATCACAATTACACATATATATATATATATATATATATATATATATATATATATATATAAATTTGTTTTGTGTTGCTTTATTCAGTGAATCAGTACAGTAAGTTACTCTGTGGGCTAGGGAGGAGCACAGGTGTCACCTCATTCATAGCAGTGTGTTATAGACTACAGAAGACAATCAGTAGCTGATGCAACATATTAAACAGTATCACTATGCAACAGACCTGCAATCTTCAAAGAGGAATTTCTTTCTGTATGTTGTACACAATACTCCTCACACTGCGTCAACAGCCTGTGCTGTAAGGCAAAGAATGATTACAAAACAATGACGAGTACATGACAAGGTAATTTGTCATATGTCAAAAATATTCCCTTGTCAAACTAGTTTGCTATAAATATTAAAAGGTTGTTTGTGGAAGACAATGATACTTTAATAGTTTATTTTTGTTCAAAAAGCCAGGTACCTTACATTTTTGCAAATAACATGTTGAAAGGGTGTGGTTGCTTTGCTTTTGTAGGTGGAAGTGTCACGTAATGATAATATGTAAATACAAGAGGAAAGTCTGAGAGTTGTTGACATGACAAAGTACTATCTGGCATCTGCCTGGTTACAAAGTCTCCGTGTTGTTATTCTGAACAGTAATTTATTTGTTTTATGAAAAATGCCACAAGAATTTGTTTTCATGAAGAAACACCATTTGTAAAATATAATATTCATATTATTAAGCCAACAAGTCTTTAGTAATTGCTACAAATATTTATGAAATGACTAAGGCTGTGGCTCATACTTTTTATTCATAATATATTAATTCACCCTAATAACATACTGGAGAAGGATGTCTTGATGTCAATAGCTTGCAAGATATTGCTGCTGGGTGGATTCATATAGTTAGGACAAGCATAGACATCTTTTTTATAGAAATACTAGCATTTGCCTGCAGCTTCGCTTACATGGATGTCTGATATTGCTCCGCGGAACTAGTTTTACAAAGACAGTAGTGGCATCTAATATTTTGATGAATATTTTATATAGTAGAAATCGATCACAAAATATCTTTGTAAACAATATTTGCAGTTTTTCCTTCAGGGATTAACACAAAACTACTAACTCGTGAGCAAGGCACTTAACCTATAATAACACTGAAAGGTTACTATAGGTTAAATGGCAAAGTAACATGAGCACGACTCTATGATATGTAATATTTGTCTTGGTGCACCATCTACTGGATTGACATGTACACTGTACCTTCATGAGTCAAGATAAGCTGTCTGATTAGTGATTAATTAATAGTTGGATTTTCCTGCTATATAGATCTTGAGATAAATGTAACCTTGAAAATATATATAGATAAAGTCACAGAATGAGGGGAGTAAGCACTCTATGGTATAAGGATGTATTCTAATGTCCTTTATTATATTTGTGGTTAAATGATTTAATATAATGTCTGACAGTATTTGGTTTTATGTAGTGTAGTATGCAGTGCGTTACATGTTGGTGTAATGGGTGCAGTCTGAACCGACATGCAGAAAAAAGTTTATGAAGTATGGTGAGCAATATCTGTGGGCAGGATGTTCAAGTGAAATTATGTGCAACAATAATGTATTTTACACTCAGGTGGGCAAAACTGTTGGCAGTGTTTTCAAACAATTTTAGAATGGGTCACATTTATCACCAGTCACGGAGGGCAATGGGGTAGGATATTGACATTTTAGTGAGTGCCGAGTTACTGCTTGCTTGATTAATTATATATATATATATATATATATATATATATATATATGCATATATACTGTCACATGATAACGTGGTGCATGGTCCATAGGCAAAAGTATAGCAACCCTCACCTCATTCTTCACAGACAGTGTATGACCGGCACTCACAGTTTCAGTAGATAATTATTCAATATAACATCATGATACAGGCAATGACAAGGGGGCAGATGCCCAACAGCCATTTTAACTGATTCGTCAGTCTTTCTCAGGTATCTATGCGTACATATATGACTGTTTGCGCTTGGGGTGTGCAATATATGTATATTGTATATAGATATATTTATATACATATACAGGGACTTGAGGAGCCTGTGCAAATTCTGATAAAAAAAAATTTGTATCCATAGTTCATAAACAGTTACTAAAGGTAAAGTACTAAAAGAATATATATTTAAAAAATATATATATTTAGATACATCTAGTCATCTTTGGCTTGAGGAACCTGCACACTGCACGTGCTGGTTTTTCCTTTATTGCTCCTCTCCCTGATGTCACATTGAGATAATACATACCTCAGCTTTTTTTAGCTGACTAAGCGACAGGTTCTCAAACTCGGTCCTCAGGACCCCAAACAGTGCATGTTTTCCAGGTATCCTCACAGAATCGCAAGCAAAATAACTAGCTCCACCTGTAGATCTTTAAAATGTGTTAGTGGGTAATGACTACACCTGTGCACCTGCTGGGTGACCTGGAAAGAGTGAACTGTGTGGGGTCCTGAGGACCGAGGCCCTGATTCAGAGCCGGACGCTCTGACAGAGCGCTCACTTGAATCAGGGCCGTCCCTCTGAATTTTAGAGCGGCCTCCTGGCCGCTCGCATAGCTGTTTGTCCCCACCCATAGTTATAGCGAGCGGCCAAAAAGATGGTCGCGACCATCGGGCTTGCGACGAGACCCTTGTGGCAGGGTCTCGTCTGCCGCAAGCCCTGGAGTGCTTTCGGCTCTATCAGAGCCGAGAGCACACCCACTAACATCACTTGTGATGTCAGTGGGGCCGGCCCCAGACGGTAGGCGTTCCCATGGGAACACCTCCGTCTGGGCAGCCACGCCCCCGGCACGCCCACCAAAGGGGGTGTGCTGTCGCTCACCATCGACAGCACGCCCCCTCTGTAGCGAGATCCATAGCGACGGCTTGGCCATCGCTATCCGGGTCGCACGCATGCGCACGACGGAGCTGGCTCCCTCGTGCGCATGTGCACTTGGCCAACATTGACCCACTTGCGAGCGGAGCGCTCGCGAGTGGGTCTGAATCAGGCCCCGAGTTTGCGAACCACTGGACTATATACAATATTGAAAACACAATCCAAATTCATCCCATAGTTTTTGCGTGATGCTAGAACAGACAGATAGACAAACAAAAATTCTAAATTTTCTTCTTTGTTCATACACAGTGCCAAGGAGTACATTTCTCCAAAAACATTTCTATATACAGACACACCCATTACAACTTTATTATAAGTATATCTTTTTTTGGTACTTCCGTATCTTTGCGGCCCCTGGTTATGCTACTTACGTATCTTCACTATCAGGGCCGGCTCTAGGGGTGTTCGACCAGTGCGGTCGCACAAGGGCGCCACCCCTAGAGGGTGGCACCCTTTCCCAGCATCCCGATTTCTGCGGGACAGTACTGTCCTGCTGCTCCATCCGCGGGCCGAAGTGGCCCGCGGGTGGTCTAATTGGGAGGTTGGGGACCTCGACCGCCGCAGCTGTGCGGCGGTGCCGGACCCCCGGACTGTGAATGGATGCCGCGCGCATGCGTGCAGCATCCATTCAGTGACGGAAGAGGGCTGGGGGAAGCCCAGCCAGTGACAGATTGCTGGGCTTTACCCCCAGCCTGACGTTATTTGGAGGCGTGCCATGCGGGCACGCCTCCAAATAATGTCACATAGAGGGTGTGACCTATGGTAATTAGGCCACGCTCCAAATTCGGTCGCGATGAGAGGGCGCCATATGATGGGCCGGCACAGGGTGCTCTGACCCCTGGAGCCGGCCCTGTTCACTATTCAGTGAAGATATGTAAGTAGCGTAAACTTGAGGAAATACCATTCGGCCCCTTGCGGGCTTGCTACGCTCGCCATGCTGTGGGCACGGTGGCTCGCTTCGCTCACGACATGGATTTATTCCCCCTCCATTCCCACTTGGATGGTAGGGAATGACGTTGGATGGTAGGGAATGACGTTGGACATTAGCGTAAAGATGAGCCAGCTTGTAGAATTTAATACCATTCCTAAGAATTTGATTGACTTCACATTCAGAATTTTTGTAAAGGTTAATTCTCTGTGCGGAAGGCTTAGTTTGCATAAGTGAAAGAGGAACATTAATCTCTTTGAGACACATAAATTGTTGACATTTGTTGTTCTGACTTTTTTAATTAATTCATTTATTTTGAATCAAATTTACATCCTGCTTTCTTATATTTATTTAATGCTAGTGTTGGAAAGAATTATAATTTCAGAACTGGAAACTGTAGTTGCAATGGAGTCTTGCTCCTCTCAAAGGGGTTGATGCAGAGTTGTGCACAAGTCCATTTGCAGAGTGCTTCTTGCATGTTTTTTGCAATTCACATGCTCCAGAAATAAATGTATGCAAATACGGACATTGCAGAGTTGTACGCATCTCAGGCGCATCTCCACTTACAACTGAGGGGTCATAACTGTACTGTAATGGGGTGTTCAGTGAGGAAGTGTCCCCAGAATTGCAGTAAAGTGTAAGCATAAATACTCTTATTTCAGGCTTATCTTTTTCAAGGCTAGGCCTCATGCAAATGCACACTGAAAGTGTCAAACATGGTCGTAGTGTAAACATTTAACATGTTGACATGTTAATGTCGACATTGACCATTGTGACATTCAGCATGTTGAACCTGATATCATGTTGACATCGACTTTTTAATTTACTTCTGTCCAAAAACCTAATAGTAACCCTAACCCTAATGGTAACTTTAAGCCTAATGGAACTGTCAAAATTATGGCAATGTCGACATTCTGTTAATGTCAACATTTTTAGGTGTCGACATTAATGATGTTGACATTTTAACCATGTTGCCATCATCAATGTTGTCCTTCTGGTGTTTACTTTGTAAATGGTGACATCATGATCGGAGACATTGTGACTGCATACTCATTGAAATATGTTCAAGACCACTATCCTGTCTGTTTGTAAGGAAAACTCTTAGGGTCCGAATCGCACATAGAGGCGCCTGGGCTGAGCAGTTGCACCCAGTTAGCTCTTCGTCAAGGACTAGAATCTGCCACCTACTTGGGCCCCGGAGGCCATCTGGAGTGGCCCAGGTGGCTGTTCCTCATCTACCCACCTGTAATCTAGATGTAGCCAATGTTCCAGCTCCAGTGGCAGGGGCCGTAGCTTTGGCATCTGCAGTGGTGAGGTTGTGGCTCTGGTCTAGTCCACCTGTCATTCAGATGCTAGCTGCACTAGAATGGTCTCTGGGCACTGAAAGTTGTCTGTGCTCTCTAAGGCATCTGTCAGCAAGATGCTCTCCTCACTTTATCTGGCACACTGCAGATAAAGCAGGCCAAAAACACTGCTCAAGGCTATTGCTTTGGCCTTTACTTTGGCTGATGCGTCCAGTGAGTGGGAGAGCATCACTCCAACGGAGCCCTCATCCTACTGTCCACCGGGCTTCTTAGCTCACCTGTTGCAGGCCTGGCCCCTACACTACTAGCCATCTGCTGCTACTGCCAACAACAGATGCGGTCCATCCAGGTAAACCCATTCTGGCTCCTCCATCTCCTGCTAGGAATGTCAACTACTGCCAGTGCTGCTCCCTATCCACACGCAGCGCTTCCGCTTCTAAATCTGCGCTTTCCTCTTCCTAAAGCCAGAAAGTAGTCCAGCCTGGTCTTTCATTCTCACAAGGAGGCCTGCAATTCTGACCCGGTCTAGTCGGTGGCTACCCATGTGGCAAAGGGCAAGAACACTGCATGGCTCCAGGTTGGAGTCCCCACACTGCTGTTGTTCCAAGCTTGGCCTAGTACAGCATCTACCCGATGGAGGGGATGTAGTCAGGAGGGGGGTTAGGTTTAAGCACCCCTGGGGGAGGTTGGGGATAGGCACTAGGGGGGGAGGTTAGGGTTAGGCACCACTAAGGGAGGGTTATGGGGGGAGGAATGGTTAGGGTACTTACTTACTCTAGTCAGGATCTTCATCTGACGGCCTTCCGGCATCGGGATTTCATCCGCTGGACTTAGTTCCGGTGGTGTTACATACTGATCTCTGATGGAGGCCTCCCTGCTCCATCCAGATGCCCCTGCCACCAGACAGTAAAATGGCCATTCTACCACCCAGGCAGGAGGTTTTTGGCTCTGTTTATTTTTTTTGCATTCGGGCCTTCATACCATTAAGTGCCTCATCCAGGCCTCACTACCACCTGGGCCGCTATACTGGCTAGGCCTCTGAACCATCTAGGCTTTCCATATGTGACACTATGCACCAGTAGTTCTCTGCCTCATTCAGGCACCTACCTCAACTTAATATCTATACTTATTAGGCCAGCAAGACCCTGGCTTCATTCAGGCCTCTGCAACACCCTGGCCAGTACACCTGTTGGCATCTGTGCAATATTGATCCTTACTCCACTTTGATCTCCACATTAAACCTCTACCATCCAGGTCCTTATTCCGACCTAGGCCTATGCACGAGGACTCTACCTTGGATCTCTGTTTTGGCCAGCATGGCATCCGCACCATCATCCTCTGCATCTTGCAATACTCAGTTATCCACACTATTACTACCGTTCCACAGGCCCTATTATCTCTTTTTACCCATTTCATTTGAAATGTAAACTTGGGCAGGGTCCTCTCACATCTGTCCACTTTGTGTCCTCCTCATGTGTCTTTATCATGTCTTATGCTGAATGGACTGTACGTGCGTTTTGGTGAAGCTGCATCCTTTCATCTCATTCTGCATAATTGTTATATAAAATACATTATTATTATTTTTATTAATAAGAATTATTATTATGAATTATAATTATTAATTATTTGTATTATTATTATTAATAATAATAATATTAAATGGAAATTCAGCAACTTCTCCATGTTAAAATAAATGCCTTTTGGAGCCTGGTAAATTAAATAAATTCATTCTAGCACCAAGGCAAATGTCCAGCAAAAAGTGAAAGAAGCTAAGCAGGTCGTGACGAGACGGACTTGACTCTTCCCGAACAGCTACAGGCATCTTCGACATGTAAGATACCTCATTGTGGAACATTACAATGCCCCTTTTCTCCTTTCACATGTTATTGTAACACACATGACAAGCTTGCTAGTGATTATTGATTCAATTCCCATCTCGATCCTAACTGTGTGGCGTTTGTATATTCCCCCTGTGCTTGTGTGGATTTCCTCCAGGTACTCCGGTTTCCTCCCACACTCCAAAAATATACTGGTAGGTTAATTGGCTCCAAACTGAATTAACACTAGTGTGTATGAGCATGTGGTAGGGAATATAGATTGTAAACTCCACTGGGGCAGGGACCAATGTGAATGGCCAAATATTCTCTGTAAAGCACTGCGGAATATATGTGTGCGCTATATAAATAACTGGTGGTAAATAAATCAATTAAGTCAATTCTCCCTATTCCAGACAGTCCATTTTGAATCTATGCGCAATCCCAGTATTGTGAAGTATTAAGTACACGCCCAGGTAAAGACCTAGGGCCTGAGGGGGAAGCAATGCCAATGTTTGCGGTGTTGAGCGATTATTTTTATATTGTGTATGCGTATGAGTAACACTGCGATAGTCAGGGAGCGTTTGTGGGAGGTAACTGGGGGGTGGAAATGCAGGAATGTAGTGACCATTTCGGGGGGAGTCTGTGCCTGCATTTTTGTATGCAGTAGTTAAGGTTCCAGTGGCTTACTTTTGATGGACATTGTAAGTGACCATAGGGCTGTTTAGAACATCGATGCTTCGGCTGATGCACGAATGATGGTGTGTCTGAGATTCCGCTCGTGGCCGTCTGATACAAATCCCAGGAGCTATGATATTTGCATATATTCACATAACTGCTGCAAATGGGATTGCAGCCGCGATGGGATTTTTGGCCACCTTTAAATCAGGCTCCAAATCTGTATCTGTAAGTTTGTATATGGATACATTTAACATAGTGTGTGTGAAAGTCCAGCCCGGCACTGCCTTTACTGTGCATGAGCATGATGATATCACCAAGGAGAGATCCATATGCGGCAAGTAGCCGATATGCTGCATTGGCTAACGCCATGTGAAAAATGCATTAGCTAACGGGGCCAAGCTCCGAAATGCTTCAGTATTGAAGCAGTCTTCATAGAAACCTATGGCGTCTGCTTTTGCAAACGAAACCTGGGGGTTTACAGCAGATAACTCCATAGATTGTAGATACATTCAGGGGATACTTCATATTCAGAGATTCTTAATATTTGCGGGTACCCCCTGTAAACAGGTGTTTTTGGGGGATGTCCTAGAAATATGATTTGATAAATAGGTCCTTGGATGTCTGTCAGCAGTGAAGGTGTAACAGCCAAATATCATCCTACGGACAAGACAGGGAGTCTCTTAAACATTATTATTGTAACTAAGAGGGAAAACAACATAGCAACGACCTATTGATTATAATTCACTATGAAGATATGTCCAGTGCAATAATTCTAGGACATGTGTGAAATTAAAAGCTAGTTCCCCTAGGAAATTATATTAATACAGTGTGTTTCCAAAATATGGGCCTGTTATATCATGATTTGTATGGATATTTTGGTAAATTTATGCTTAACTGACAACATGAATCTTCACATCTACATATTCATATTTCAGGATGGGGAATTTGGTTGCCAATTTATCTTTATATTAAAAATGTATTAAAATTTAGTTTTTGCAAGCATATTTTATGTATTGTTCAAATGTATTTTTTCTTTATCACTACACTTTTTTTTTTTTAAATATATTGAGTTCTTGAAAGACAAAAATATAGAATATTAACATACATAAAATCCTGTAGTATATAATATATAATAAGTAATAAATGCACAATAGTGGATGTTAAACTTCAAAAGATAGAACCCTATATCATGCGGGTACACAGTCCCCCCCCTATAGCAATATCGGCGGATCAGTGTCTACCATTCGCAGTTCAAACCATAACATGGCAGAAAAGCATTTATAGAGTAATTGTCGTATAATTAAAGGTAGAGTGTTAATAAAACTCTCCCATGTCTCAAAAAAATTGCCAACCCTTGCCTCCCTTTTCAAGGTCGCCTCCAACCAGTCCATCCTAAAAAGATAGAACACTTTTTCTCTAAATAATGAGAAAGGGGGGATTTCCGGTGGAATCCAAACTTGAAGAATAGTCTTTCTCGCAGCCGCGCTTATAGCTAACAATAATTTGCATCCACCTTAAGAAGCCCTTTGGTCTGTTGGTAAAATACCTAGAATGGCCCACTCTGCAGTGAAAGGTAAAAAATTCACCTGGTAATCAGTTGCAAATTTTTTTATACGAAGCCATAAAATTCTCACCAGGGGGCAGGCCCATATACAATGATAAAAGTCTGCATTTTCTTCATTACATCTATTACATCTTAAGCATCTATGTGAGGGAGATAAACCAATCAAAAAACTTCTATGGGGACTAATATAGGTCCAATGGAATGTATTTAAAAATAATTCCTTATGTGAACTAGCTGGTACAAGGTGGCAGGATCTCTCCAACTCAACCAGCAGATTGTCTACTGTCAAATCAGGGAAATGCTGTATCCAGCAGGGCAATCCCGTTTGAATATTCTCGTAGTCAAGTTTTTCATGCATACAATTATAATGAATGGATATGGCTTTAGTCGTAGACTGGGTTTGGCCAAAAAAGAGTCAAGTTCTTTAGACCAATCTTGTGTAGAGAAAAATTTTATGACTTCACTAATATAATGTTGAGCCTGATGATATGCAAAGGGGGAAGATGTAAAAAAGTCATACTTCTCCACCGCTTGTTGGAATGTGAGAGTTTTTTTTAAATAATCATCTAATAGGCATCCAATATACCTAATCCCTCTATTTGCTCAAGAGGTGAAGGGGTTACCAGCCTGGCCATGCTGAAATTCGGGGTTAAGTATAAAAGAACTAAAGATTGACCAATAGGCATTAAGTTTAATTTGTTTCTCAATATCAGCCACAATTTATGCGTGCTCCACAAAAGAGGGTTTTCTCTCAGATGAGCAGGAACATCATGATCTGACAAATGCAAGAAAGACGTTAAATTACATTCAGAGAGAAAGCCTCCCTCCAACTCCTTATCTGTATAAACATCATAAGACCTGTTAGTGTAGCCATTCTCTAACATAACGCAGAATAGATGCATAGTTATAATAAGCAACATTAGGGAAAGTAATTCCTCCGTTAGATTTCGGCTGTTGTAAATGGATAAGGCCAATTTTACGATGCCCTTTGTTCCAAATAAAATTAACAAACTATTTGTTTATCATTTTAGTATCTTTGAAAGATAACATTAAAGGAAGGGATTGTACTAGATACTTTATCCTCGGGAATGATACAATTTTTAGTAAATTAGCTCTGCCCAAGTAAGAGAGCTGGAGACGACACAACTCCCCTCGAAGCACTACCAAAGCTTTAGTTATGTTCATTCGGTAAAGAGAAGCAGGATTTTTGGAAATTTGAACACCTAGATACTTCAAGCTCCTCCCTGCCCATTCAAAAGGAGTATTGGTATGCCAACATGGATGCCTATATCCCGATCTAAGATACAATGCAACCGATTTTTCAGAATTTATCTGTAATCCCAAAACTACTCCGAAATCCTTAAGCAACTTCAAAAGGTGATCTATCGAGGAGCGGGGTTTGGATAAATATATTAATATATCATCAGCAAAAGCAGTGACCTTCAACTCTCGGGTACCCACGGAAATCCCCTGGATATCAATTGCTGAATAAGTCTTAATAATGCGCCATGGGACAAATTAAATAGAAGAGGGGACAGGAGATATCCCTGATGCGTTCCCCTAAACATCTCCACAGTTCCTCCCCAAATCCCATTCAGCAGTAAAGTGTTCCTAGGAGAAGTGTAAAGATATCGGATTAAGTCTATAAAGTCCTGGCCAAAGGCCCTACGCGTCACAACATCATATACAGTATATGTGGCCATAAGACAGTATCGAACGCCTTATGACAGTCTAGGCTGAGAAGCATATTGTGTGAGGATGGAGTTCTAGACGAAATTGCAGTAGCTGCTACTGCTGCTCTTATACCCTTTATTGAATGCCTGCCCTTCACAAAGCCTAATTGGTGGGGCGTAAGGATATCTGAAAGTATAAACTGCAAACGTGTGGCCATTATTTTTGCTAGGATTTTAAAATCTACGTTTAACAACGTGATCGGTCTGTATGAATCTACTAGTTGTGGATCTTTGTCTAGTTTTGGTAGGAAAATAGTAAATGCAGAATTAGAGGTAGGGCATGGGGCAGGACGTCTATTAATAGTTCTATATAGTTCCAATAAAATGGGAGCTATGTCATGTTTTAGTAATTTAAAATATTCCCCTGAGAAGCCGTCTGGACCGGGCGCTTTATGGGCTTTGAGATTGGAAATAGTTTCACTTATCTCAGCAGGAGATATATCTCTATCCAATCTATCTTTCTGTGCATTGGTTAATTTTGGGAGGCGTACATCTGTTAATAATTTGTCACGAAAATCTGAATCAACCTGTGTGGCTTCATAGAGATGTTCATAATACTTTTGGAATTGTTCAGCAATTAATTTCGATTGAGAGTAAGAAATTCCCGAGACTGGATCCTTGACCACATGGACAAAATTTCTCTTTTCTTTCATTTTAGACATCAGGGCCAGCAGCCTTCCTGGTCTATTTCCCAATCTAAAGTATTTGTTTTTAGCATAGTCCAATTTACATTTGGCGTGGGAAAGTAAAAAGGATTCCAGCAATTTACATGTTTGTCTATAAGTTTCATTGGTGTCCTGTGTGGGATTAGAAGTGTAAACTTGAAATTCCGAAGCCATAGAAGACTGGAGAGCTCTATATTGAGTATTGGATTCTTTTCTTTTCCCAGACACATAATTAATAATGTGACCCCGCATCACTGCCTTTAATGCCTCCCAGAAAAGCATAGGGTTATCCCAATGATCTATATTATCATCAAGATATTCATTCCATTTTATAGCTAAGAAATTAAGGAAATTTTCTGATTTGGATAAATAAACGGGGAAGCGCCAAAGATGCGAGACCGATGCCAAAGAGGCATGATATAGATAAATACCAATTGGGGCGTGGTCTGAAATAACTATGTCACCCATATAGACCTTCCGAATTGCTAAAAATAAAGAGTCCGCCACCAACAGGTAGTCAATATGGGACAGAGTTCTATGAGCCACCGATAAATGTGTGTAAGACCTGTCAGTGGAATTCAATATCCTCCATGGGTCTACCAAATGATAAAGATGTTGGAAACGTGGTAAATGCTGCCAGTATACCGAATGGGGCCTCAAAGGGGGAGCTGATATATCCAATAATGCATCAGCCACTATGTTAAAATCACCACCAACTATCAGATTCGGAGTGTCTCTAGTCACCAAAAACTGAGAAAGATTGGTTATAAAATCTGCTGGGGTATTGGGTGCATAAAGATTCAGCAAGGAGTATCTGGTGTTACAAATAGAAATATCAATAAAGAGAAAACGACCCTCTGGGTCCAAGAATTTATCTAGAATGACATATTGGAGAGCCCGATTAAATAAAATGTCCACTCCCCGTGATTTGTTCTGAAAAGGGGCAGATATGCACTCACCAATCCAGGAATCCCGCAGTGTGGAGCCGTCTCCAGCCCTCCAATGTGTTTCCTGTAAAAAGTTTTTTAAGATATGTACTAACCCTTTTTCTCTTAATGGGAGTGTTTAGCCCTCCCACATTCCAAGAAAATATTCTAAGAGTATTGTCTGTCTTAGAAGGTAAATGTAAAGTAGATGCCATCAACCTATGCCCTCGGGAGGGGGAATATTCCAAAGAGACATGTTATAGAGAGAGAACATCTCCTCGTCCCAGCCGTCGAAGAGATGCTGCATTGGGGGCCATCCACACAGCATGAAATACATCCTAAAAAATAGATTGTTTTCAGAATATACAATGAATCTAAAACACTATAACTGTACCACTGAGTCATCACCCTTTTCTTTTCCCCATCCAAAAATGTCAGTACTTCCCCGTATATGGGAAAAAGTACAGAAAAAAATGACATTAGATATAATAATTACATATAGTAACACATTATACCAAGGCTGTATGTCGCCACTGACCACCAATGGTAAACAAAAATCATAGGGACCAGCCACAGGTTAACATCGATAAGCATGGGTGTAAAACATTTTATACGTTTTTAAGAACGTTGATTTGGAGATCTAGGGGGAGATCTCCTAAAGTGAGCCTTGGCCTTGTCAGGATGTTCAAAAAATAAAGTACGACTTTCTATTTCTACTCACAACTTAGCTGGAAACGTTAGGGCAAAGCGATGATTATTCTCCACTAGGAAACTGCATACTGGAGAAAAGTGAAAAAATTTTTTTTGATAACAAGTGCGCAATAAAATCAGGGATGCAGCAAAGGGTGAGAATACAAAAGAGTAGACACCCACTACTCCAAACAACATTCACAAAAGAAAAGTAGATGTAATTCACCTCCTAGCGCTCCCCCAATCACAAGTGCACAGAAGTGACAGGAAAAGAGAAATAATCACCATAAATTGGATCCACCTGATAAAGGATCATAGAGTCATCTGAAATTCACAGTCTTTAATGGTGAGAAATGGATCTCATCCTCCAAATAGTATACACTGATCACAGCAATCCTCATATATGAGAATACAAAGAAAATACAGACATAGTATAGATCAAACTAAAAAATATATTCTGTTTAATAATAAGATGCACTCACAAATGGTAGAACAAAATCAGGCACGTAAAATCCAATAAAAAGTGGCAATGCAGCAACATTCACGTCTGCTCCTTTCTTGCAGTCCTTAGATGGTAAAAGGAAGGCAAAGGACACTGGCTCCGGATGCAGGAGTATGCCCAAGATGAAGCGAGTGAAGTTAGTTGTCCATCATAAAAGCCCACGCTTAACGCGTTTCAGACATATTCGTCCTTCTTCAGAAGCGTGCTTATGGCTTATCTTGCAGCGGTATATATACACTAACTAATACATAAAACACCTAAAAGCATTTGCCGCTAATCGGCACTAATAAGTATGTGATCCGGAAGTCTAATGGCCGTGCGTTCCACCAAACAGGAACTGGTCATGCCGTGCGTTCCACACACTCCGCGAACCCGGAAATGTCAAGCCTCTTGCGTTCCAAAGTAGTGAAAGGGGATATTACGTTCCATATCCTCTATTCAGCCAGATAGGGATAGCGACTAATGTCTTTAAGATATTTAAAAACAAACACACCCTGTAAATTACATATATCTCCTGGTAGTTTGAACACATAGTGGCAACATCCTCCATATTGTGTCCAAATCATAAATCATGATGTGAGAAATGATGTCAAGTCCATAAATAACGTCCATTCACAGATGACATAAAAAATAAAAAACATGTAAAACAGATTAAAAAAGCACATTAGAGACAGCATAAAAAAGTGACAGAACATTCACCTCAAACTAAAAAACATTTCAACTCAAAATCACCATTTAATCCCCTGGGTACAAGGGTTTTTAGTTGATGAATCCATTTCATTTCTGATTGAGACAAATGTTTATCAAGGTCTCTAGTGCGCCATTTAGGCAAAATAACTTGTATGCCAAAACAATTTTTTATATGGCATTCTTTAGAGTTATGTAATTGTTTAAAATGCATAGAGACAACATGAGTCTCTAATCCTTTACGAATATTATATATATGTTCCGCCCACCTGGTTTTCAAATTTCTACTTGTTTTGCCCACATAGAATAAGCCACAAGCACATTCCAAGATATAAATAGCGTTCTTCGAATGGCATGTGACAAATTCATTAATGGGATATTTTATACCATTAACTGAAAAATCAGTGATTTTTTTAGTATTTCATTTAACAGTTTTACACATCAAACAGCTTCCACAGCGGTGGAAGCCCTTAGTTCTTATGCTTTGCCTTTTTTCCGTCTCTATACTGCTATTGACAAGTTTATCCTTTAAAGAAGGGGCCTTTCTATATATGAATTTTGGTCTCTCTGGAATTTTGTCACCAATAATAGGGTCTTGTTTCAATATATTCCAGTGCTTTTTTATAATTTTCTCTATTTCCTTATAGGAAGAGTTATAGTGTGTGATGAAAGCCCACTGGAAATCGTCTTTCACATCCACCTTCTCCTTTTCTTTAATTAAGTCAGCTCTCTGAAAAGTTCCTATTTTACATCTTGCTTTATCTAGAAGTTCATCTGAATATCCCTTAATTCTAAAGCGATCCGAAAGTTCATCTAATTGTTGTTGACAAATTTCATCATCAGTGCAGTTCCTTTTAATTCTTAAGAATTGCCCAAAAGTGGGAAACTATTCTTGAAACTTGCTCTTTTTCATTAATTGATTTAATTATTAAGGATAGAAGAAAAACATTATTAAAATTGAATGAAGAAATTACTGTATTACAAACGATGGTACATCCCTATAGGGATTCAGAGGACTTTAGAGCATTAGAGAATGGTCTAATGTCGAAAATGAATAAAAGTACAAAAGAACTAAGGGATAAAAAACAAAAGAAATATCTAAAAGATATTAATATAATATCCATTTCAGAGGAGGAAACCAAACCAACTATTGTTAATTTAGAAAATGATGATACTATGGAAAATAAAGTAAAGCACAGGAGATTTAGAGAGAAGGCATTCAGAGATAAGAATAGAAATAAAGTTTTTGAGAGATATCCTATAAAAAGAATTAATTCCCCTGTCCAGAACTTTAGGAATTTCACATGGAGAAAGATAGGGAATGAGCGAAAACCCTACAACAATAGAGGGATCAATGATAATAATTTTTACAATAGACAAGATAGTGAGTTCAATAGGAATCAGAATATTAGTATGTACAACCGCTTCTCACCCCTGGAAGACTTTGAAAAGGAGGGTCCCTCGACATCAGGTTATTCGTCTTTTTTAAAGTGGGAGCAGAGATCACCAAGAAGATACAGGTTTTAAACAGTAAAGGTAAAAAATCATATAGAGGAAAGAGAGCTGGTAATCATAAGAAAAATAAGAAAATTAACAATATAAATAAAGAGAAATCATCAGGTTCTAATATAAGTGACATAAATCAGAGTAGGATATTTAATTTATCGGGTAAGACACTTACAAAATATGAGGAACAAGTGCTTGAAAAGGGCTTGAAACTTGCACCTTCAAACCGACCAAATTCTTTTGATTTATTTTTAGATGTGCAAAAATATACCCGTAAATTAGCAATTAAGCGTTTCTTTCTTAGTAAGGAAAAAGTAGGACAGCCATGTCCAGTAGAAGTAACAGATGTACAATCGAATTTTAAACCACCTTCCACAGTTAACCCAGTGCATGCTAGAGGAAGTTTTGTGGATTGTTTTAATAAAATGGTCTGTGATGGAATAGAAAAAACTATAGAGAGACCAGGTAAGGGATTTAAACGAAAGTTTAATTTAACCAAAAAAGAATTTGAAGCATTACGCTCTTTAAAGGATGATAAAGAACTTATCATCAAACCTGCGGATAAGGGTGGAGGTGTGGTCCTTATGAAAAAAGATAACTATATAGATGAAATCATGAAACAATTAAATGATGGTAACACGTACAAAAAATTAAAAAGTGATCCTACATCAAAGATTCAACATGCTTTAAGTGAATTTGTTTTAAAATCTTTGGATGATAATGTGATCACTAAGAAAGAATCAGAGTTTTTAATGATTAAGGATCCATCTATACCTACTATATATACATTACCCAAAGTACATAAGGACCCCCTCCACCCACCAGGTCGACCTATAGTATCTGGCTGTAACAGTTTAACAAGTAATTTGTCAGCCATGATTGATTTTTATTTGCAGCCTCTTGTTCAAACAACAAAGGCGTATCTAAAAGATACAAGTGATGTATTACGTAAGATATCAAAACTAAAATGGCAGGATGGTGATGTTTTATGTAGTGCAAGCGTTAGTACATTATATACCATCATTGAGATGCAAAAAGGACTTGAGGCTGTTCAGTATTTTTTAAATCTAAGTAATTATAGTGAAAAAAAACAAAGTTTTTATATTGGAAGGCATTAAATTTATTTTAACGAATAATTATTTTTATTTTGAAGGGGTCTTTTATTTACAGGTTGTCGGCACTGCCATGGGCACCAGGTTTGCCCCCAGCTACGCTAATCTGTTCATGGCGTACTGGGAGGATCACCACATATGGTTAGGTGGTAGTCTGGTGGCGGGCCTGGTGTCATGGCAGCGCTATATAGATGATGTGTTTTTTATCTGGAGAGGTGGAGAGGAATCCCTTTTAAACTTTTGCATCAATTTAAATGTGAATACATTCTCCATTAAGTTTACGGTCGCACAAAGCACTTTAGAAGTTCCTTTTCTGGATCTTCTTATTTATATTAAAGATGGTTTAATCAATACTAAGAACTATAGGAAGTCCACTGATCCAAATGGATATATTGAAAAAACCAGCGAACACCATCCAAACTGGTTGGATGGTATCCCTTTTGGGCAATTCTTAAGAATTAAAAGGAACTGCACTGATGATGAAACTTGTCAACAACAATTAGATGAACTTTCGGATCGCTTTAGAATTAAGGGATATGCAGATGAACTTCTAGATAAAGCAAGATGTAAAATAGGAACTTTTCAGAGAGCTGACTTAATTAAAGAAAAGGAGAAGGTGGATGTGAAAGACGATTTCCAGTGGGCATTCATCACACAATATAACTCTTCCTATAAGGAAATAGAGAAAATTCTAAAAAAAGCACTGGAATATATTGAAACAAGACCCTATTATTGGTGACAAAATTCCAGAGAGACCAAAATTCATATATAGAAAGGCCCCTTCTTTAAAGGATAAACTTGTCAATTTCAGTATAGAGACGGAAAAAAGGCAAAGCATAAGAACTAAGGGCTTCCACCGCTGTGGAAGCTGTTTGATGTGTAAAACTGTTAAATGAAATACTAAAAGAATCACTGATTTTTCAGTTAATGGTATAAAATATCCCATTAATGAATTTGTCACATGCCATTCGAAGAACGCTATTTATATCTTGGAATGTGCTTGTGGCTTATTCTATGTGGGCAAAACAAGTAGAAATTTGAAAACCAGGTGGGCGGAACATATATATAATATTCGTAAAGGATTAGAGACTCATGTTGTCTCTATGCATTTTAAACAATTACATAACTCTAAAGAATGCCATATGACCAGTTCCTGTTTGGCATGACCAGTTCCTGTTTGGTGGAATGCATGGCCATTAGACTTCCGGATCTATAAACGCCTGTGCGCACGCGCACATACTTATTAGTGCCGATTAGCGGCAAATGCTTTTAGGTGTTTTATGTATTAGTTAGTGTATATATACCGCTGCAAGATAAGCCATAAGCACGCTTCTGAAGAAGGACGAATATGTCTGAAACGCGTTAAGCGTGGGCTTTTATGGTGGACAACTAACTTCACTCGCTTCATCTTGGGCATACTCCTGCATCCGGAGCCAGTGTCCTTTGCCTTCCTTTTACCATCTAAGGACTACAAGAAAGGAGCAGACGTGAATGTTGCTGCATTGCCACTTTTTATTGGATTTTACGTGCCTGATTTTGTTCTACCATTTGTGAGTGCATCTTATTATTAAACAGAATATATTTTTTAGTTTGATCTATACTATGTCTGTATTTTCTTTGTATTCTCATATATGAGGATTGCTGTGATCAGTGTATACTATTTGGAGGATGAGATCCATTTCTCACCATTAAAGACTGTGAATTTCAGATGACTCTATGATCCTTTATCAAGTGGATCCAATTTATGGTGATTATTTCTCTTTTCCTGTCACTTCTGTGCACTTGTGATTGGGGGAGCGCTAGGAGGTGAATTACATCTACTTTTCTTTTATACTGGAGAAAAGGCTTTACGCTTTTGAGCTACAGAGGCAGAAAAATCTTGGAAAATCAATATTCGAATTGTGTCAACCTGTAGTTGAGGGGACTGTCTATAAACCATGAGAATCTGTTCTTTAACTCTGAAGTCTAAGAATTGGGCAATGACTGGTCTGGGACGGTCTGCAACATTTTCCCTAAAAATCAGGGGATAGTTTGAGAGCTTGTGGTATTTTGGTAGACAAGTAATCCACCAGACGTTGATCTCTCACCATCTCCGGAATCCCTATAAATCGCAGGTTATTTCGCCTATTTCTGTTTTCAAGATCATCCTGTTTTTCCACCAACACATTTGTAGAGCGAGAGCAGGCTTCTAAACTAGTTTGTAGAGAATGGATTGTGACATCTGCATCACTAAGCCTCTGTTCTACGCCAGAGATACGGGATGTGTTCTCATCTATTTTAGCTAAGGCCAAATCAAGGGAAGTTTGCATAACGTCAAATTTTTTATCAATTTGGGGCATGATTGTTCTGGAGATTGCCTCAACCATATCCGAAATAGATGTCTGAGCCACCACAACTCCTTGATCCGAGTGAGAGTTGTCCTGTGACCCGGTTGAACCCTCCGAAGGGCCCTGAGACACTGAAGATGATTTGTTATTCGTTGGCCTATTTCTGCCCATCTTGGAGGGAGTGGGTTGCGAGGAGTCACCTGTCTGCATTGACTGATCCAAAAATCTGTCCATCACCTGACGGCCAGAAAAAACATAAAAAGGCTCACCGAGAAATAGTTTTAGATGTAATAAACTAAATTGACACTATAATACTTTGCACTCTATTAAATAATATTCAAAAACCTGAGGCTAAGTCCCCACGCATCCCAATACAATCACATCGGGGTCACAATATATTGACAGAAACAATGTATATAATGTAAAGCAAAGAGAGACCAAATATATCTATGAACAATATTCAGTGAAAATTACCACTATACTTACAAAACAAATTTGTGGACTATTTCCCAATACAAGAATGCCTTACAATCTGCAATAGATCCACCAGATGGCAGACTAGTCACAGTTTAATCAAGATAGGCCTGAAATTCTACCATGATTATCTAACTGATAAACTGTTACCAATATATAGAGAAATCAGTCTACAGTACCTCTGTAGAGTGACCTCTAGGTGGCAGAATTAACTAGCTTTCAGTAGAGTGTCAGCAATGATTATTCTCTAGCATAAAAGCACAGTATGAAGAGTATAGCATAATTCAGTATGATTAAGCAGTATTTAAATGAGAGTAAGTAATACCAATATCAGATTATTAATAAAAGTATTCTCAGACAGGCTTATAAAATGAGATACTGGTGTTAAGAGAATAAACCAAACAGCATACAATACAATACTATGTAGAGACCTATCGTTTGTAGGTATATCAGTATTCCCGCAATACAAGCCTGAGGAATAGTAGAGTCCCACCAGACAGTCACATAAGGAGTTAATACTAATGAGACAGAGGAGTCTGGTCAAATACCAGGATAGGTAGCAAGGGTCCCAATACTGAATCCCACTAACAGAGATTCAAATACACGAGGTATATAGATGAATAAAGATTCCTCAAACAGTAATGATCAGCCGTCCGCTTTGTAGAGCAGTGGGCGGCAAACTCTTCTGTTTCATTTAACCGGTGCTCCTCCAACCTCCGTCTCGATCTACTTGCTCCCCAACAAATAGGAATTCCCTTTAGCAGCCCTGCACTCCTCCACACCCTCCGGTCAGGATCAACTCGTCTCCAACAAGTATTCTGAGGTGCAGGAAGGCCCCGCAGCTATACCCTTTCAACAGCAGCCAATGATGGGGCAACTCGTCCAGCAGCCCTTAGCAGTTCCGCCTCTGGCAGAGTAAGTAGAGCTGCCCCCACAGCACAGCCAAGCAGAGATCCGTCAGTGGGGAAAATCGCTCAAGCCCCTCAGCAGCAATCACCTCTGTCTCTCCACACAGGCAGCCTCTGAAACCCGGATTCAGAGCGCGGACCTCTCGTGCAGCCCAGCTCTCTTCGTCTCCTCCAGATAAGAGTTCCTCAGCGGGAGAAATCATCTGAGTACCCCAGCTGGGGTCCCGGTTATATAGCCACATCGCCAGCAACGTACATCAGGGAGCACAGTCTGGGCTCTTTAGCAGCACAGTCTCACTCGCCTTGCCAGAGCAGAGACCTCCGGCAATAGACACAGCGGCAGTTTATAGCAGTCAAAGAGACAAGGTGCTCATCCGTCAGCAGTGGCGCCAAAGTTTCGCGCCAGAAATCGTTGGGACTTCGGGAATGGTATATTCGGCTCCTCAAATCAAAATTCTTGTAGCTGTCTGATCCCACAGATATCAGCTATATAAACCTACCAGATTTGCTCATATTCAGAGCTGACAGCGATGAAATGGCTGCGGAATTTGTAGAGGCAAAGAGGAGCCTCAGTAAGATGCGCCCATCTTGGATGCCCCGTCTCCGGAAGTCCTCAGCACTATACTATTTTATATATCTTAGGGCCTTATTCATACTAGTGCATTGTTGACCGTAGATTCCCAATGGTCAGGAATCTGCGCAGGCGGCGGACCTGTACTGCGCATGTATAGTATGGGTCTGCGTGATCGCACGCAGTCTGGCAACAGACTGTCAGTGATTGACAGTCTGCTGAAATTTGGGGGTGTGGGTGGGGCGTCGACGGCCTCTGTTTCACAAAACGGAGGCTTGTTGATGCTGTTGGTGGGGAGGGAAAGAGGCAAGGATCTCCATCGGTTGATGGAGATTTTCTGGCATCTTTCCCTCATCTGCGATGGCTGGCCTACGTGACCCCATGGTCATTCAGCTGGCTAAGGATCACGCAGATGATCCAATGATGCTTCCATGGATGCAAGTCGGATGATTAATGCATGCAGGAGGCATGACGCTGCATTAACATAATTGCAAGGACAGCATTGAAAAGCTGCTTGCGTGCAGCTTTGCAACTCCGTCCACTACTGAATCAGGACCTTAAATATACCCTTTTTATAAGTGTGTCCTTTATGCTCTGATAAGCTTTTTAGCCTGTTCTGAAGAAGAAAAAATGCTAAGCCTTGTTATCTACATATCATACATAGAATATAACTCTTTGGGGCAGATACAATTAGCCATGCGGCTTATCGCACAGCTGCAGCTCTGCCCATAGCTAATAAATTACTGCCACTACCCTGCGCTGTAAGCCCCAGAGTGTACACTTATAACAGAGGGCCTGATTTAGAGCCGGACGCTATTTGCGCTCGCTCATTCAGAAAAAGGGGCCGGCTATTTAAATTGAGCGCTCACTCTTTGCGGTCTGTTGACGCCTCTATGTCTGAGCCAGCGAACGATACATGCGCTCGCTATTTTGTATAGACGCCCCCTGGCCGCTCGCATCATACGTCATCTCCGCTATTTATTAGATTAATCGAGTACATCGAAAGGCATCTGAACTGCTCGCAGTGCTTGTGGTTGGATTTTCCTACCGCAATCATGCGAACAGTCCAGGCTAAGAAACAACCAAGTGACTTGGCCGATGACGTTGCTTTGTTAATTATGCACACCCTTAAAATGCCCGTTTTGACCGTTTGGCACGCCTATGTTCGGATCACCACTCCCCGTTTTCAAGCACCTTCCCCTGTTACCACCCACAAATGCCTCATCCTGTCACTCAAATTAGCAGGCACTCGCTATTTTGCACTGACTGTTTGGCGCATGCGCATTACGACCCATACGCATGCACAGTTGTGCAAACATCGCTCGGAGTGAATGAGCGGCCGCTTACGAGCGGCTCTGAATCAGGCCCTGAGTCTCAGGAGTTGCAAGGAAAAATATCTGCTTTAAGTGTACCCCCTGCGGCTTACCACATAGGGTGACTCCATAGCTCTGGGCACTTATCCCGGAAACTATGGGCTAACGCAAGTTAGCCACGGGCTTACAGAGCATGGAAATGGCTTTTAACTGAAAAGCTCTGGATATTAAATCCTGGAGCTACAAGTCTGCAGTAAGCACAGTGGCTAATTGAATCTACCCCTTTGAGTATGTGAATTGTTAACCCTTGACTGACATATCATAGAGTGTACTAGTGAGTAAATTAGGACCTGTATGATAGAGAGTGGCGGCCAGGACCGGATTATAGATCGGCGACAAAGGTGGTCGCCCCGGGGCCCCCACACAGAAAGGGCAGAACAGAATATAGCTGCCTGCTTCTCCTCAGCGGCTCAGCTGTTCCATATACAGCTCACTGCCCTGCTGTCTCGCCAGATGATGACATCTCTCGAGACAAAGTCAGTCCCATAGAGCTGCTGCTGTGCTGTATGCTGCACTGCAGCGCTGATTATATGACATTAGTGTACACAGTCACAGGGTACCTGCGGCTGATCTGAATGCCACAGCTAGAGCGGTCAGGAGCCGCTCAGCTGGTCAGACAGGTAAAATATTTCCATATAAAAATTTTTGGCCTCTTTTTACTTCGTATTATAGAAAATTGGCGTCCCCGCAAGTTTGTTTCCCAGGGGCCCCCACAAAACTAAATCCTGCCCTGGTGGTGGCAGCAGAGGTTGTGTGGGTGCATGAGACTGTCTTTGGGAGGTATATAAGCTAATCTGTGGCCTAAAAGTAGGTGTGAGATTGAGTGTGATTACTTGAGGAACCCAAACAGTAACAACTCATGTCAACCATGCTCAAGTGAAGCGTGTTTCAAAGAAAGGGCTCGATTCAGAGAAGGAGCAGAAGAACATGCAGCAGCGTTTATTTATGGTCTCCCGTCTGCCACTATATTCAAATGCCACCTCAAACTCCTTCCCGGGTATGCATTATGCAGCCAAATGTGCATGAACTTTCAGCGTCCATGCATGCAGTAATTCTGAATGGTGTGTACTAGGGGTGTTTGACCTGAGCGGTCGCACAGGGGAGCCACCCATAGAGAGCGCACCCCTCCCCAACAACCCGATTTCAGCGGGACAGCACGGGTGGTCAAATCGGGAGGTTGGGGACCCCCCACTGCCGCAGCTGTATGGCGGTGCCAGACCCCAGAAACTCTGAATGGATGCTGCGCACATGCGCGCGGCATCCATTCAGTGACGGGAGAGGGCTCAGGGGAAGCCCGGCTAGTGAGGCTCCCCCCAGCCTGACGTTGGAGGTGGACACGCAATGGAGGGGGCTGGCACAGGTGTTCCCACCCCTGGCGCCGGCCCTGACTTAGGGCCTGATTCAGCAGCGATCACAACTGCCATTATGAATGCAATTGTCCGATTGTTGCGTTCTGCGCATGCGTATTCAGCAGCGCAGTGTGCAAACGCTCCACTGCGATCCTTCATTTCAAGAACAAACAAACCCATGTAAAGGACCTAGGGGTCTATTGGCTAAGCCTCGGATGGAGACAAAGTGGACGGAGATAAGGTACCAGCCAAACAGCTTCTAAATGTCATTTTTCAAACACAGCCTGTTACATGGCAGTAAGGAGCTGATTGACTGGTACCTTATCTCTGTTCACTTTATCTCCTAACACAGCATAGTAAATTGACCCCTGAGACCGTCAGTGTGGAGTGATCACATTAAGGTTTCTTCTGAACCGAATTGCTGCTGGTAAAACAGATTTAGCTATCCACCTGCTTTAGCAATGTTTAAGGAAGACTTGGGTGATCCTGCCTGCTTCAAAGAGATGCCAGGTTCACATTAGTAACAACAAGCAACTGTTTTGGATGGAATTTCAGATGATGAAGGGAAGTCATGCAAATGTATCCATTGTTTCTAAATTAAAAACTGCAGATAAAATATAGGGAGGCGTCTGAAGGGGTAAGGTCGACAGTGCAAACTTTGCTATAACGTCCTTACCTGAAGATGTTACTCAGATTCTTTTTCTGAAGATGCTGCTGTTTAGGACCTTATTGGAAGAAGTAATCCAAAGTCTATATCAGTAGTTCTTATCAAAAGTCGCATAAATAAAGCCAGAACTACTCTGAGAGTATCAATCTAGGACAAAATGTCACCACAAAATGGCTGCCAGTAGCTGGGCATGCTTTATATAGGTCTGTGACCTGCATTGTGACATCATAATGCATGCAGGCAGCAGCTATAGATGACTGTAGCTTAGATCAGGTCTGGCCCAGATGTCCTGCAGCAGCTCTTTGGTGAGAATAGAAAAGTTGGGACTCAGGAGATGGCAGTGTAACTCTGTCCAGGGAGAGGGCCCGGGCCCCAGAGGTGGCCTGGGACTCATAGCAGCCCCATTCTCTGTAAATGCTGTAGCTATGCCCTTGTCTGTGAGTGGCAGCTGGTCTGCCAATGATTGGAAGAGTGTGTATGGAGACACAATCCTCTCAGTAGAGTGTTTTAGCAGATGCAGATCTGAAATCTGCTGCAAAATTGGACAGGTGTGGAGGCATATATGGGGTGTTGAATCTATGTCCAGGTCTCCAGTAGGATCCTAGAGCACTGGACAAGTGTGTACCCATCTTAAGTCATGCAGCTTTATCCATTGTTTCTAAATTAAAAACTGCAGATAAAATGGAGGGAGGTTTCTGTAGGGGTAAGGATGAAAGGCCAAAATCTGTTATATTGTACTTGTAAAGCTGAGGACATGGCAGTGTAACTCGGTGCATGGAGAGGGCAGGGCCCCAGAGGTGGCCTGGGATTTATAGCAGCCCCATTCTCTGCACCTACTGTAGCTATGCCCTAGCTTTTGAGTGGCAACTGGTCTGCAAAAGATTAGAAGAGTGTGTATGGTAACACAACCCTTTCAGTAGATTGTTTGAGCAGATGAAGATCTGAGATCTGCTGCAAAATTGCACATGCATGGAGGCATATATTGGGTGTTGAATCTGTGTCCAGTCTCCAGTTGGATTGTGTCAACAGTCTCATCTGGATTTGGATCCCTGGAGGATTGGACAAGTATCTTAAGTCATCCAGCCTCAGATAAATAATATGCTTTATCCAATGTTTCTAAATTAAAGACTGCATATACTCAGTAAATAGCAATGTAGGACAACTGTCACCACAAAATGGCTGTCAGTAGCTGGGCATCATTTATATAGGACTGTGACCTGCCTTGTGACATCACAATGCATGCAGGCAGCAGCTAGAGATGGCTGTGGCTTAGATCAGCTCTGTGCCTTGCAGTAGCTCTTTGGTGAGAATAGAAAAGCAGAAGCTGAGGACATGGCAATGTAACTCAGGCCTGATTCAGAGCTGAACGCTCTGACGGGAGCGCTCGCTCTGAATCAGGGCCCTCCTACCTTTTTTTGGAGCGTCCTCATGGACGCTCGCATAGCTGTTACCACCCACAGCTATAGCGAGTCCATGATGATGGTCGCGATGGTCTTGACCATCGCGACCATCGGGCCTGCGACGGAGACCCTGCGGTAGGGTCTCGCTGCCACAAGCCCTGGAGTGATTTTGGCTCTATCGTGCGCATGCGCAGTGGGGGAACATCGACCTGCTTGCGAGCGTACTGCCGCTCACGAGCGGGTCTGAATGACCCCCTCAGTGCAGGGAGAGGGTCGGGCCCCAGAGGTGGCCTTGGATTTATAGCAGCCCCATTCACTGCACCTACTGTAGCTACGCCCTTGCTTTTGAGTGGCAACTGGTCTACCAAAGATTAGAAGAATGTGTATGGTAACACAATCCTTTCAGTAGATTGTTTGAGCAGGTGCTAATCTGAGATCTGCTGCACAATTGGACAGGTGTGGAGGCATATATTGGGTGTTGAATCTGTGTTCAGGTCTCAAGTAGGATTGTGTCAAGAGTCTGTTCTCTATTTGGATCCCCAGAGTTTGGAAAAGTGTGTGCCTATCTTAAGTCATGCAGCCTCATATGAGATGAATCATTTTCTTTATCCATTGTTTCTAAATTTAAAACTGCAGCAACGTCCCCGGCACGCCCACCAAAGGGGGCGTGCTGTCACTCAACATCGACAGCACGCCCCCTTTGTAGCGAGATCTCGCGCATGCGCACGACGGAGCCGGCTCCCTTGTGCGCATGCACAGTTGGCCAACATCGACCCGCTTGTGAGCGCTCAGCACTCGCGAGCGGGTCTGAATCAGGCCCACATTTCCAACTTAGATCAGACCCGGCACAGACTCCTTTTTACACCGCAATGCCGTTCACACTGGAGCCGGGTCAGCAATGACCTGGCTCTCCAGCACAAGTGAGCATGGATCGTGTCGCATGCCACCCAATTGGCCGGCTTCATCAGTGGCACTTGGAGATGACATCATCTCCAAGTGTCCACGGCAACCAGGACCGGCCAGACCACAATGGAGCAGCACACCCCACCCATCCTCCCTGCCTCCAGACTGCTGCGGAGTGGGGTAAGAGGGTCGCAGAGGGGTAAGGAGGGGAAGAAGCACTGCTCACTTGCGCCGGAAAGCCAGGTCAGTGCTGACCCGACTCCGGTGTGAACGGCATTGTGGTTTAAAAAAAGAGTCTGTGCCGGGTCTGATCTGAGTTGGAAATGTGTTTCAAATCCCGGGTTAGACCCAGGGATGAAGCCGGCCAATCGGGTGGTATGTGGCACGATCTGGATCATCATGACCCAGGTCGCGCCGTTTACACTGCAGGGTGACACGGAAATGTCCCATGCTCAACCCTGCAAGTTACCCGAGTTGGATTCCCGGGTCCCTGGAGGATCCATTTACACTGACATAAATCCCAGGTTGATGCACGTGAACGCGCATCAACCCGGTATTTTATGTCAGTGCAAAAGGGGTATAACTGACTCTAAAACGCATTAAGCTGTGGTATGAGGACTTTTTTATACCTTTCTGAGTGATTTAGTTTTTTGCTGATTCCAGATTATGGGGTCTCAGAAAAGCAGTCAAGTGATTTTCGGCATTTATATTATTTTATTGCATTTTATTGTATTTTTCTGTTTACTGAATATGTTGTGTATGATTAAACGTGTAAATATGACAGCGCCCTGAAATACTTATCTGCTATATTGTTGTTTTGTGGGTACGGTATAATTCCCACATTGGTATTTAAGGCTGCAATTCTAACACAATTGACATTATCCTTCACTTGGGAGGTTAGGTGCCACACTAATTTTTTCTTTCTGCGTTTGAAAAATGACAGGAGCTGATTGGTTGGTACTTTGAATTTCTATCCACTTTATCTCTCTTCAAGCTTTGATAAATCTCCCCATCAGTAGCAAGCACATTCAAAATTTGATCACTCCCTACCTAAACAATTGCTCTTGAAGGATTGCCTGCAAACCCAATAAAAGTCTTAGTACATGAAACAATGTAATGCGTTAGTAAAAGCTTTATGCTGATTCTCAAGAGGTGACATGATAATAAGCAAACAAGCAAGTTCCAACATGTTACTTCCCTTGAATAGTAGTTGCATATACTTATAGTTTAGAAACTTACAGAATATTGAATCATTTCCAGCATTTTCTAATGTCTCCACTAGATGGCAATATTAACAGTCATTGAGGAAATGTTAAATAAAAATAGAGAAAAAAGAGGCATTCTACTAAAATAAATGAATGTAAGAAACCACAATGACATCACTACAAAAGCCAAAATATAGCAAAAAGAACTCATTCTCAACTGCAGTGTCCATTCAATATTGTGCCTGGGATCCAAATAAATTCTGGGAATCAGATATATAAAACACAATTTAGTTGTGAATCAATAACAAACTTCATATCACTTGTTTACGGTTATGAATTAAATGCCTGCAATAACTGAGACACCATACACCATACACGGCCATAGAGTGTCTGTGCGTTTCCTCAGCCTGGCTGCAGAGTCAGGTTGTTCCTGTTCTCCGGTTCACTGAACTCCCACACGGCTTCCTAGCCACTCCAAGTAGCTTCCGTGCTACCACCAAACTCCAAACGGCTTCCTAGCCGCATCTAGCAGCTCCCGTGCTGCCATCGTTCACCATTCGGCTTCTTAGCCGCTCCAAGTATCTTCCGTGCTAACACCTATCTCCAAACGGCTTCCTGGCCTCATCTAGCAGCTCCCGTGCTGTCATCGTTCATCATACAGCTTCTTAGTCGCCCAAGTAGCTTCCGTGCTACCACCAATTTCCAAACGGCTTCCTAGCCATATCCAGCAGCTCCCGTGCTGCCATCGTTCACCATATGGCTTCCAGGCCGCTCCAAGTAGCTTCCATGCTACCACCGATCTCCTAACGGCTTCCTAGCCATATCCAGCAGCTCCCGTGCTGCCAACGTTCATCCTACGGCAATTGCCCCAACATCGGCACCATCGCTGCCAACATCGGCACACTTGCCGCACCATCGGCTCTCAAAGCCATCATCAAACCATAGACTGTTTATCCATGGCTATTGCCCCAACATCGGCACCATCGCTGCCAACATCGGCACACTTGCCGCACCATCGGCTCTCAAAGCCATCATCAAACCATAGACTGTTTATCCACGGCAATTGCCCCAACATCGGCACCATCACTGCCAACATCGGTACACTTGTCGCACCATCGGCTCTCAAGGCCATTATTAAACCATAGACTGCTTGTCTACCCCAACTGCCTCAACATCGGCACCATCGCTGCAACATCGGCACACTTCACCATCGGCATAATTGCCACACCATCGGCATCACTGCTGCACTATCGACACCATTGCTGCGCCATCGGCACAGCTGCCACACCATCGACTCCCAAGCTATTGCCCAAAAAAACAAACTGTACTCTCACAACATCTTTACCATCGATATCCTTAAAATCATCAACTGTGTCAGTACTAACGGTACATTCTTTACCTATAGAATTCCCCTGTATCTCCATGTGAACCGCTACTACCTCGAGCATAAGTCGCCTAAGTACCGGTGAACGTATCCCAGTTCTAAGAGAACAACAGGCGGTTGTTATTGGCAGAAGATCTCACTAACCGGGTTCTAGGGGTTTCACATGGTGCAGGCAGTGGAATTCGTAACAAATAGTGGGCAGATTGCCTAGCCTTTACAAATAACAAACACTCTCCCCGCTTGATCAAAATAGGGGTCAGATTGAAGGCAACATTCAGCCTTACTAATTAACATCTCCATATTATAACTTCGATTCATTTGGAGACTGAAGCCATATACATTGGACCCTAATAAAAGGATTGAGTGTTATTTCCTTTTGATGAACAGTATCCAACACAGAACACTCACTTAACATGACGGAACAATACAATTTTAAACAGAATGGATACATATTCATTGCTGGATACAAACTAACAAACTGATTACTATTTCATCCTTTGATGTGTTACTTATACCCCTTTTACACCAAAGTCCTGGGTCTGTCAGGATCTGGAACACAGGGCCTGATTCAGAGCCGGACGCTCTGACAGAGCGCTCGCTCTGAATCAGTGCCCTCCCTCTCTTTTTTTTAGAGCGGCCTCCTGGCCGCTCGCATAGCTGTGAGTTACCACCCACAGCTATAGTGAGTGGCCAAAAAGATGGTTGCGATGGTCAAGACCATCGCGACCATTGGGCTTGCGACGAGACCCTTGTGGTAGAGTCTCGTTGCCGCAAGCCCTGGAGTGCTTTTGGCTCTATCAGAGCCAAAAGCACTCCCACTGACATCACTTGTGATGTCAGTGGGGCCGGCTCCAGATGGTAGGCGTTCCCATGGGAACGCCTCCGTCTGGGCAGCAACGTCCCCGGCACGCCCACCAAAGGGGGCGTGCTGTCACTCAATATCGACAGCACGCCCCCTTTGTAGCGAGACCCATAGCGACGGCTTGCCCGTCGCTATGCGGATCTCGCGCATGCGCACGACGGAGCCGGCTCCCTTGCGCGCATGCACAGTTGGCCAACATCGACCCGCTTGTGAGCGCTCAGCACTCGCGAGCGGGTCTGAATCAGGCCCACATTTCCAACTTAGATCAGACCCGGCACAAACTCCTTTTTACACCGCAATGCCGTTCACACTGGAGCCGGGTCAGCAATGACCTGGCTCTCCAGCACAAGTGAGCACGGATCGTGTCGCATGCCACCCAATTGGCCGGCTTCATCAGTGGCACTTGGAGATGACATCATCTCCAAGTGTCCACGGCAACCAGGACCGGCCAGACCACAATGGAGCAGCACACCCCACCCATCCTCCCTGCCTCCAGACTGCTGCAGAGTGGGGTAAGAGGGTCGCAGAGGGGTAAGGAGGGGAAGAAGCACTGCTCACTTGCACCGGAAAGCCAGGTCAGTGCTGACCCGACTCCGGTGTGAACGGCATTGTGGTTTAAAAAAAGAGTCTGTGCCGGGTCTGATCTGAGTTGGAAATGTGTTTCAAATCCCGGGTTAGACCCAGGGATGAAGCCGGCCAATCGGGTGGCATGTGGCACGATCCGGATCATCATGACTCAGGTCGCGCCGTTTACACTGCAGGGTGACACGGAAATGTCCCATGCTCAACCCTGCAAGTTACCCGAGTTGGATTCCCGGGTCCCTGGAGGATCCATTTACACTGACATAAATCCCAGGTTGATGCACGTGAACGCGCATCAACCCGGTATTTTATATCAGTGCAAAAGGTGTATAACTGACTCTAAAACGCATTAAGCTGTGGTATGAGGACTTTTTTTTACCTTTCTGAGTGATTTAGTTTTTGCTGATTCCAGATTATGAGGTCTCAGAAAAGCAGTCAAGTGATTTTCGGCATTTATATTATTTTATTGTATTTTTCTGTTTACTGTATATGTTGTGTATGATTAAACGTGTAAATATGACAGCGCCCTGAAATACTTATCTGCTATATTGTTGTTTTGTGGGTACGGTATAATTCCCACGTTGGTATTTAAGGCTGCAATTCTAACACAATTGACATTATCCTTCACTTGGGAGGTTAGGTGCCACACTAATTTTTTCTTTCTGTGTTTGAAAAATGACAGGAGCTGATTGGTTGGTACTTTGTATTTCTCTCCACTTTATCTCTCTTCAAGCTTTGATAAATCTCCCCATCAGTAGCAAGCACATTCAAAATTTGATCACTCCCTACCTAAACAATTGCTCTTGAAGGATTGCCTGCAAACCCAATAAAAGTCTTAGCACATGAAACAATGTAATGCGTTAGTAAAAGCTTTATGCTGATTCTCAAGAGGTGACATGATAATAAGCAAACAAGCAAGTTCCAACATGTTACTTCCCTTGAATAGTAGTTGCATATACTTATAGTTTAGAAACTTACAGAATATTGAATCATTTCCAGCATTTTCTAATGTCTCCACTAGATGGCAATATTAACAGTCATTGAGGAAATGTTAAATAAAAATAGAGAAAAAAAGGCATTCTACTAAAATAAATGAATGTAAGAAACCACAATGACATCACTACAAAAGCCAAAATATAGCAAAAAGAACTCATTCTCAACTGCAGTGTCCATTCAATATTGTGCCTGGGATCCAAATAAATTCTGGGAATCAGATATATAAAACACAATTTAGTTGTGAATCAATAACAAACTTCATATCACTTGTTTACGGTTATGAATTAAATGCCTGCAATAACTGAGACACCATACACCAGGGGCATCTTATAAGAGTAGGGGGCCTATGTGTCAGTCTCCATGTGCTCCTCCCCTTAGGCTGGTGCTGCACAGTGTAGACCCTGGCACTGTGCACATATATTTGAGACAATGGCACCTGTGGCTATTTTCTAAGTCCTTTCCAAACTGCGCATACACACACCATTCTCCCAGTATGGTGTATGTGTGTGTGTGTGTATATATATATATATATATATATATATATATATACTGCCAAGAGATGAAACACGGTGGGACTATTGCTGCTTCCCCTGTGGATAGATAAGCGCATTTTAATCTTTTTCTTGTGCGTGTGCTACCTATTATTTGCCTGTTGTCCAGATTTAATAAATGTCTTATGTATTAAGTTATTGTGGAGTTTCTTTAATTTGGGCCCTAAGTGTTCCTAATGTTTAAACATTAGTTCCTTATGTGAATATTGTTTGCTCCACTGGACATACATTTACAGTACACACACTATTTATTATCATTATTTTTACTAAAACAAAGTGAAAAAGGGTGTTTTCACACCCTTTTCACATTATTTTAGTTTCACCTAAAGTTACTACAGGCAATTGGAGCAGAATTCATAAAATTTTACTCCAACCCCAAGTATCACTTATTTTTAGTAATCAGATCGCATTTCCCATAATTGTAATGGGAAATGCGATCTGTGTGCAAGTTCCAAAAAATAAATAGTGAAAAAAATACCTGGGGAGGCCCTGTGATAATAACGCCACCTGGAAGTGGCGTTATTCAGGGTCTCCCCCGGTTACCGGACTCCTGCTCCACTCTAACGTGCACAGCAGAGCCCGGAGCCGGCTCCAGTGATCAGCTGTGTGGTCTAAGCAGACCGCAAGCTGATTTCTGCTAAAAAAAATAATAAAAAATAGTAAAAAAACTTACCCGAGTCCAGGGACCGGAGTTCGGGGCTCCAGTGATGTCCTCCCTCTGGTCAGCTGGTCTCCCACACTGCACTGCGGCCCGGTCATCAGGTGACCGGGTCCCAGTGCAGTATGGGATGTCAGCTGACCGGAGCAATGGAGGACATCACCGGAGCCTGGATCATGTAGGTAAGTGCAATTAAGGGAGGGGTGGTCGCGGGGGGGTCCATGATTATGGGAGCGGGGCTTAGCACTGGGAGATAGTACCGGCGCCCGGTCGGCACATGCGCGGGCACTTGTCATGGTATTTTTTTGCGAAAGTACTGTGATTAGGCTGCAGAGGGGATTCGCAGGGACAGAGCTTTATCGCAAGCTCTGTCCCTGCAAGGGATTTTTAGTAAATCCCTGTGATATTGCCTGAATTCACAATGCCAATTCAGTCGGTAATATCACACTACAAAATGCATTACAAATGCGCATTGTAGTAAATAGAGCCCTATGTGAGATTGCTATGCTTTTTTCTTACATACAGTATATCGAGCAAACTTGATGGTCATGTGACTGAATGCTATGCACTTTGTTTGGCACTTTATGGTTGTTTTTACACTAATAGGCACTCTTTTATCTTTATTTATTAATTTTAAGTACGTGTGTTTCACCGATACACAAATCACTGCAGGGAGCTGCCACTCATTAATTGAGGAGTGTTTTATGCATGTTTTATGTTATACTTGTTTTTGCACAAAACCTAAAAGTAAAGGCTCATTGAGTCTACCTACACCTAAGCGCCTTAAGCTGGCCACACACTAGACCAACTTTCATCCAACCAGCCAACTAGTTGATTGGTTGGAATGAAAATCTGGTAATGTATGGGAGTAAAATGATGATCAGCAATTTGCTCCTAAAAGCCAGAAGACATATGAAAATGGACGTTCAGACAAGTTTGTTAAATGTTTAATCTAAACTATTTGTTCAAACAACAGTTTTAGTCCATTTCCTGCGTTTGGGAGCAAATTGCTGATTGTCATTTGCTTTCATACCTTACCAGATTTTCATTCCAACCAATCAACTAGTTGGAAGGTTGGATGTAAGTTGGTCTAGTGTGTGGCCAGCTTTACTCTCTCGCACTTTATATATATATATATATATATATATATATATATATATATAGATATACACACTATATGGACAAAATTATTTGGCCAAACCTGTTAATTATTGAAATGAGGTGTTTCAATCAGACTCATTGCCACAGGTGTATAAAATCAAGCACCTAGCCATGCAGTCTCCATTTGCAAACATTTGTGATACAAAATGGGTCGTGACTTCAAGCGTGGTACTGTGATAGGATGTCACCTTTGGAATAAGACGGTTCTTGAAATTTCATCCCTGCTGGATATTCCACGGTCAACTGTAAAGTGATATTATTAGAAAGTGAAAGCGTTTAGGAACAACAGCAACTCAGCCTCGAAGCGGAAGACCATGTAAAATAAACGACTGCTAAGGCGCATAGTGCGTAAAAGTCGCCAACGCTCTGCTGACTCCATAGCTGAAGAGTTCCAAACTTTCACTGGCATTAATGTAAGCACAAAAACGGTGCGGCGGGAGCTTAATGGAATGGGTTTCCATGGCTGAGCAGTTGCATGCAAGCCTCACCATCACCAAGTCCAATGCCAAGTGTCGGATGGAGTGGTGTAAAGCACACCGGCACTGGAATGTGGAGCACTGGAAACGTGTTCTGTGGAGTGACAAATAATGCTTTTCTGTTGTGTAGTCAGATGGGCGAGTCTGGGTTTGGCGGATGTCGGGAGAACGTTACCTGCCTGACTGCATTGTGCCAACTGTGAAGTTTGGTGGAGGAGGGATAATGTATGGGGCTGTTTTTCAGGATTTAGGCTAGGTCCCTTATCTCCAGTGAAGGGCAATCTTAATTCTTCAGCATACCAAGACATTTTAGACGATGCTATGCTTCCAACTTTGTGGCAACAGTTTGGGGAAGGCCCTTTTCTATTCCAACATGACTGTACCCCAGTGCACAAATCAAGGACTATAAAGACATGGTTTGATGAGTTCGGTGTGGAAGAACTTGACTGGCCTGCACAGAGCCCCGACCTTAACCCGATCAGGAATCTTTGGGATGAACTGGAACGGAGATTGTGAGCCAGGCCTTCTCGTCCACCATCAGTGCCTGACCTCATAATGCTCTACAGAATGAATGGGCACAAATTCCCACAGAAACCCTCCAAAATCTTGTGGAGAGCCTTCCAAGAACAGTGGAAACTGTTATAGCTGGAAAAGGGGGACCAACTCCATATTAAAGTATATGTATTTGAATACAATGTCATTACAGTCCCTGTTGGTGTAATGGTCAGGTGTCTGAATACTTTTGTCCATATAGTGTATATATATATATAGATATATATATACAGTCAGGTCCATAAATATTGGGACATTGACAGAATTTTCATATTTTGGCCTCTATTCACCACCACAATGGCTTTGAAATGAAACAAACAAGATGTGATTTAACTGCAGACTTTCAGATTTAATTTGAGGGTAATTACATCCAAATCAGGTGAACGGTGTAGGAATTACAATGGTTTATGTGCCTCCCACTTTTTAAGGGGCCAAAAGTAATGGGACAAACTAAACAATCCTAAATCTAACTTTCACTTTTTAATACTTTGTTGCAAATCCTTTGCAGGCAATTACAGCCTGAAGTCTGGAACGCATAGACATCACCAGACGCTGGGTTTCATCCCTGGTGATGCTCTGCCAGGCCTCTACTGCAAATGTCTTCAGTTCCTGCTTGTTCTTGGGGCATTTTCCCTGCAGTTTTGTCTTCATCAAGTGAAATGCATGCTCAAATGGATTCAGGTCAGGGGATTGACTTGGCCGTTGCATAACATTCCACTTTTTAGCCTTAACAAACTCTTTGGTTGCTTTTGCAGTATGCTTCGGGTCATTGTCCATCTGCATTGTGAAGCGCTGTCCAATGAGTTCTGAAGCATTTGACTGAATATAAGCATATAATATTGCCCGAAACACTTCAGAATTCATTCTGCTGCTTTTGTCAGCAGTCACATCATCAATAAATACAAGGGAACCAGTTCCATTGGCAGCCATAAATCCCCACGCCATGACACTACCACCACCATGCTTCACTGATGAGGTGGTATGTTTTGGATCATGAGCAGTTCCTTTCCTTCTCTGTACTCTTCTCTTCCTATCACTCTGGTACAAGATGATCTTTGTCTCATCTGTCCATAGGATGTTGTTCCAGAACTGTAATGGCTTTTTTAGATGTTGTTTGGCAAACTCTAATCTGGTCTTCCTGTTTTTGTGGCTCACCAATGGTTTGCATCTTGTGGTGAACCCTCTATATTCACTCTTGTGAAGTCTTCTCTTGATTGTTGACTTTGACACATATACATCTACCTCCTGGAGAGTGTTCTTGATTTGTCCAATTGATGTGAAGGGGTTTTTCTTCACCAGAAAAATAATTTTTCTGTCATCCACCACAGTTGTTATCCGTGGTCTTCCGGGTGTTTTGGTGTTGCTGAGCTCTCCAGTGCATTCTTTCTTTTTAAGAATGTTCCAAACAGTTGATTTGGCCACACCTAATGTTTTTGCTATCTCTCTGATGGGTTTGTTTTGATTTTTCAGCCTAATGATGGCTTGCTTCACTGATAGTGACAGCTCATTGGATCTCATATTGAGAGTCGACATCAACTGATTCCAAATGCAAATGTCACACCTAGAATCAACTCCAGACCTTTTACCTGCTTAATTGATAATGAAATAATGAGGGAATAGCCCGCACCTGTCCATGAAATAGCTTTTGAGTTGATAGTCCCATTACTTTTGGCCCCTTAAAAAGTGGGAGGCACATATAGAAACCGTTGCAATTCCTACACCGTTCACCCGATTTGGATGTAATTACCCTCAAATTAAATCTGAAAGTCTGCAGTTAAAGCACATCTTGTTTGTTTCATTTCAAAGTCATTGTGGTGGTGAATAGAGGCCAAAATCTGAAAATTCTGTCAATGTCCCAATATTTATGGACCTGACTGTATATATGTTTCCATACAGTCACAGTATTCACAATAGAGATGAGTCCACTGATGCTCTAACAAGGTCCTCAGCCACAATAGTCCTAACTAAAACATATAAAATGAAAGCGAGCGAAAGTGCATTTAGTACAGTATACTGAAATATACAGAAGTAATAATAAGGGGATGTAGATGGCATCCAGATTGACGGGATTCCGGCGTCCAGAATCCCGGCGCCAGCATCTTGATGGTAAGCATTAGGGGTAGGGGGAGGGATAGGTTTCGGGTTAGGCTCTAGGGGGTGGGTTAGGGTTAGGCTGTGGGAAGGGAGGCTTAGGTTTAGGCAGTGGGAGAGAGGGTTAGGGTTAGAGTTAGCATACTTACCTGCAGGTTTCGGCAGTCTCACCTAGTTGGGATTCCGACATAGGGATTCTGAGTGCCGGTATTCGAGCGCCGACATCCTGTACCCAACCCATATTAAGTAATATGCATAATTTAGCTTTAAAAAGGTGGGCTTATCTGAAATCACAATAATGGGTTCTCTTCATCTCATGGAGTTAAGTGGTCTATTTACTAAGCTGGTTAGGAGACACAGTGAAAACTGTTATGGTGCCAGCCAATCAGCTCCTAACTGCCATCTCACAGTGTTTGAAAAATGACAATTAGGAGCTGATTGGCTGGCATTTTATCACTTTTCACTCTGTCTCCTAATACTGCTTAGTAAATAGTCACCTCAGTCTATTATGCTGGGTACACACTTGGCGATTTATCACTTATTCTATTGATGAGCTATATACAGCGAGTGCGTCGGCAAGTGTGTACAGCAGATATGCCTCTGAACAACGTCGTTCAGAGACATATTAGGTTGGAATTGCAGCACAGCAAATGCCAATATATCAGAATTTTATTGAAAGACACTTTTTTTCACAATCTATTACTGTCTAGAAAGAGTTTCCAAAAACATACAATAGTAAAGTACAGTCGCTACTTTAAAACTATTAACACACACTTTCAACAAATGGAAGATTTTATTTCACAGGATCACCGGAACAGTGGTAATTGCTCGATAACTAGTAATAAATTAGTTAGTTGCATAAACACTCAAAAAGTAATGTAAATTTAGCAGATTGTTCACAGTGGGATTAATTATATCTAACAGGGTTTTAAATTCCTCATTGAGCCTGATCAGTACGGATCGCAACTGCGATTGCAATAGCATTTACGCAATCAATCTCACTGCAAAGATATGCTGATCCTATTTGCTATGCCATCGCAGCACAACATAAGAACACCTACCTTAGCTTACACACATCCGTAACACTTAGCAAGACTGCAAAACCATCGGTAACATCGAGTACAATCGCAGCCTCATGCACACTTGCACAAGGTCTGACCTTACTCAGGAATTGCTAAGCCCAAGCTGCGTATGGCATTCCAGGGGCTAATTTATGCACGCCCCTGCAACAGAGTTCAAATGCACTGGCACGCCTGCGTTTCACCGATTACCTTCTTGTCACCTCCCCCAAACAGTACTTCCTGTCAATCACTCTGCGATGGGCCTCCGTAGTCACTGCGATAGTTATTGACTATTCTTGAAGTATAGTTATCTTCTGTTGCCCGTGATAATATTTTAAATTGTAGTTCCAGACATACTAGCTACCTCTTCTATTAAACTTTGTTACCTCTGTATAACAAGTTCTGCAACTAGTTGTCCATTTAGTTATAAAATCGGATACATTAGGCAAGATAGTGACATTAGCAACAAAAGGACTCCTGAATTGTTACTCCGGAGTTCAATCAGTATTTGTAGCTGTGGCGGTTCTCCTTTCTCCCTTGCAACTGCACAGTTAATATATTCTTTTCTAAAGGCACATATCCACTACACGATAAATTGGACAATTTGAACAATAATGATATCATTATCGTTCATCGTCCAATTTATCATGTAGTGGATATGCCGTCAACGACCAGCAATGCACGGTCCTGCTGGTCGTTGTTGACATCTATCATCGCCCGTACTTGCAGGGCAACCTGACGATATTTTCAGGCTCTGCAAGTATGGGGATGAGGGAGGGGGACGCTACTGAATGATATCGTGATTGATATCGTTCAGTGTGGGTGCTCAATGTCGTTAATGACATTGAGCACACCACTACACGATATCGCTCATGGAGCTGATGACTGAGGCTAGTTGGATATAGCTTCCAGTTTCTATGGATCACTGTGCAGTCCAATGCCAAAGACTATGTAGCCCAGGAAAGGCAGTTGGGACTGCACTAACAAATATTTCTCAAGTTTGAAGAATAATTTGTGACAAGAAGCCATAGTGGGCATACTATCTACATAAGACTCAGTGCATTTTGTACTCCATGAAATTGTCTGCCACTTGCTTAGCACAGCCATTAAGAGACAAATACTTTAATCAATCTGTGTTCTGGGAATACTTTATTAAGGAACTCATCAGGAGAATGAACAATCAAGGAGCTCTAATATTTAGATAGGCAGGTATTCTACTGATGGAGGCAGATATCTGCATAGTGGATGCTATTCTCAGGCTCTGTTTTATGTGTGTGTGTGTCTGTCTAAATTCTCACATCGACCACGAGCTAAGGTGGTATGTTATTTTAGTATAGCCTACAGGTATGAGGGGCCGTTCATGTCAAAATTACAGCTTTCTGGATATGTCATATACCTAAGTTATTGCTTTCTGGATATGATGTATACTGAAATGGATATGACGTATGCTGAAATGGATATGACTTATGCTGAAATGGATATAACTTATGCTGAAATGGATATGATGTATGCTGGAATAAATATGACGTATGCTGAAATGGATATGACTTATGCTGAAATGGATATGACCTATACTGAAATGGATATGACGTATGCTGAAATGGATATGACATATCACGTATGCTGAAATGGATAAGACGTATGCTGAAATGGATATGACCTATGCTAAAATGGATATGACCTATACTGAAATGGATATGATGTATGCTGAAATGGATATGACTTATGCTGAAATGGATATGACCTATACTGAAATGGATATGACGTATGCTGAAATGGATATGACTTATGCTGAAATGGATATGACGTATACTGAAATGGATATGACGTATACTGAAATGGATATGACCTATACTGAAATGGATATGACGTATGCTGAAATGGATAGGCGTATGCTGAAATGGATATGACTTATGCTGAAATGGATATGACCTATACTGAAATGGATATGACGTATGCTGAAATGGATATGACATATCACGTATGCTGAAATGGATAAGACGTATGCTGAAATGGATATGACCTATGCTAAAATGGATATGACCTATACTGAAATGGATATGACGTATGCTGAAATGGATATGACTTATGCTGAAATGGATATGACTTATGCTGAAATGGATATGACGTATACTGAAATGGATATGACGTATACTGAAATGGATATGACCTATACTGAAATGGATATGACGTATGCTGAAATGGATATGACGTATGCTGAAATGGATATGACTTATGCTGAAATGGATATGACCTATACTGAAATGGATATGACCTATACTGAAATGGATATGACTTATGCTGAAATGGATATGATGTATACTGAAATGGATATGACGTATACTGAAATGGATATGACCTATACTGAAATGGATATGACGTATGATGAAATGGATATGACTTATGCTGAAATGGATATGATGTATACTGAAATGGATATGACGTATACTGAAATGGATATGACGTATGATGAAATGGATACGACGTATGCTGAAATGGATATGACGTATGATGAAATGGATATGATGTATGCTGAAATGGATATGACATATGCTGAAATGGATATGACTTATGCTGAAATGGATATGACCTATGCTGAAATGGATATGACGTATGCTGAAATGGATATGACATATGCTGAAATGGATATAACATATACTGAAAAGCACATGGCAGTGCCAGCCAATCACGGCTCTCTTATATAAGCAGGGCTGCTGAGAAGGAAAAGCAGGAGTACAGTGTGGCATCTCGCACTGTCTCTGGGACCTATTTGACCTACCAGTAGGTGGAGAGATGTCCGTGGTGCTATGCAGCGTAAGCTGTGGTCTCAGATGCTGGCCAGGTGTTGTGTTGCACCTCCACAAGCCCGCGGGGTGCCTGGCAGACGGGCACCCGTTGATGTCCTGCTGTGGGCTGTAGAGTGATGTGGAGAGCCGCAGTGTGGTGCTGTCCCACAGTCCCGTGGGGTCAGTCTACTGTGCTGTATGCACTGCCAGGGTGGCCTCGGGGCTTTTTTCAAGGACTCCTTGAAAAAGGCCCCGAGGCCGAAATGCGTTGAAGATCAAGCCACCCACACTCACCACCACTACAAGAACTTTAATCAACCATTTATTTCTACACCGAATCCAGGCCACAGAGGATCTAGCACTGTACAACCCGGCAAACCTTGGGTCCCCCTTGCCCGCCCTGGCAGTGCATACAGCACAGTAGACTGACTCCACGGGACCATGGGGCAGCACCACACCGCAGCTCTCCGCATCACTCTACAGCCCACAGCAGGTCATCGACGGGCGCCCATCTGCCAGGCACCCCGTGGGCTCGCAGAGGTGCAACGCAACACCTGGCCAGCATCTGGGACCACAGCTTGTGCTGCACAGCACCACAGACATCTCTCCACCTACCGGTAGGTCAAACAGGTCCCAGAGACAGTGCGGGATGCCGCCAACTGCACAAGCTACAGGACTTTAACAACACCCCATGCATCCCGGTTCTGGAAGACTGAGACCATAGGTACAGCAGGGGAACGTGCAGGAGTAAGGACCGCTCGGATAGGAGCCCCCTCAAAGGGTCTACCCACTCCCCAACCGAGGATCACACAGAGCCATCTGCTCATCCCCACACCCCATAACACCCCCCTCATGTTAGGGAGTGCCCTGACTCCCAGCAAGATGGTTCCTTCATAATCCAGCAGGTAGGGTAGGATTCCTCTATTGTCTGGCTAGATGTACTGACTGTATGCAGGCTGCTGGGTCAGAGGTTTATAGTCTGCCACAATCGGCAGTAGGCTGTGGTTTTCACACCCCATACATGCACAGCATTACTATAACACTTACATGGTTTTGTGTGTTTATTTAGTGCATATACTGTATAGGTACTGTATGTGCATGTCTAAATACAATTCTATGTCTAGGGCTTTATATAGTGTGTGTATGTATGTATGTATACATGGGCGCCAAGAGGGGAAGAGCGGGTACAGTTTACCCGGGCCTGGGCTTGATAGAGGGGCACGGCATGGCCCCCCCCTCCCTCACAGCAGCTCAGCACACAGCCGGTGCTGGGCTGCAGCAGCCGGAGCAGTCTCCTATGGCTGTGGGGGGGGAGCGATCACACTGATCGCGCCCCCCTCTGCTTATCGCTGGGCTGATATATTTTTGTGTTTTTTCCAAGGGGGCGTGGCCACGCGTCCCGCGATTAGGCCATGCCCCCTCCTTTACCCGGGACTGGCCAGGCTCTCTACGGCCCTGTATGTTGTATTTATTCTGCCACTCACAAGTAGCGGAAGAATAAATACATACATACATACATACACAATATAAAGCCCTAGACATAGAATTGCATGTAGACATGCACATACAGTACCTATACATTATATGCACTAAATAAACACACAAAGCCATGTAAGTGTTATAACATACCTCCCAACTTTTGCAGAGTTCCACTCGGGACATCTACGCGGTGAAGCTTTCCTGAAAAGGGGTGTCACACCCCTTTTCAGGAAAGGGGCGAGACCTAGCGGCACGCCCTGTTTGCATCTCCGAGATGCTGGGCTGCCCCCGGACTTCTCCCCATACTGTGAATAATATTAGATATGGCAAGAACTTACCATTGTTATCTATATTTCTACAAAGTCCATAGGGTTCCACAGGACTCCCGCCCTGTCGAACCTGTACTGCAGATAGGCTTTGATCTGGTCACCGTTTTTCTGTCTCCTTCTGGTGAGAATGTGATTCTTGTGTGTTCCAGACTTTCTTCTCTCTCTTTCTTCTCCTCCTCCGGCCTATGGCTTGTTATATAACTGGTTTGCCTTGGCTCTGGGGTGGGTTATAGAAGGGGGACCCCAGTCCATAGGGTTCCACAGGATACCTTGGGGTATAGGCGGATGATGTCAGACATAGGACACCACAGAGTTAAAGTTTTCAGCCTCCCAGGATGCACTGGGATCCCCCTTCTATACCCCGCCCCCAAGCCAAGGCAAACCAGTTATGTAACAAGCCATGGGTCGGAGGAGGAGAAAAAGTCTGGAACACACAAGAATCACATTATCACCAGAAGGAGATGGAAAAACCGGTGACTAGAACAAAGCCCATCTGCAGTACAGGTGAGACAGGGCGGGAGTCCTGTGGAACCCTATGGACTTTGTAGAAATAGAGATAACAAGGGTAAGTTCTTACCATATCTCAGATTTTCTACTTCAGGGTCCATAGGGTATACACAGGATACCTTGGGGATGTCCCAAAGCAGTATCCTTTAAGGGTGGGGACGCTCCTGTGCTGAAAGGGGAATCCACCGCCCAAAGGAAGCATCCTGAGAGGCGAAGGTATCGAATGCATAATACCTTACAAAGGTATGGACAGAAGACCACGTGGCTGCCTTGCAAAGCTGAATAGCAGAGGCACCACATAGAGCTGTCCATGAAGGACCCACAGACCTAGTGGAATGAGCCCTAACAGAGGATGAAACAGGAAGGCCTTCATCCTTAGAAATAGCCATGCAAATCCATCCTGCCAAAGTTTGCTTAGTGGCAGGCCCTCCCTTCTTACGGAAGCTATAGAGGACAAACAAGGTCCGACTTCCTAAAAGAATTGGTACGGTCAACATAAATCCTTAGAGCCAGAACCACATCTAAGGTGGCCTCACCAACCGAGAGGTCTGGAGAATTAAAGGCCGGCACTATGATTTCCTCGTTAATGTGGAAACTAGATACCACCTTTGGGAGAAAACTAGGGCGAGTGTCCCTATGAAAAATGAGAAAGGGAGGGCAACATGAGAGAGCCCCAAATTCTGAAACCCTTCTGGCCGAAGCAATGGCCAGAAGAAATACAGTCTTAGCTGTAAGCCATTTCAAATCCAATGAGCCCAGTGTTTCAAATTGCGGTCCTTGGAGAGCCCTCAGGACCACAGCAAGATCCCAAGGAGCCACTGGAGGAACAAAGGAAGGCTGAACACGAAGTACACCTTGCAGAAAGGTGTGGACATCAGGAAGAGTAGCAATCTTACGCTGAAACCTCACTGACAGGGCAGAAACCTGAACCTTCAGAGAAGCAAGGCGAAGACCATGATCTAAGCCCACCTACAGGAAAGCCAACACCCTGGATATCCGGAACACCTGAGGATCATAGGCTCTAGGGTGACACCATTCAAAGAAAGTATGCCATACTCGATGGTAAATTCTTGCAGACGCAGGCTTCCGAGCTCTGAGCATGGTGTTAACTACAGAGCTGGAAAAACCCCTGGACCTTAAGTCTCAACAGCAATGCCGTCAAAGACAAACAACCCAGGTCCGGGTAATGGCAAGGACCTTGAGACAACAGGTCCGGACATAGAGGCAACAGCATTGGAGTGTCTAAGGAGAGACTATGAAGATCTGAGTACCAGTGCCATCTGGGCCAAGCTGGAGCTATCAGTAGCAGCATGCCACCTTCTTGCTTGAATTTGCGAATCACTTGAGGAAGAAGGGAGAACAGAGAGAAGTGGTACGCAAACTGGAAGGTCCACCGGACCAACAGAGCTTCTACCAGAAGTGCCTCTGCATCTCTTGTTCTTGACCCATACACAGGTAGCTTGTTGTTGTGTCGGAGGCCATGAGGTCTATCTCTGGAAGGCCCCACTTGTTCACCAGGAGTTGAAACACCTCCTGGTGAAGAGACCATTCTCCAGGATGCACGTCTTGATGGCTGAAATAGTCTGTCTCCCAGTTGAGGACTCCTGGTATGAACACTGCCGAAATGGCAGGGAGATTGCCTTCCGCCCAAGTTAGAATGCGGGACACCTCCGTCAGGGCTGTCTGACTGCGGGTCCCTCCTTGGCGGTTTATGCAAGCCACTGTGGTGGCATTGTCTGACTACACCTGCATGGGTTTTCCGTGCAGGACATGTCTTGCTTGCTGGAGAGCTTTGAATACTGCCCGAAGTTCCAAGATGTTTATCGGAAGCGCAGATTCTGCTGGCATCCACCTTCCCTGGAAGAAGTGTGGACCTGTCACCGCTCCCCAGCCTCAGAGACTGGCGTTCATTATCAGAAGGGCCCAGTCCACAATCCAAAAGGGGTGCCCCTTGTTTAGGTGAGCAGTGTGCAGCCACCATGCCAGAGACAGATGTACCTCCGGGGAAAGCACCATTGTCTGTGTCTTTATCAAATGGGGAAACCCATTCCATCTGGAGAGGATCAACTTCTGCAGAGGTCTGGAGTGAAACTGGGCATACTCCACCATGTCGAACATCGACACCATGGATCCCAGTAACCTCATCGCCGAGTGATTAGACACCCGGCAACTCTGCAGGCAACTGCGTACTTTTGCCTGTAATGCAGAGATCTTTTCCTCTGTCACAAAGATCCTCTGTTGGGAGTCCAACATGGCTCCGAGATGGAGCATCCTCTGTGAGGGAACCAGGGAGGACTTCTTCCAGTTTACCAGCCAGCTATGAGTCTGCAACACAGAGACTGTCAGTTGCAGATGGCACTGAAGTATCTCTGGAGACCCTGCTAACAACAGGAGGTTGTCCAGATAGGGCAACAAGCGGACCCCCTGCATCCGCAAGTGGGCGGCCATAACTGCCATGACTTGGTAAACACTCGAGGTGCCATGGCCAGACCAAAGGGCAGTGCCTGAAACTGGAAGTGTTGGTCGACCACTGCAAACCTGAGGAAACGTTGGTGTGCTGAAACAATGGGGATATGCAGGTAAGCGTCCGGAATATCTAGCGACACCATAAAATCCTCAGGCTCCATTGCTAAAATGATGGAACGCAGGGTCTCCATCCGGAACAGAGGAACCCTCAAGAATTGTTGAGGGATTTGAGGTTGAGGATGGGCTGGTAAGACCATTGGGTTTCTGTACCAGAAATAGATAGGAGTAATACCCCGATCCCCTCTGGGACAATGGAACCACCACTATAACTCCAGCCTGGAGCCGAGAGTGTAACACCTTCCGGAATACCAGGGCCTTGTCTTGATCTGACTGACAGCCCGTGGTGAAAAATCGGCTGGGAGGCCTCCGCCGGAAGGAGAGGGTGTATGCCCAAGAGACCATTTCTTATACCCAAGTGTCTGTGGTGGTGAGACACCAGCACTGTGCGAACTGAGGAAGCCGGCCGCCCACTTTGGGGTCCCCCAAGGAGAGGCCCATCCCGTCAGGCGGAAGGCTTATCATCCGACTTGGAAGCAGGACATCTTGTACTCCAAGCCTGCTTCTTAGGCTTGGCAGATTTCTTGGCCCCTGACTGTCTTGGAAAGAACTGTACTTTGGACTTATCCAGGGCCCTATAGGGCCAAAAGGACAAAGAACCCGACCCTGATGGGACTGTAGCCGATGGCAGACACGCAGACTTAGCTGCTGCCAGAGTGGCCACAATTTTGTCCAGATCAGGGCCAAACAGGACCTGTCCATTAAAAGGCAAGCATTCCAAACCTTTTTGGAATTTGTTTCGGCTTTCCAAGAGCGCAACCATAGGGTGCGGCGAGCCGCTACCGCTACCGAGGAGATTCTGGAAGTGAGGAGACCTATATCCGAGGCTGCCTCATTAATGTACGTGGCTGAGTTTCTGAGATTACCCACTAACTCCACCTGCTCAGGTGAAGAGTCAGTGTCCAGAGACGCCTCCAAGCTATCAGTCCAACACTCCATGGCTCTGGCCACCCAGCACATAGCCATAGCCGGTCTGGACGCCCCCCAGCAAGGGAATAAATGGATTTCAGGCATATTTTCACCTTGCGATCTGTAGAATCCTTTAAGGAGGACATGGAGGGCATGGGCAATGTAGCACTCTTCACTAGACGTGTGACATGAGAGTCCACTTGCAAAGGAGTTTCCCACTTGGAAAAATAATTATCCGCAAAGGGGTATGCAAAGACCAAATGTTTTTAAGGCTGGTACCGCTTACCCGGATTTTTCCACGCCTCCTCTAAATGATCCACTAACTGACCAGATAGAGGAAATACAGTGGCATCTCCCTTAATATCCTTAAAGAAGGTGTATTTAGATTTAGCCACGGGGGAATCATCATCCTCAATGACCAAGGCCGTAGGGGCTGCCCATATAAGGCCAGGTATATAGACTTTAGACAGACTCCCCCTCCTTAGTACGGAGGGGCTCCTTGTCTGAAAAGTCAAATATCTCATTGTCATCAGACAACATCATACTGAGCCATCTGAGACACTAAAGGCCGCTTAGGAGGCTGCAATGATGACTACCCCTGTAAAACAACAGACAGGTGTTGCACCGTATTTTTCAATGAATTCACCCACGCAGGCTCCTGCGAGACCTGGAGGGGTGAAAGTGGGAGACACTGGGGTACCATCAACTGCCTGGGGAACCCCTGCATGGGTGATGACACAACCGACTGCTGTGATAACCCCATCTGGGGGAACATAGGGGGAGTCGCTAGCTGGCTCACATGGGTTGTAAGTGCCTTAGCAAAACAAGCCCAGGGTAGTTCCTGCACAGGCGCAGTGACAGAAATTGGGTGTGATATAAGATAACACGCCCTACATAACCCCTCAGTGTTTCCATCACCCTCCGCTAATGATACATTACATGTGGTACACATTAGCTGAAGAGGAAAATCACATTTACTCTCAGACATGATAAGTGTAATGTAGTGTGGAATCGGTATGAAATACCGCCGGCCGCATGGCTGGCAGTTCGATTCCCGGCATCGGCAGGCCTACAGATTAGCAGAGCCCGGCAGAGGAAGCCCGACAGCGCTGGAAATCCTGATCGTCCTAAAGGTGTATATTCTATACTAACCTAACCCCCTAACCCTAACCCTCCTTTAGGGTGCCTAACCCTAACCTCCCCCCCCAAGTGGCTAACCCTAATCCCCCCTCTAAGTGCCTAACCCTAACCTCCCCTTCCCCGCTGCCTAAACCTAAGTCCCCTGGGGGGTGCCTAACCCTAAGTCCCCCCCAGGGGTGCCTAACCCTAACCCTCCGGCACCCTGGCCTAACCCTAACCCTCCCAGGTGGGTGCCTAACCCTAAGTCCCCCCCAGGTACCCTAAACCTAACCCTCCCCTCCCGCGGCTGTCTGCTCGTGGCGCCCGGCATCCCTTCGATCGGGATGCCGTGCGCGGGTCTCCTGGCATCGGGAAAATGACAGGCGTCTAGATATAGACGCCGGTCATTTATCCCATGCCGTGATAAAGCAGTCAGGAAGCCGGCTGTCGGGATTTCGGCAGCCGGCTTCCCGATTGTATACCCGTAGTGTATGTGACTCCCCTCACAGATAAATGCTTTTGCAGTGAAGCAATGAACACCCTGCAACACCGCACCGCAAGGGCTTTAGAAGAGGAAGAACAGGGATAGTAAAATGTCTGACAGTCAGAAGTGAAAGTACAGGCAGATAGCGTTAGAAATAAATCACCTGCAGTACCAGCACAGAGATCAACTACACAGACACAGAGCCTGGTAGGAAACAGTGCTGCATACTCTGACCTTAATCGCAGGAGAGGTATGCGGGGGGACCCGGACCGCGATGCCACCTTGATTCAGTGTCCAGCAGTGTTTGCACACTCTTAGAAAATGGCCGCCGAGGAGCAGAGAGGAGGAGGGCCAGGGGGAGGAGTGCTGATACAGCCCACCAGACCGCTATGGAGAGCCACTGTGCAGTGGGGGAGGCGCCAGCTGTGAGACAGGGAAGGCCGCTCCCATGACATGCAATTAACCCCTGGGATGCCAGACCTTTGCCGCTCAGCCACGGCCCGCTGTCCCTGGTGATCTAGTGGAAGCGCAAGTTAATACCTGGCTCCACGTGCAGACAGTACCCAGGGAGCAGTACCGGCGTTCTGGTCTGGCGGGGTGAAGGAGCGACAGCATAGATGTCAGTACTGACTGTCTATGCTGTGCAGCTCATCTTGTGCACCCACAGCTGCCTTGAAGAACTTCAGGGGCCATTACAGCCCCCCTCTGTTATATGGTGATCCCACTCCGAGCCGTGCACCTACGAAACTAGTTTGTCTTGGCTTAGAGGCAGGGTATAGGAGGGGGATCCCAGTGCATCCTGGGAGGCTGAAAACTTTAACTCTATGGTGCCCAATGTCTGACATCATCCGCCTACACCCCAAGGTATCCTGTGGATACCCTATGGACCCTGAAGTAGAAAGATACCGTGCGCATGCGCACATCTATTCTTGCTCTGCGTATACACTGCTCTGCTATGCAGAGCAGCAGTGTATGCTTCCCCAACTCCCCCCCCAGCTGCGGGACACTGCAGCCCATGGGTGGGACAGCGGGACAGTCCCAAAAAAACAGGACTGTCCCACTGAACGTGGGACAGTTGGGTGGTATGGATATAATAATGCTTGGCACGTGTGGGGAGTGAAAACCACAGCCTACTGCCGACTGTCTGACCCAGCAGCCTGCATACAGTAACAGTACATCCAGACAGACAACAGGGGAATCCTACCCCACCTGCTGGATTATGAAGGAGCTATCTTGCTGGGAGTCAGGGCACTCCCTAACATGAGCAGGGACCTGGGGCACTGTCAAGAAATCAGACATAGAGAAAGAAGAGAAAGGAGAGTAAAGAAAGAGCTAAGATGAGAGAGAATGAGGACAGAAAGGAAAGTGAAAGTAACATTTATACATAACCTGCCTGCAGCAGGAGCACGATCCTCACAGGAGAAAAAGCTGAAAAGAGGCAGTCTCCTATCTGCAGCTATAACTAATAGTACATGCAGTAGTAGTTATGTGTTACATTACCATCATCAGCACAGCAAAAGTTATTACACCACTGACTATAGTGTTAGCACTCACCTCCACTTTACAGCTCTGCCACACTTTTCTCCTGCTCTTCCTTCCCAGGAGCCCTGCTTATATAGGAGAGCTGTGATTGGCTGGCACTGTCATGTGCTTTTCTGTGTATGTTATATCCATTTCAGCATATCTTATATCCAGTTCATCATGTCATATCCATTTCAGTGTATGTTATATCCATTTCAGCATAGGTCATATCCATTTCAGTATAGGTCATATCCATTTCGTCATATGTTATATCCATTTCAGTATATGTTATATCCATTTCATCATATGTTATATCCATTTCAGTATATGTTATATCCATTTCAGTATACGTCATATCCATTTCAGCATACGTCATATCCATTTCAGCATACGTCATATCCATTTCAGCATACGTCATATCCATTTCAGCATACGTCATATCCATTTCAGCATATGTCCTATCCATTTCAGCATACGTCATATCCAGAAAGCAATAATTTAGGTATATGACATATCAAGAAAGCTGTAATTTTGACTTGAACGGCCCCTCATATACAGGTTTAACACACTTATTAGTGAGTGAGCTAATGGAAAGAACTTTATTATCATATTGTTTGCAAACATCTTATTCATCCTAAGATGTATGTGACTTGATGATATGCATGTTAAGGTATCTTTGGGCCTGATTCAGACCTGGTCGCTCACAACCGGGTCGATGCTGGGCCAGTGCGCATGCGCACGACGGAGCCGGCTCTGTCATGCGCATGTGCGAGACCCGGATAGCGACGGGCACTCCGTCGCTCTGGGTCTCGCTACAAAGGGGGCGAGCTGTCGATGTTAAGTGACAGCTCGCCCCCTTTGGTGGGCGGGCTGGGGGAGTGGCTGCCCAAACAGAGGCGTTCCCTTGTGAACGCCTCCATTTGGGGGCGGCCCCACTGACATCACGAGTGATGTCAGTGGGAGAGATTTCGGCTCTGTTAGCCGAAATCTCTCTGGGGCTTGCGGCAACGAGACCCTACCACAAGGGTCTCGTCGCAAGCCCGATGGTCGCGATGGTCTTGACCATCGCGACCATCTTCCTTGCCACTCGCTATAGCTGTGGGTGGTCACCCACAGCTATGCGAGCGGCCAGGAGGCCGTTCTAAAAAAAAAAAAAGACCGGCCCTGATTCAGAGCGAGCACTCTGTCAGAGCGTTTGGCTCTGAATCAGGGCCTTTGTCTGTGTGCATTTCTATGTGTGTTGTATAACTATGGGCTATATGTAGGCTGTGGCTGTTACATTGTTAGAACTACTGTAGAACATAATGTCCTAGGCAGCTGCATGTGACTAATCCTCTGAAATAGATAATTTATTTTTCTCCTAATTAACTATCTCTGCAGCACATTATTTTGGGCTATTGTGTCACATATCCATGGTCCCTGTATAACAGATGCAATTAAAGGTCACCATGCCAATTACACAGAAGCCCCTGCAGTAGCCAACCTAGGTTGGTTACTATGATGTTAGGGACATACACCATGTGATATCCCTCAAACTACAGTTACTAGCCCTTGAGATAATTAGTTAAGGGGCGGGATGTACTATAGGGAAAAGTGCTGTAAAACCCCCAAAAATGTAGTCTTCGGGGGTTTTACCGCATACCTCATATGTACTAAGCACCAGAATGCATCCTTCATCCCGGTGGGTAACGCCGTCTTCAGGTGGCATTACCCAATACAAGCCTTCTATTCAGGACGCTCCCCCTGAGAGGTATTCAATCGGATCCCTCCCATCACCCCCCACAGCCCATGGCCATCTGCGCATGCGCAGAAGGATGCCAGAGAGACTTCTGGGAGTTAAACCCAGAAGTCCCTCTAGCCGAGGGCATCACAAAGGACAGCTCTTATTGGGAGAGCTGTCCTTTGCGATCTTCTAGGTACATACCGCGGTAATCAACCACGGTATGTACCCAAAGAGAGGAGGGATGTACCGCATTGCAGATGTGATGCTTAGTACATTCCGCCCATGGTCTGCTTCGTTTAATAGATAGTATTAAACAAAGAAAAATGCCCCCTACCTGTGCTCATTACAACTAGCCCCATAAATGAGACCCATGTGCTGGTATAGTTCTGGCTATGGAAATGAGTTTGGTGCCTGTGCCCTTTATTATAATAATAAAGATATTAGATTTTTAGTTTCTTGTTCTGCCATGCTCCTCCATTCAGTCTATGGAAGAGCAACTTTGGCACCATCTGGTATGATCTTTCTACCAAAACAAATTTGATTCTTTGTAGCTAAAGTTAACCATAAAAATACCTATAATCTCTTAAATTTGTTCTGGTCATTTTACCCCAGCTGTTAGCATACAGATTGGAAATAAGCTACATTTAAATCACAAAACATAGGTAACAAAGGTAACAATACAAAATTTAGGATAGGTGCTCCCTTTGTTAGGAAATAATGTCACTGTGGTGTCACTCTCGTATAGAATTTTTACTTTTTACCACAGTCCAAAGTTCACATTTGTGGGATCCTCCAGGTTCCTATGCTTAATCAAACGTGTGTTCTTGGTCTTTTATATGATAGTACACTCTGGATTCTTCTTGGGTAGAATTGATACCTCAAAAAGATAAATGGAGCCTCGCATAGTGCAATATCATTACAGATTTATTTTAAATAGTAGATATAAACAGATAAAAAGGATAAAATAACATAAATGGGAATCCCCGAATGAACGGGGTTCCTACGTATCGTGTTGGGCCTTTTGAGATAGGCACACTTTCAGGGTATGAGAAGGGTAGATGGTACACACGGGTAGTTCTCCTTCACCTCCCGTCACTGTGTGTTCCTCAAAGTCTAAAAGGTTGTTCTTCACCAATGCGTTTTGGCTTAACGAGCTTTTGTCAAGGTGTGAGGTGATGGTCACTGAATGAGCTTTATATAGGGTCTAGTAATAGACCCTCCTCTTCCTCTATGGGAGGGATTCGGCATGCATTTCACTCCTGGAATGCAATATGTTGCCAAAAATGAAAAACGTCAGACCAGAAGTATCGTCGCGACTACCGGTATTTATGGCTAGGGTGCCCGCTGGTTTATCGGGTACCGCTGGCCGCTGAGTTTAGTACCACAATTTCTGGTCTAACGTTGATCCCAGATGTGCATCAATGGAAGATGATGTGGTTCCGGTGTGGGTGAAAAAAGCGGAATACATTAGTAAGTATAAAGAACAGTAAGATCATATACCACATAGCTGTGAGGTTAAATAAACAGCTTACATAAATAATAACAAACACCGGTGATTATAAATAATAAAAGTCACATACTGGATAAAATTATATACATAATACTACACTAAGAGAATAAAATGGCGGCATTAGTAGGTGGTGATTAAAAGCCATAAAAGTCACACACCAAATTATGATAAAAATGCAGAATGTAAAACAGGAACACAGAATCTGATAAAAAGCATTTGAGTTCAGACTCGCTATTTAGACCTCTTGGTTCTAGGGTTTTTAATTCGTATATGGTCTTCATTTCTGCTTCGATAGGTTATGGTTTATAAAACCTTTTTTCATATTTCTAAGGTGTTCCCCCCATTGATCTTTACATTTCCTAGTGGTTTGCCCACATATTGTATTCCGCATATACATTCAATGATAGGTGATTAGGTGATGAAATCCCTAATCACGAAATTTTGTCCAGTTGAGCTAGAAATGTATTCTGTGGTTTTATTGTTGTGGTTTTGGTGGATTCTGCACACTAAACACATGCCACACTGATGAAAACCGATGGTTTAAATTCTTTCACTGTGTTTCTCTGGAATAGCACTTTTGACAATCCTGTCTTTCAGATTATTGGCTTTTCTATAAATAAAGCAGGGTTTTGATGGTAAAATTTTACACAGATCTTGATCCTGCCTTAAAATGTGCCAGTGTTTCCTGAAGATATGCTCGATTGTACAGTATTGATTATTAAATCTTGATATAAAAGGTAAAACTGGACGATTATCTCTTCTTTTTGTTTATATTCAAGCAGGTTATCTTGAGGAATAATGGAAAATGTATTGATGTCCCTTTCCATATCTTGCTTATCATATCCTTTATGGACAAACTTCTGTTTTATCCCATCTGCTTGTATCTTGAACAAATTGTCATCCATACAATTTCCCTCACCCTTTGAATTTGTCCTTTAGAGAAATGTTTCAGCCATCTAGGATGGTGGCTAATGGTAGTGTTAATGTAAGAGTTATTATCAGTCTGTTTCTGATAGATCTTCGTTTTCAATATACTGCCTTCTTTATATATCATCAAATCTAAAAAATTAATTTCTTTAAGATTATGATTAAAAGTGAGATGAATGTTTAAAACACTAGTGTTTAAAAACTGGTAAAATTCTAAAAGGTTATCTTCTGTGCCATTCCATATAAAAAAGATATCGTCAATATATTGGATCCATAGGGTATTGACTATTGTAAACTTGAGTCTCCTCACACCATCCCATAAATAGGTTCGCATATGATGGTGCAAAATGAACTTGATGGTGAGGTGAACAAGCCTGTACCCAGGCGAAACGCGCATCCTGTCTTATTCCATCTGCAGCACAGCACTCGGAGGTTCAGTTGATGAATGAACTGGACTCCACTGGTATCGTATTTCCGCTGACATAATATATGTTTCAGCGTTTTTTTCTATCACTAAATGATTCATTCAATTTGGCTGATTACATGCTGTTCTTTTAACTCAGGGATCATGTGGGGGATCCCACACGGGGAATCAGAATAGCTGATAGTAAATTTTTTTCACTGACAGATTTGCTGCTTGCTACAGCGCTGTAGGTTTTCTGTACTGTTTAATCAATTCTGAAGTTTATATATAACATCTTGCACAACAGAACCTTGAATATTTGATTCCTTTCCCCCTTTTTTTGCTTGTGCTATACTTTAGTGATGAAGATCTATGTATAGAGGCTCTCTTTTTTATGTTTCAAATTGGATTGTGCATACAGATTTTACTGATTCTGTATCATGCTAATTAATCCTGAAGTATATATAAAAGAATTCATATAATAGAGCTCTGATCAATAGGTTCCTTTCATGTATGCTTGTGTAATTACTCAAATGATGTATCTCTCTGTACAAAGGTTTATTTGACTTTAAATGGGACATTGTCTAAAAAGGAATTTAAGTCATTGGTTAATCTTGCTCCTTTGCTTAATGGTTGCTCTTTTTTGGTGCATGTATTAATATCATTAATGTTTGATACTGCTCTTAATTTTCCATTATACAAAATGCTATGTGATATTAAGTTTATGAATTGATGTCCACATTATAGCATATACAGCCTATTCTGAGTTATAGGATTTGTTTGTCAATCCCATTATGATCAGTGGTGACATTTGATGTATTATCTTACAATACCAGTTAAGATTGTTAACATTCAATATATAAATTGGATTAGCAAATTATCTCCAAACCAATATTGTATATTATGATGATTCTGTTCCCTTGGACCATTAGGACCATTAGGGATTATATGATGGTGTTTCTACTGCCTGGTAGTTTGTGATATTACAATGTATGTCAATATACCACTATTTAATGATACATATGAACATTATTAATACCACGTTTTGGTGATGATTGGGTTCTTCTCTGTAAGGACCACTAATGTTTATAGAATGGTATCATTATTCTCTTCATTATAGACATACAGTTTAATTATTCCCATTATATATACATTTCATGATTAGAGTATGCCTATGCATTACTTTTCTCAATAAACTTTTGTATTACTAACTGGACTCTCCATTGAGTGACAGTCCTACATTTTTTCATGCAAATCTGTGGAAACCATGTGTAAGGGAACATCTACCTTTGCCGAATGAATTATACCTACAGCCATACTTGTCTGAACCTGCCCAATCTCGTTTGATCTTGGAAGCGATACAGCAACAGGTCTGGCCAGTACTTGGATGGGAGACCTCCTAGGAATACCAGGTGCCGTAGGTTAATGAATATTGGAAGATTAGGATAACACTTGGCGCAGATACTACATGAATCATTTGTGTATGTTTATACACCATCTATATATGGACCGGAGAAATCATGATATGTATTCCATATGTTTGTTGTGAAATGCAGATTGGATTTGTTTTATTATTTTCGCCGTTTAGCTCGGTTGACATTTACCCATACCCAAGCTTTGGATTTATTTCTGTACGTATCTGTGTTTATATAAGTTTACCTCTTTATTTTATGCAAATATAATAAAAGTTATATTTCATATGTTTTTTGACATATATTATTTCATGTAAGAATGCCCCAACAAAGAGCCTTTCTTTTCTTTCTTCGTGTCAATGACTGTGGTAAAAAGTAAAAATTCTATATGAGAGTGACACCACAGTGACATTATTTCCTAACAAGGGGAGCGCCTATACTAAACTTTGTATTGCTATCTATGTCTTTTGGGTGTTTTGTGGCCTTCACCTCTGCTGGTTTTCTTTGGGGCAATTGGCACTGATTTTATTTTGTTTGCATAACAGATAAAGGTGTATATCCAAATGAATGCTTTAATTTTCAGGGATCAGATTTAATTTAGAATTTTCAACCAAAAACAGAGGTTCCTGCTTTGAGCATGGCTTGTCTTTTTAATTACTTCCTTCAAGCAAATTAGATGTGGAAAGCACCATTCTAGCACAAACAGCATATTTTACATAAAAATACAATAGCTTATTATCTGTATGTTTACATCTTGTGACATTATGTAGCAATAAGACAAATGTAACATTCAGCTGTGAATCATGAGTTTTCTTTTGTGCATATACCAGGAACATTGGGAGTGATACAGGTACAGACGCATTTGCTATCACAACTGTTAATATCGTAGCATCTGCAATAGCACTAATATGATATTGCAGCAGAAGGCGTCATGCCTCCTGCATGCATTACTGATCAGAGCTGCACTGGATCATCTGCTCTTTCATTATCTGGCTGAGTGACCATGGGGTCACACAAGCCGGCTGCCATAGATGAGTAAAAGAGGCCAGGATATCTCTGTCAGCTGACAGAGATATCCTGGCCTCTCCACTCCCCCCCAACATCGGTGAGATGCCTTTATTTTGGGAAATGGAGGTCATCGCTGCCCCCTTCCCTCCCAGAAATGGCAGCTGACTGTTAATCACTGACAGTCTGCTGCCAGACTGTGTGCAGGATTGCAGACCCATACTGCACATGCGCAGTGCTGGTCAGACGCAAGCGCAGATTCATGATAATCTGGAATCTGTGTGAATCTTGTCACTGTGTCCGCAGCTGAATCACCCCCATTGTATGTAACAATTCTTTTATGGTTGTTGTCGCAAGGTCAGGTTAGGGGTGCCGTCTCCTGGGGGGTAACCGGCAGCACTTCTCATGCAGCAGCCAATCAATAGCACACCAGTCCAGTGCCTTGGTACAAGTAACTGCAGCTAGTATTATTTGGCAGCATAAAATAAAAAAAAAACATCAAAATAAATTCTAGTTTATCTGGCTCTAACTAATATAAAGTCCCTTTCTCTGGGTAGAAGCACCTAATATCCAACTCACAAAACAACATTCAGCACACCACTTACATGAAACAAAAACAGTGTCTCTCAGCAGGCCTCCAGCTTGTTTCCCCCAGGCAGTGAGAATCTGATTAGAGAAACTGACACACCATTTATCAGCCTCTCCCACATGGTCTGGCAATCAAGACTGGTCATTACCTGGTGATTACCACCCAGAGGTTAAGAACCTGGAACATATAAACCTCCTGTCAATAACTTCTCCAGTGCTTTTATCACATACACCCCCCCGACACACACCTGCTTCGACCAGTGGTGCGGAACACCCGTAGTCTCCAAACAAAAGACATGGGACAAAGCATTGTTAATGTCAGGTGTCTTCAAAACTGGTTGGTTGCACAACGCTACCTTTAATACCTTAAAAGCTTTTTTTGCTTCAGGATTCCACTTAAGGATAACTGACTATTTACCCTTGGTATGGATAGTCAAAAGGACAGCAATAGTGGCAAAATTGGGTATAATTCCTCTACTATATCCTGTATCCTGTGATTCCTAAGAAAGCTCTCACCTGCTTCTTATTTAGGGGTTGTGGACAATTTTGTATTGCCTCAATTTTATCACATTGGGGCTTTATCAAACCCCTGCATATTGTGCATCCAAGATACTTCATCTCTTCCATCCCTAAGTAACACTTTTTTGGGTTGGCTGTTAATCCCGACTCACGGATAGAGTCCAACACTGCTTGTACCCTGGGTAAGTGAGACTGCCAATCAGGACTATAGATGATTACATCATCGAGAGAAGCAGCAGCATACAGTCTATGGAGCCACAGAATGTTATCCATCATCCTCGTAAAGGTGGCGGGTGCCCCATGTAACCCAAATGGCATCATCTTTTATTGGAACAAACCCTCCAGTGCAGTAAAAGCTGTCTTTTATTTTGCATGTCTGTCATTGGCTTTTGCCTGTACCCTTTAGTTAAGTCTAGAGTGGTTAAGTACTGTGCATTTCTCCTGCTCCCAATTAGTTCATCCACACGAGGCCTTGGGTAGGTATCAACCTTAGACCCATTATTCAATTTACATCTTCCTGAATATCACTGGAAAGATGGCGCCATAGTTGTTATTATTTCTCATCTGTTATCATTTTTGTTGTGTTTGTTCATGTAATTAAGCTACTGCATGAATAGGTCTGCCTCCTCTATTTTGCAACTGTTTTGAGACTAAATGGTTTTTACTTGCAATAGCATATTGTTAATTGCACACAGGTGCTAATTATCTATGATTAAGATAGAGGTATATAAATCATATTAAGACACCTCAGGGTCACCTTTGATGAAGCTGCCGTTGTGGGGCACCCCTAATTTTTTGCTTCACCTGATGAGATGGACTTTATTTTTATTGTGCAATACTCGGATTTTGTATTTGCCGTGCAATTTTCCGGACCAACCTCCGCTCACTTTACCCATTATGTGCTGCTGGAATTTTTTCCTGGACTAAACCAGTGACTTATACCTACCAGGTTACCGAACAACTTGAGGATCACAGTGTGCAATCACCTCTCCACTGGCAGGAGATCATTCCTCTATCGTTAAACGGACTGGTAATTATATATTGCAACTGGACTATTGCCCATTACATAGCAACAGCATTATACTTCTTTGGGACTTACCGCAGCAGGGGGTTTATATAGTATCGGGAGCTGCTATTAACCATAAGTTGCCATTTTCATGTGATGCTTTATCTGCTCTACCCAACTGGCTTCTATGTATGTTTTACTGTGTGCAAAATTTTATTGATTATTAGACAATAATCTTTTAACATTACTGTTATTGTATATTGTGATCTCCTGTTACTTCAGCGCAGCGCTAACACCTTTTCTTTCCAAACATTATACTGAGTGGCTACCTTCTAGCCTTCTACTATTCATGCGTTTTTGGGCAGATGTATAAAAACTGTTTTGTGGCAAAATCTCAGAAAAATTGCAGGTTTGTGAGGTTTAACACATTCATGCAGTTAACCATATTTAAGAACACAAACAGCAGCAGATATCAGAGAGAAAAGTGGAGCTTGTGTCTGATAGCCTTTGTGCTTCTTATTGCAAAAATTTACTGGAATAAAGGATCCCTCTATATTGACGCGGTATAAAATATATTTTAACAGGGAGAGTAGGGTTACCGCCGGTTGTCTTCCTATGGTTATCGCCATCTCAGGATGGCGATAACTGGGGATCAGTAGAAAAATGAATGCTTTATTAGCAAAATAAATAATTAAATTTTTTGTATTATTAAAGTGAGTGGACCAGCTTCGCCTCTGGAAACAGTGCTTACTAATTAGTAGCAGTGTATGTCAAAAAATTATTTCCTACCTCCAGCCTTCCCAATTCCTATGGGACAGTGCCCATTTCAGGGGACTGACCTGCTGTCCCACTGTCTGAGGAAGGCTGTGTGCGCCCATGCTCATGATAATGCTTAGTAAACCCCCTGTGCCAGATTACCATCAGATAATATTGGGAAGTACAGTATGTGTTTTATAGTATAGTTATTCTGCACTATTTAGTTCTTCCAATAACAGTGGATGGCCAGTTTGCTGTGTACACATCTTTTCCACATCCCTTGTTTCGCTAGAGAGTGTCTGGGTCTAAATTACTGTAAGGTGAACTGAGCATGGCTATCACATTGACACTTATGTAGAGACTAGCTGAAGTACCCGGCATTGTCCGAGTTTAAATCTTTAAGTTATTAGGTTTTATTATGTGATGTCATCCAAATCCATCCAGTGACTGGTCCAGAACAGGCTCCCAGGGTCAAATTTCTGTCTGGCGCACTCAGCCAGAAGGTCCAGTCAGGACCCCAACCACTCCATTAGGCATCCCAGACCAAGTGCCACCCCTCTGAAGTTTTTATCCATATCCATCCAGTGGAAGGCCCAGAATAGGCTCCCCACGGGTCAAAGTTCTGCACAGCATCCCCAGGTCAAAGTTGTGCCCAGCGTACACCAATGGGAGGTCTGACCGGGACCTCAACCCTCTAGTATGTCTTCTAGGATCCAATGTTACCACTCTGTGAAGTTTTCATCCAAATCCATCCAGTGTAAGGCCCAGAACACGCACCCAGGGTCAAAGTTCTACCCAGCATCCCTGGGTCAAAGTTCTGCCCAGCGTACACTAACAGGAGGTCCTGATCAGGACCCTAACCCCACCTTAAAACCTGGCCACGATCCAACTGGACCACCTTGCATTGGTTTCATCCCAATCAGTGCAGGTCAAACAGGCCAATTAATTTTCTATTTAAGATTTGTCATTGCATTGTTGCGTTGTCGCTATGTGGTCAGCTTACTTTTTCAATACTAAATAACTATGTAAGATTTGGCAACGTTACCTTGAGAGCTGTGGGAGATATTCACCAACAAACAAACAAACTTCTTTTATATATATAGATTAACATATATTTGTTTTTTTTGCTTAAGATACATAAATCATTTCTCTGCATGTAAAACAACTGACTACACCTGGAGAGGCAGAATATGGAAGGGTAGGGATGGGCAAGTGGTGGCCAGGTGTAGTAAGGGCATGTAATTGTGAATCAGGCACATGCAGGCTTGTATGTCTTGTGGAGTGGGACTGCTGGTGCAACAATACACAATACTGGTGATTACTGTCAGCATCATTAGCTAAAGGCTCCTGACTGGTTGACTGCGTATTGATTCTACAGCTGATTATACTATTGTTTGCCTATTTGACCTTTCAATTATCTGAATTATACATTGTTACTCTATTACTCAGTAGAGATGAGCGGTTCGGATTCTGTGGAATCCGAACCGCTCCGAACATTGGGGATCCGAGTCCACCCGAACCCTGTTCGGGTGTTCACCGCCTGACTCGGATCCCCGTTCGGGGCCGAACAGCAGCCGCCTGATGTCGTATTCTCACTAGAGAATCCGACATCAGGGCTCCTATTGTGTAGGGCAGAGCGCTGTGATAGCGCTCTGCCGTACACAGACACAAACACACAGCCACCAGCGGCAGCTGTGCGTTTGTTACAGCAGCCAATGAGAGTCACACAGACTCTCATTGGCTGCTGCACGGAGGGAGCCGGCTGGAGCTCACACATGAGCTCCGTCTTCCGGCTCCCTCCTCAGCGTGTGACAGCAGAGCGGACGGCGAGGGAGCGGGGATTCAGGTAAGTTATTTATTTATTTATTTTACTTGTGCAAGGGCCGCGGGCGCTACTGGAGGGGGTCTGCTACTGGGGGTGCGGGGGGGCCATACTACTGGGGGGGCCTGCTACTGGGGGAGGCTATACTACTGGGGGTGTCTGCTACTGGGGGGCTATACTATTGGGGGGGTCTGCTACTGGGGGTCCATACTACTGAGGGGCCTGCTACTGGGGGGGCTATACTACTGGGGGGGTCTGCTACTGGGGGGAGTCTGCTACTGGGGGGGGCATACTACTGAGGGGGCCTGCTACTGGGGGGGGCCATACTACTGGGGGGGCTTACTACTACTGGGGGGGCTTACTACTACTGGGGGGGCCATACTACTGGGGGGGCATACTACTGGGGGGGCTTACTACTACAGGGGGGGCATACTACAGGGGGGGCATACTACAGGGGGGGCTACTACTGGGGCAGCCTACTACTGGGGGGGCATACTACTGGGGGGGCCATACTACTGGGGGGGCTGCTAATGGGGGGCATACTACTGGGGGGGGGTCTGCTAATGGGGGCATACTACTGGGGGGAATTCTACTGGGGGCACTGCATAGGGGACCCTACTACTAAGGGGACTGCATAGGGGACACCACTGCTGGGGGCATTGTGTAAGGGACACTGCTACTGTGGGCATTGTGTAAAAGGGTCACTACTGTGGGCATTGTGTAAAAGGGTCACTACTGTGGGCATTGTGTAAAAGGGGCACTACTGTGTATCGTAACATAAATAAGAGACACTACTTTATGGTGTAATGTGAATCAGGCCCTATGTGCGGTGTAATGGGAATAAGATTGTGCACTGTGACTCCTTGGGCCGTAGCCCACTATGTAAACAAGTACTGTGATTCTGCTGGCCGTACCCCACTGGGTGGGTGCACTACTTTTCATTTCTGCCACAGCTGTGAGGCAATGTGTCATAGATGTGCTTTATACTGTGGTGTCTGTGTCGTTGTGCCACTGCTTTGTCACTTAGTAACCAGTCAGCTCACTGCAACCTTTGGCCAATAATGTTGAAAACAATATTATAAGCTGTGATATGGTCTAAATTGACTGGAAATTAATGTTATTGAGGTTAATAATACTCTAGGAAGAAAAAAAAGACCAATTTATGTGATTTTAGCTTTTTTTGTCAATTTTTGTAAAAAAATCCAAATCCAAATCCAAAGCCAGTCACCGCAGTTTGGCAAATCCAAATCCAAATCCAAAGCCGGACGACAAATTAGAACCAAATCCAAATCCGGCAAAAATGGTCCGGCGCACATCCCTATTACTCAGTAAGTTACCTGGAGGAGCAGGACCATTGATCAACATGGTGCTTGGTTACGATTTGCCTATTTGTTAGCCAAACATCTGTGATGGCTGGCCACACCCCCTCTGGATGTGGATGACCACATTCCTTAAGTAAAGGCCCTTATCACGCAATATAATAGTGGGCCCTTCATGTCCCAGTCCGACACTGGTTAAACACATTCGAAAATATATGGTAAGCCACCTACCACATCAAGGCATCTCTACCAAAGGTCTAAATAATTTTACCCCTACTCCTAGAAGGGGAGGACTACTGGCTTGTGGGGAGATCTAATGGCATATGTGGTGGTCTGTTGGGCATGCAATGGTCATGTAGAAGTTCTGATGGCATGTGGGGAGGTCTGAGGGTATGTAAGGGGAACTTGACACCCTTCAAAACTGGGGGAGGGGGACTGATAGTATATGCTTGCTCTGTGCCATGGCTCAAAATTACACATTTGTGTCCGCCGGGCCAGCAGTTGGAGTAGCTAAGAAGGGGGCCCTGTTTGTTTAATTTCTCAGCCATGGATAGGCATATATGCGTGCTTCTTTAGATCTGCACCAAAATGGACAAATCTACTTGGCCTACTTTAGAACACTCCTTTCTCAATTCTACTTCTTCAGGAATAATCAAGTGTAAGTGGTGAATGACATGTTCCATGTTATGGGGTCTATTTACTAAGTAGTGTTAGGAGACAGAGTGAAAAGTGATAAGAAAGTGATAAGGTGCCAGCCAATCCGCTTCCAACTGTCATTTTTCAAACACAGCCTGTGAGATGACAGTTGGGAGCCGATTGGCTGGCACCTTATACACTTTTCACTCTGTCTCCTAACACTGCTTAGTAAATAGACCCCTTAATCATATATTTGCTTACCTGCCCATGTTCATGCCTATATATTGGGAAAACGAACAGGCTTTTCCCAATTTATTCCCAGGAACGGCTTGCTAACCACAAATTGCACAAACCGGTAGCTAGGCATTTTTAAGAATCCAAGTACCAACTTGCATCCCCGAGGTGCACGCTGATCGATTGTGTCCCTGCTCTCAGATATGGTGGTGACCCTGGTAAAATGTTACTGCAAAAAAAGACCATGTGGATCCATAAAATGAACACTATGGGCCTGATCAGAGGAGAACACTAATGCTGCTGCGACCTTGACTTTTTTAAGCACCGCAATTGCATCTTTATGCTAATACCGCAGCCGATGGAACTCATGCTGGGAGCCCACCTGGTGAGGTGCTAATCTGTCGTTTTCCCTTCAAAGTAGCACCACTACACCTACCCAATGGAGGCACAGAATGTCCTCCTGAAGATGAGCAATGAAATGAGTGCAATTGCATAAAAGTTATTTACATATGCAAGTCTCAAGCTTTGAAGTCTGACCAGCCGCAAACACTGCAGCTCTCCTGCTGCTCTGTGAGCTCTCATGCTGTGAAGGAGATCGCAATGGCTAATTTATGCACATCCAGCAGACGGCGTTTAAATGGTCTGACTCGCCTGTGTTTTTCTGACCACCCCCTATTACCTCCCCCAAACGTTAACTACCTGTCACTCACTTTGCGAGTGATTCCTCATGCGCAATGGCAAACAATTGCTCGATCTGCAGAAATATCGGCTTTGCGAAAATCCCTGAATCAAGCCCAGTGTTTTATTACAGACATTTTTTCCACAAACTCACAAAGAAAACAAAGATCAGGAAAATACTTGTTGAGGAAGTTATGAACTTCCCTTTGTGTAAGCCACAGCTTTCAGCCTGACCGTAAATTATTATTTCTTATTCTGTTGTCACTTCCCATTCACACCAGCATTAATAAATGTTTTAAGAATATATATACTGTATATCTTTCCCCCAAATTATCAATCTGCACACAAAGCATTTTAGTATCTTCAGGGGTCAATCCATCATCATTTTAAAATGTTCTCCTACTTTTGCAGAAATTAATGATCGGGGCCATTTATTATAAAGGTAAAGCAGGAGACATCACAGAAATCTCCTGCTTACCATCCAGCCCCGACATAAATTAATCAAACTTCAAAAATATAATATTTTCAGAGCTTGCAGGAGCATTCACTATCTTCAGGTTTGCGAAGATTCGGATCCCTCCATCCCTGTCCAGCCCCTTCCCAGTTCGCGCAGGTGCACTAGCACTGCCGAGTCTGACTCAGCAGTGCTAACTTCCACTGCTACGGAAATAGCAGTGTAAGAGATTGCGTAAACAGCTGATTCCAGATCAGCTGTCTCTGCACCGGAGCAATGTTGAATTGCTCTGAATTTCTATTCAGCACTGCTACTCGCAGCGAGTTGTATACTTAATTATCGGATAAAAACATGATTAATGGACCCCTCAGTGTCTTATGTTTTCTACGAAGCTGCAATACTTTCTTTAGGTTTATCACAGGGCTCATTATTCATGACATAGAAGTAAAGAATATTTCTGTTTGTTCAAATTGTTATAACAATACTATGTTGCAATTTTTGGTGATAAATATCCAAAGAATTGCTATGAAGTTTAGTAATCTGACTGAATGCTGAGCATGGATGTGCAGCCAGGTAGAAAGGGGAGGCAGAGCTCCCCCTGTCATACTCCTGAGATTTGATATAAAAACAATTTTAATAATACAAAGATATATATAACTTCTAAAAATCGTCTTTCTTTATTGTAATCATTATTATAGTTAACACTCACCAGCTTTGTGGAGCTCCCTGGGACTGCAGGTAGACGAGACATGAGGCAGCAACAGCTCAGCCTCGCTTCTATATAGTCAGACACTGCTTGCAGAGCTGAGGGTGGGGCTATACCACGGGCAGTAAGCTGCACAGAAAGAGAGCTAATAGAGGCATGCCTCTGAGTATGGGGGCATGCCTTGAGCACTTATGGACACCTTGGATGTGTCATATGACCAGGAAGTGCACTGCAGTGTATAGAGATCGGAGCTCAGTCAGCAACAATGAAGAGAAGACACAGTGATGCAGATAGCAGAATCAGTGAACACTGAAGCTTTGTGTAGCCCATCGCTATCCGGGTCTCGCGCATGCGCACGACGAAGCCGGCTCCATTGTGCACATGCGCACTGGCCCACCATCGACCCAGTTGCGAGCGCACAGTGCTTGCGACTGGGTCAGAATCAGGCCCAGAGTGCCCTTACACTCTTTTCATCACCAGCACTGTGAAGAGACCTTAAGCTCAGGGTCGTAACTAGGGTGGTGCGACATGTGCCATGGCACCGCAGACTCTGGGCCTGATTCAGCAGCATACACAAATGCAATTGCAGCTGCAATTTAGTACGGAATAGCTGCGAAAATATTCTAATGCCTCCCACAGCTCAGGCAGCATAAAGACGTCCACTGCTGCTTTCTCATATCTGTCCAATGTCACTGTTATGCGTAAATATGGGTACCAGTGACGCACATCAGCGAAGTACGCAGATTTTACAACAATGACCAGTTGCAGACACTGCAAATCTCCTCGCACGCAGAGAGCTCTCATGCTGCATATGCAATCGAAGAGGCTAATTTATACACACCCTAGAAACTGCGTTCAAATGGACAGACACGCCTGCGTTTTTATGAGCAGTCCCCAGCACCACCCCCAAACGATGAGAGCCTGTCATTCACTTTACAATGGATTCCTCTGTGCATCCGTAATAGCACTGCAATCGTTGCACACGCACAGTGCTGCTTATATGCATGCACCATGGTAAACAATTGCTCGGTCTGCGTGCATTTGCATATGCCGCTGAATCAAGTCGTCTGTTCACTGGTGAGTCTGGAATATCACATTAGCCAGTCTGGCTCATCTCGGCTTTGTCCCACCTCCTCCTCCCTGTCCTGCTTTCAGTTTCCACTTATTAGGCCACTTCATATGCCACCTTCTCCTCCTCCCCTCCTCTCCATGCTGCTGCCACCTTTTCCTCCCTGTGCTTGTATCTGCAATGGAAGGAGATGCGTGGATTAGGGGCATTCCATGCTGACCACATCTCCCGCTGCACATTGAGCCACTCTGTCTGATGATTGCAGAACAGGGGAGCTGCAGATGGAATCTACATAATGGGCACAGTAACCACTCCTGCATCAGCATTCTGCAACCGGAGGCAGACCTGCTTCTAAATTGAAAGTCTCCACCCTTGGCCAGCCAGGACTTTACTTCATTGTCACACAAGTCTGCTACCAACCGAGTCACAGCCATCCAACACAATACAGTCTGACCAGCTACTACTGATCACCATCCCCAAGTTTTACCAAGGAACTAGGGATGGCCATCGACCATCGATGATTCATAATAATTGATGGTTTATGGTTGATGTCGAATGCTTTTGCCATCGATGGGGGAGAACCAGTTGGTTTTCCTCAATCAATGTTTAAGCATAACCAAATGTTTTTTTGATTACAATGTGCTGGGACTCGAAGCATAGCTCAATGGTAACACCACCGATGGTCATCCCTACAAGGAACTGGACTCAATTATTATTATTATTATCATTTGTTTATATGGTGCCACAAGTGCCTTACAAAGTACATAAACAAATAGATTGATTTACAGTGACTTACAGTACAGTACAGTACAATACAATACATTACAGGACATAAATAATATACATTGCTACATTCGCGATCATAACACCCAGATAAGCAACAATGCAAATCAACCAAGTGTTAGGTGCCCTGGTAGAGAGTAAGAAGTAGATGAAGGTAGAGTAAGGAAAAGCACAAGAGGGTAGCGGGCCCTGCTCATAGGAGCTTACTAATTACCCACTATGTCATCCACCAGCACCTCCCTCCCTCAGTCATAGATTAGCCCTCTCTCCTTCTGCTCCCCTCCTCCTTCCCACTGACCCCCCTCTCTCTGCTCCCCTCCTCTCTCCCTCTGGGCACACATGGAACGCAGCTGCGAAAATATGCTAACAGTTCCAAAGTTTACCAGAGCATAGGGACACCCACAATTGCCTTCTCATCTGTGTACAACGTTGTGTAACTGAGGAGGCAGACACAGGATTTTCTGGGGGGGTTATCATACATGTATATTATTAAACACACACACACACATATATATATATATATAATATATATGTATATAAATATATAGCAAACGTATATATATATTATATGAAACATACACAATAACACACACATATTCAGTATACACACTACCACATAGCTACACATATACAGGGGCGCCGAGAGGGGGGGGAGCGGGTACTAATTACTCGGGCCTGAGCTTGCTGGAGTGGCCCGGCGGAGGCCCGTGTCTGGCGCCACCACCCCCTCCCTCTTACATCAAAGCAGCCCAGCGCACACACTGCTGTGTGCTGGGCTGCACTGGGAGATTGCTCTCAGCTGCTAAATCTCCTATGCCTGTCTCCTATGCCTGTGGGGAGAGAGATCACACTGATCGCGCCCCCACTGGCTATGCGCTGGGCTGAGGTGTTCACAGCGCCTCCCTCTCCCAGTGTGCAGCGCCGCTGCAAAAAGGTTTTCCCCCTAAGGGGACGTGGCCACATCTCCTGTGCTTAGGCCACGCCCCCTTCTTCCCCCGGGTCCTGCACCTGCACATATATACACATTCATATACATTTATACACTCACTAACACATACAAACATATATACACACACAAATACATAGATACAGACTAACACATTCATACACATACAGTTAGGTCCATAAATATTGGGACATTGACAGAATTTTCATATTTTGTCCTCTATTCACCACCACAATGGCTTTGAAAGGGTAATTACATCCAAATCAGGTGAACGGTGTAGGAATTACAATGGTTTCTATATGTGCCTCCCACTTTTTAAGGGGCCAAAAGTAATGGGACAAACTAAACAATCCTAAATCTAACTTTCACTTTTTAATACTTTGTTGCAAATCCTTTGCAGGCAATTACAGCCTGAAGTCTGGAACGCATAGACATCACCAGACACTGGGTTTCATCCCTGGTGATGCTCTGCCAGGCCTCTAATGCAAATGTCTTCAGTTCCTGCTTGTTCTTGGGGCATTTTCCCTGCAGTTTTGTCTTCATCAAGTGAAATGCATGCTCAATCGGATTCAGGTCAGGGGATTGACTTGGCCATTGCATAACATTCCACTTTTAGCCTCTTTGGTTGCTTTTGCAGTATGCTTCGGGTCATTGTCCATCTGCACTGTGAAGCGCTGTCCAATGAGTTCTGAAGCATTTGACTGAATATGAGCATATAATATTGCCCGAAACACTTCAGAATTCATTCTGCTGCTTTTGTCAGCAGTCACATCATCAATAAATACAAGGCAACCAGTTCCATTGGCAGCCATACATGCCCACGCCATGACACTACCACCACCATGCTTCACTGATGTGGTGGTATGTTTTGGATCATGAGCAGTTCCTTTCCTTCTCTTCTCTTCCCATCACTCTGGTACAAGTTGATCTTTGTCTCATCTGTCAATACGATGTTGTTCCAGAGCTATAATGGCTTTTTTAGATGTTGTTTGGCAAACGCTAATCTGGTCTTCCTGTTTTTGTGACTCACCAATGGTTTGCATCTTGTGGTGAACCCTCTATATTCACTCTTGTGAAGTCTTCTCTTGATTGTTGACTTTGACACATATACACCTACCTCCTGGAGAGTGTTCTTGATTTGGCCAACTGTTGTGAAGGGGTTTTCTTCACCAGGAAATAATTCTTTTGTCATCCACCACAGTTGTTTTCCGTGGTCTTCCGGGTCTTTTGGTGTTGCTGAGCTCTCCGGTGCATTCTTTCTTTTTAAGAATGTTCCAAACAGTTGATTTGGCCACACCTAATGTTTTTGCAATCTCTCTGATGGGTTTGTTTTCATTTTTCAGCCTAATGATGGCTTGCTTCACTGATAGTGACAGCTCTTTGGATCTCATATTGAGAGTTGACAGCAACTGATTCCAAATGCAAATGTCACACCTAGAATCAACTCCAGACCTTTTACCTACTTAATTGATAATGAAATAACGAGGGAATAGCCCACACCTGTCCATGAAATAGCTTTTGAGTTGATAGTCCCATTACTTTTGGCCCCTTAAAAAGTGGGAGGCACATATTGAAACTGTTATAATTTCTACACTGTTCACCCGATTTGGATGTAATTACCCTCAAATTAAATCTGAAAGTCTGCAGTTAAAGCACATCTTGTTTGTTTCATTTCAAAACCATTGTGGTGGTGAATAGAGGCCAAAATCTGAAAATTCTGTCAATGTCCCAATATTTATGGACCTGACTATATATACACACACTAACATACATACACACTAGAATATTACATACATGATTACACTGTTAATGCAGCAACTGCAGGTTGCTAATGGGGACGGGTACCACGCATCATTAGGCCCAGCCCCCTCGCGACATAATGCAGCAATTTGTGGGGATATTGGGGGCGAGGTAGGAAGAAATCGGTCTGTCAGGGGGGTTTATAGGTACTCATGTGCAATGGCAAACAATCGCTCCATCTGCATAAAATCACCATTGCATCCATCTCTGAATCAGGCTCTTTGTTCTAAGGGCTGATACACACTAAGTAACCATGAAAACATAAATCAATAGCTATTTTGCAGCAGTCTAGTCAGTGGCATCAACCTCATGGTGGACGCAGCAAGAATGTATCTTGCTGCAACCTTACTGCAGTAATAAGGGTCAAATTTTAACATTTATCGGGGATACTCGCTCCACTAAATGAATCCAAAATGCTATGCATAGACATAACTGTTGGCAGCACAAATTTTGGAGGGTACTTGAGCAGGTCTGTAACTAGGGGGGGGGGGCCGGACTTGAGGGGGGTGCCGGGGAGAAGTTGCCGGGAGGCTAGGTTGCTGCTCTTATGGGTTTGGAGCCGCATCCCGGCCTTGAAAGGCACAGAGACACCGTCAGTCTAATGTAGTGCTGGTCGCAAGCCAATCAGTGTTCATGGACCGGCAGCCAATCAGCAGATGCTGCCGGTCCTTGAGTTCCAATTGGTTTGCGAATGGTGCCACATTACAATGATGGCATTACTGACAATTCCCCAGCATGTGGCGCGCCGCCCTGTGCCACCCCGAGCTCACCCACCGCACGGCCCTGGCAGGTAAGAGAAGGGAGATGGGGCCTTACTGTGGCTTAATGTAAAAGAGACCTTACTGTGGCATAATGTGTAAGGAGCCTTACTGTTGCATAATGTGTAAGGGGCCGTACTGTGGCATAATGTAAAGGAGGCAGGGCCGGATTAAGGCGGGGGCGACAGGGGTGGTCGTCCCTGGGCCCCCACACACGGAGAGGCCCCCACTAGCAGCGGTGTGCTGTCTGAGCCCGCCGCTAGTGTCCCTTCCACTAGTATAGTGTAGACCGTGCAGTGAGCGCGGCCACACTAGACAGTGAATACACACAGCCGCCAGCGGCAGCTGTGTGTATGTTACAGCAGCCAATGACAGTCAGACAGACTCTCATTGGTTGCTGCACAACGGAAGGGAGCCGGCTCCCCCCCGCATGTGGTGATGATGGGAGAGACGTCATGACGCTGACGTCTCTCCCAACTGTGCAACAGAAGAGCCGGGACTCGCGTCAGGAGCAGGGATTCAGGTAAGCTTTTTTGTGTGTGTGTGTGTGGGGGGGGCACTGTCACTGCATAGGGGGGGAGCTACAAGGGTCACTGTATAGGGGGGCCACTTTATGGGGGCACTGTATACGGGGGTGTTTGCTACTGAGGGCAATGCATAGGGGGGGCTACTACTGGGGCACTGTATAGGTGGGGACTACTACTGGGGGCAGAGCATGGGGGGGACTACTACTGGGGGCAGAGCATTGGGGGGACTAATACTGGGGGAAATGCTTTTGGGGGAATACTACTGGGGGCACTATATAATGAACACTGCATAGAGGGGATTACTACTGGGGGTACTGTATAGGGGGGTACTACTACTGAGGGCAATGCATAGGGGGACAACTACTGGGGGCACTGTATAGGGGGGACCACTACTGTGGGCATTATATAAGGGGCACTGCAAAGAGAAGACCAATACTGGGGGCACTGCATAGGGGGCACTGTATAGAGGGGACCATTCCTGGGGACATTGCATAAGGGGCACTTCTACAGTGGGCATTGCAAGAGGGGCATTAAGGTGAATAGAAAGAAAAAAAAATCCTAGGGTGACGAGAAACGGTGGTATATAGGGGCCCCCACAAGTTTGTTGCCCAGGGGCCCCCACAGACCTTAATCCGGCCCGAAACGAGGCCTTGCTGTGGCATAATGTAAAGGGGGCATTACTGTTTCATAAATGTATAAGGGGCATTACAGTGGCTTAATGAATAAGGGGCATTACTGTGGCTTAATGTATAAGGGTCATTAGAAACATAGAAATAGAATTTGCCAGCAGATAAGAACCACTTGGCCCATTTTAAACATATTGTTACCTCAACCCTTATTGATCCTTACTTCTTCTGAAGGATATCCTTATGTCTATCCCATGCATGTTTAAATTGCTCTACTGTCTTAGGGGTCTATTTACTAAGCAGTGTTAGGAGAAGTGAAAAGTGAAGAGTGAAAAGTGATAAGGTACCAGCCAATCAGCTCCCAACTGTCATCTCACAGGCTGTTTGAAAAATGACAGTTGGGAGCTTATTGGCTGGCACCTTATCACTTTTCACTTCACCTAACACTGCTTAGTAAATAGACCCCTGAGCCTCTACCACCTCTGATGGGGGGCTATTCCACTTGTCCACTACCCTTTCTGTGAATTTTTCCTCAAATTTCCCCTGAACCTACCACCCTCCAGTTTCAGAACATGTCCTCTTGTTCTAATACTTCTCTTTCTTTGAAGAATGTCTCCTTCCTTTACCTTGTTAAAACCCTTTATATATTTGAATGTTTCTATCATGTCCCCCCTTTCCCTTCTCTGCTCCAAACTATACATATTAAGATCTTTTAGTCTTTCCTGGTACGTTTTGTGGTGTAGACCTTGCACCATTTAGTTGCCCTTCTTTGTACAGTCTCTAATGTATTAATATCCTTCTGGAGATATGGCCTCCAGAACTGAACACAGTATTCGAGATGAGGACGTACCAATGACCTATACAGTGGTATTTTCACTTCTTTCTGCTACTGATTCCTCTCCCTATGCAACCAAGCATCTGACTTGCCTTCCTCATTCCTTTGTTACAATGTTTGCTTGCCTTTAAGTCACCTGAAATAGTGACTCCTAGATCACTTTCCTCAGTCAGTACTTTCCAGTATAGTGCCATTAATACTATATTTAGCTTTTGGATTTTTGAGACCCAAGTGCATGATCTTGCATTTTATGGCATTAAACTGTAGTTGCCGCGTTCTTGACCATTCCTCTAGTCTACCTAGATCATCAATCATTTGTATTACCCCTCCTGGTGTGTCTACCCTGTTGCATACCTTTGTGTCATTTGGAAAAAGGCATAGTTTCCCTTCAATACTATTTGCAATGTCACAAATAAAGATATTAAACAGCACTGGTCCAAGTACAGATCCCGGAGGTACTCCACTGGTAACATTTCCCTCTTGAGACTGCACTCCGTTTACTACAACTCTCTGTTTCCTATCCTGCAGCCATGATCTTATCCATTCAATTATCTTTGTATCCAATCCCATGCTTTCCAGTTTATTTAACAGTCTGCAATGTGGAACAGTGTCAAAAGCCTTGCTAAAGTCTAGATAAGTTATATCTATGGCCCCCCCTTTATCTATTTCCTTAGTCATCCAGTCAAAAAAGTCAATAAGATTTGTTTGACATGATCTCCCCCCAGTAAATCCATGCTGTTTGGAGTCCTGCAAATTGCTGGATTTGATATAATCTACGACTCTTCTTTTAAGAGTGTTTCCATCAATTTTCCTACTACTGATGTAAGGCTCACTGGTCGGTAGTTGCTTGCCTCTTCCTTGCTTCCACTTTTGTACAGTGGGACAACGTTTGCTCTTTTCCAGTCCCCTGGAATTACTCCTGTAGCTAGTGACTGGTTTAATAATTCTGTTAATGGTGATACCAGCACCCCTTTTAGCTCTTTTAGTATCAATGGATGTATCCCATCTGGCCCCATTGATTTATCCACTTTCAGTTTTGAGAGTTCTGTTAGGATCTTCTCCTCTGTAAATGTGCTTGTTCCTACCTCATTTTTCTGATTACACCTGCAACTTAACTGTGACCCTTTGCCCTCTCTTTCAGTAGTGAATACTGAACAAAAATAATTATTAAGATGATCAGCTATTACATTATCTCCCTCAACAAGACTCCCTCTTTCTGTCTTTAGTCTTTTATTCCACCTTTTGTTTTTATCCTTTCGCTTATATACTTAAAAAGTTTTGCCCCCTTTACCCACTGACTGTGCCATTTTCTCCTCTGCTTTTGCCTTTGCACATCTGATAACTTTCTTATCCTCTTTCTGTTTTACAAGATACACCTCTTTGTCCTCATTATTTTGCGTCTGCTTGTATTTCCTAAAGGCCCTCTCGAGATTCATAAACGGTGAAGTATTAAAAATAAAGATAAAGAAAGAAATAAGAATTAAAATAATATGCCAAGGGTCATATCACTAAATTGGGCAGAAACTCCTATGAATCAATCAATAGTACTGTCTTATAGATAACGTGTATATGTTTGTGTTGTTCAGGAAATGCAATCTCATTCGCTATTAATTTTTTCTTATAAAGATAATAAATGATGAATATTATGCTGTCCAAATTGTTGTCTCATTTATTTGTGTCTTATATAAGGCAAATACAGTGTTAGCTCATTACTACCAGTGAGTATCCTATGCAATGTCTGGCTTGAATCTGCCAGATATATAGTAGCAACCTGGCTAGTATCCAGTTATATCAGAAAAATATTGTACTCTGGTTCTGCAGTATTGGCAATAACTGTGTCAGTCTATCACCACACACGATCTCATTAGCTATTACTGTGACTTATAAATATTATGCTGTCCAAATTATTTGTTGTCTCCTTTATTCATATCTTATGTACAGCAAATACAGTATTAGCTCTTTACTGTTAATGGTAGCCAGGTCAGCTGAGAGCTGCGGCGGGCCCCGGGTAATAGGGGGCGTGGCCTAATCATGGGAGGCGTGGCCACGCCCCCTTCCCGAAAAAAAAAAATAGATATGCAGTGCCGCGAAGCGGCTCTGCGCGCTGGGGAGAGGGGGCGCTCTGAGCCCCCTCAGCCCGGCGCAAAGCCAGGGGGGGCGGGATCAGTGTGATCGCTCCCCCCACAGGCTTAGGAGACTGCTGTGGTTGCTGCTCAGCAGCCACGAGCAGTCTCCACTGCAGCTCAGCACACGCTGTGTGCTGGGCTGCTGTGAGGGAGGGGGAGCGGCGCCGGACCCGGGCCCCCGCCGGGCCCCTCAGGAAGCCCGGGCCCGGGTAATCTGTACCCGCTCCTCCCCCTCTCGGCACCCCTGATGGTAGTGGGTAGCACACCTCCTTGACACATGAATTATTAAGAAACAATATTTATCTACTTTGTATTTCTAAGGTGGTCATCGAGTAGAATCTGTGCGGTGTTTTACATTTACATAATATTTCCTAAAGCCCATCTTTTTTGCTTTCACAATACTTGCTACCTCTTTCCCAAACCACACTGGCTTCCTTTTCCTTGTGGTTTTCCTAACCCTTTTGATACAAAGGTCTGTTGCCTTTAATATTGCACTTTTTACATTTTTGCACCTCTCCTGCACTCCTTTGAAGTTCCTCCACTCTGCCAAAGATTCGCTTACACATCTTCCCATCTCTGCAAAATCAGCCTTCCTAAAATCTAACACCTTTGTTTTTGAATGGGGTGAGTCAGTATCTGTCTTTATTCTGGACCATACTGCTTGCTGATCACTGGATCCCAGGTTTCACCCACTTTTACATCAAATATTCTGTCTCCATTTGTAAGTATTAAGTCTAATATTGCGTCTTTCTGAGTGGGCTCCCTCACCAACTGCTGGAGGGAGGCTCCCTGCAATGAATTCAGGATGTCCCTACTTCTAGTGGAACTTGCCACAGACACCTCCCAGTTTATATCGGGTAGATTAAAACCTCTCCTTTTAATGCCATTTTAGTGATGTCCTGCAATAGTTTATTGTTCAGTTCCTCTTCCTGACCTGGTGGTTTGTAGATCACCTCAATACAAAGAATCACTTTCTCCCCTGTTTCTATAGTCACCCAAAGGGACTCGTTTTTTTCTTCAATACTATGGGGCATATACAATTGGGCACAAGGTTTAGCGAGTTAAAAACTTCACGCACCTCGCGTCCAATTCCAGAATACCGCGGGTATGCGCGCTCCCGCTACCTGCAGTATTCAATTAAAACAATAGTGGTAGCAGGGTTTTCAGCTCTGAAAACCCCACACCACGTAAAATGAAAACAAAAAACAAAACACCTACCTGGCAGGGGGTCTCCGCGGATCCCAGTGGCTTCCCCTCTCTCTCTCTCGAGGGGCTGATGGGAGAAGCGAGGGCTGCTGGGAGATGTAGTTCTCCCAGCGCCCATTTCAGGGGGGGCCACACACACCGCACCGGGGGTCACTCACACACACACTCATGCACACACACACTCACTCACTCATACACACTTACATACACCACACACACTGACATACTCACCCTGCTGCAGAAGATGCTGGATGCAGAAGACAGCGCTTCGGAAGGTGAGTAATTAAGGACTAATTAAGTTAATTGGATTCTTCCAATTGCTTAATTAGTCCTCAGTGGGGGGTGCCGCGGGGGTGTCAGAGCAAGTACTGGTGATTTTTCCTTAAATCATCGATTTTAAGAAAACTCACGCTTGCTCAGGAGGTGTGTGAAAAAAAAACTCCCGGTGCATGTTTTTAAAAAACCACGCACCTAATAGAATAGCAAAAAACTTGCACCTGCAGGAAAAACCTCGCAGGTGTGGGTTTTTTGCTATTCTCACGCCCAATTGGATATGCCCCTATGTATTAACGTTAACGTAGTATTTATGCTTCCCTTGACATACATTGCTACGCCTCCTCCTATTCTTCCCATTTTGTCCTTCCTAAATAAAGTATATCCTGGTATAGCTATGTCCCAGTCATGATTTTCATTGCACCATGACTCCGTAATAGCCACAATATCCGGAATTGGTATGTAATACTGCCGGCTGCACTAACCCTAACCCTCCCTTAGGGGTGCCTAACCCTAACCTCCCCCCAAGTGCCTAACCCTAATCCAACCTCTAAGTGCCTAAATCTAACCTCCCCTTCCTCGCTGCATAAACCTAAGTCCCCCGAGGGGGTACCTAAGCCAAACCTCCCCCCGGGGGTGCCTAACCCTAACCCTCCATCCCCCTAGCCTAACCCTAACTTCCCGGGGGAGTGCCCAACCCTAAGTTCCCCCCGGGAGCACTAAACCTAACCCTCCCCCCTCCGCTGCTGCCCGCTCACGGTGCCCGGCATCCCTTCGATCGGGATGCTGTGTGCTGGTCTCCCGGCGTCGGTAAAATGAGCGGCGTCTACATCTAGACGCCAATCATTTCACCCTCGCTGGGATATGACAGTCGGGAAGCCGGCTGTCGGTATAATGTCAGCCGGCTTCCCGGTTGCATCCCCAATATCCAGATCATCCCTTGTTATTATTGCAATTAGTTTGGGGATTTATTTCCTAAGCTCCTAGCATTAGCACACATTGCTCTTAGAGTTTTATTTATTTGCTTATTCCTCCTGTTCCTAGGTATGTTCATCTCTCTGCCTATGTTTATTTGGTTTTGTTCTGAATGATCTTCTGTTGCTGTGGATATGCTTCCTGTTCCATTTGCCAGCAGAAATAATACCTCTTGGTTGGGGGAGCAGATTTATTTTTTCTTGTTTGGCTCGCTGTACCCCTCTTCTAGTTTAAATAGTTCTTGGTGAAACTTTCGAACTGTTCACTCAGTATTCTAGTTCCTTTTGAAGATGGGTGCAGGCCATCATATTTGTATAAGATTATGGGGTCTATTTACTAAGCAGTGTAAGGAGACAGAGTGAAAAGTGATAAGAAAGTGATAAGGTACCAGCCAATCAGCTCCCAACCGTCATTTTTCAAACACAGCCTTTGAGATGACAGTTGGGAGCTGATTGGCTGGCAACTTATCACTTTCTTAACACTTTTCACTCTGTCTCCTAACACTGCTTAGTAAATAGACCCCTTATATCTTGCCATATGGCGTGGCTGTGGACTGTCAATCCAAATCCCTCCTCATAACACCACTAAACTTTCAATCGTCAGAGGGGTGCCTTGTGTAACACCATGCGATAAAACACTTTCTTAATAAATTATATGAAATAAAGACTCGGAGACATGAGATTTGGCAGAATAATTAGTTGGTAATTTATTAAAATTACCTAATGAGTATTAAATTAATCTAAACTGATTGGAGATATGGTGGCAAAGAAAGGACGGCAACATACAGCTTACTCCAGCCATGCAGCACACAGACATGCATACCAATCGGACACCGCCTAAGGTGCAGAGCAACCGGTAACTTAAACAACTGTCAACAAAAAGTATCCACTCAACCCTCTAACATGACTACCCACCCGGAAGAGTGATGACGCTATCCCCGGCAGGGTGATCCAGCGATAAAAACGAGTCAAAGAGGGTGAGCGCACCCAAATACTATAAAACTACAAACTGAAAGCTATTTGCACCCTAAGCGACGACCTGCTATTCTTTCCTGCCACAAAAACAGCCAACTCAGACAATCTCACTGAATCCACATAAGGAGGGAGGGTGGGAAGACAGGAACAAAAGAGGCTTTGTCTCAACCCACACACCTAGTTAAAACACACATACCTATCCTATAGGGCAACTAAGTCACATGGTGTTACCCAAGCCAGCCCCCAGACACCAAGTTTGACCCACGACGATCTTATTCAATCACTCTTTTTGTCTTCTGTAACCAAACATTGAAGTTTCTGATGCAATGATTTCTATCTCCCCCTCTGTGTACTGGCAATACTTCTGAAAAAGTTACAGTGGTTGCCACCTGCTTTAGAGCAGTCCTTAAGGCCATACACGCTACAATTATCGGGGCGATCTGCCTAATATCGGCGGTTCACTCCGATAATTGTAGCGTGTGGTGGGGCGACCAAGGGTTAAATATTGCTCGGTCGGGCATGCCGGATTGTCCAGCATGCCCGTCTGATGCGATATTTCCCGTTAAACTGTCGGCCGCATCGGGCAGTGTATGCCCAGCCGCGGCCGACAGACAGACATTTCCTGTGTTCCTTCCTACAGAAGGAACAGGGAAATGTCTCCTCCCCCGGGGGCGGAGTGCGGATGTCTGCTAATACACTGTGAGAGAAATCTCACAGTGTATGCTGGCAACATCTGCGGCTGGCAGCCGGCCAGATAAAATGTCTGTCGGTCTGACAGGCATTTTATCTGGCCGTGTATGCCCAGCATAACTTCCTGAAATCATCTTTTACTGCCATGACTTCAGCATTGGCCAGGTCATTTGTCCCTAGGTGGACAATGACATCCACCTCTTCATCTTTTCTTGCTGCCTTCAACAGTTTTTCCCAGATGTACTCCTCTAATAATGGAATCTCCCAAGAGAAGTGTAGTCCTTTTTGAAGATGTCATTTTCCTGTTCCTATTTCTTTTTCTATAGTCAGTGGAAGACCCCATATATTCATGTTCTGTATTGCCTATATTAGCTGTACCTTCCTGCCCTGCAATAGCAGCATATGAGTTTTGCAGTGCCACAGCTTGTGAGAGGTGTCTGTGTCCCTCTGGAAATCTCTGCCTTTCAGGGCCCACAGTAGTCCAGGCAGTGGCGGATCTAGACTTTTAGGGGGGGGGGGGTGGCTTAAGAATTAATAAAGACTCCTCCACTCTTTATTCATTACAAAGGCTCCCTCCAGCCCATTATGTGCACCAGACCCTCTCCCCCTACCCCACTGATATACTCCACAAACACAGACTGACAGAAATCTTCTGAAAAAGTGACAGACCCCCCCAAACCCCACTGATATGCTCCACAAAGATATACTCACAGCACTCTTCTGAAAACATGACAGGCAGAAGACTCGACCACATTGTCAGCCTGCACAGCCCAGTATCATCAAAATGGCGCCCGCCTCGACGGATTCCCAGTGTCCCCACTGCACATGTCAGAGATCAAATCTCTGACCTTGCGCATGGAAGGAGGACAGGGGGGCCAGCCGTGGAAGAGGTTATTGCCTCAGCCGGAAATACCCACCCACCACTGCCGCACCGCACGGGGTCCTGCCAGCCCGGACACAACTTGTGACTGTGTCAGTGACACAGTGTCAAATAATAGACCCACATGCTGGTGCTACGCCTGTCAGGCAGCAGCACCAGCAGCTAAGCCCGGCCGGCAGACAGTGACACTAGTCGTGTCATTAAGTGGGCGGGATTTTTAGCAATCGGAGCAGTGTACGGGGGCAATCGCCCTGATCCCCCCCCCCTCTGGATCCGCCGGTGAGTCCAGGCAGTATGTCTTCTGGGGGCTCTCTGAGGCAGTGGTGTCCTCAAGGACACAGACATCCTACATATCTCAGCATGCAGTTTTGCTATCTCCTCCTGCAGCAGAGATAATTGCTTACAGATTGGGCAGCAGCTGAGTCTCCAGAATTCTTCCTGCAAAACAAATGCATTACATCCCCTGCACTGCAGTAGGCCAAACATTGTCTCAGATGTAAGTGGTATCGGTAATATGTGTTACTGTTTGTGTGTAATAACTCACCTTTTTTCACATAACTGTAGCATAACGTGTTGTAAGGGGCATTACTGTGGCAGAATGTGTTATAAGGGGCATTACTGTGTTGCATAATGTGTGTAAGGGACATTACTGTGGCATAATGTGTTATAAGAGACATTACTGTGTGGCATAATGTGTTGTAAAGAGCATTACTGTGGAATAATGTGTTAAAAGGGTCATTAATGTGTGGCATAATGTGTTATAAGGGGCATTACTGTGTCACAAAACCACACACCCTTTTCGTCCTCTATGTTGTATTTTTTTGGGGGCGACAAATTATGGCCTTCTCCTGGTGACAAAAATCCTAGTTTAGGCCCTGAATTGAGCACCCACAGAACTGACTTCTATGACTGCAGTACTGAGTGTACTTGAAACATACACTGTGTGGTGTATGCAGCTAACTTCATTGCAGGTAAAATGTTAATTTATAGTGTGAAAAACATTTTACCCTTTTAAATATATTATTAATGTCACTAGATAAGACTGTGTGAATAAGATAGACTTTGGGACTCAAAAGTGATTACTTTAGGATTATTGCAGCACTTTTCATTACTTTGTTCCTAAATTAAGTAAGAACCCCCCCCTTCTAGAAATTCTGGGCCTGATTCTGAGTTGGGAGGAAAACTAAAAAGTGCACTGTGCACCTGGGCAAAACCATGTTGCAATACAGTACTACAGACTACTACAGGTTCCAGCAAGCCAGCCACAACATTGCGGCAGTTGGAGAACCACAAGTGCTACCATGCCTGGAGAGTAAGGACCTAGTGACACCTATACCCCCACTGTGAATAAAATCTAAAAAAAAAACAACCACACAGCGAATATGTTAACCCTTTTTAATCATTTATACGCACTCACATGCACGCTACATACTCCATGGCACTGGTTGGTCCCCTTCTCCAGGTATACATCTAGGGGGCTTCGCAGAAAAATCCACCGAATACGCAAACCCACGGACACAGAAGCACTGTAAGTGTAATTTAACACTTTCTTTACACTGTACACAAAAGCACTGCACAAAACTGACTAATCTATGCAGTGAATAACAGTCTATTGAGAAGGGGCCAATACGACTCGCACATGATGCAACACAAACCACCACCATTTTGACTGCAAAAACTCATGTTGCCGACAGGGCCGGTTCTAGACATTGTGGAGCTCAGGGCGAAAGTTCCCAGTTGCGCCACATGCCCCCTCCCCCCCAGGCCAAAAAAAATAAATACATTTTTTTAGATGGCGTTCCTCTGTGTGTGCTGAAAGCGCGAGTGCTTCCAGAAAGGGGCCGTGTCCTTGCGGAACACACCCGATTCATCACACTGTGGGACGTGCCCAGCACTTACGAAGGTGCTGGGCTTCCCCCAAGCTCTCCCCTCATGGCGAATAATTGCCATGTACAGTAATGCACCTTACACAGTATGTCTTACACAGTAATGCCATTTATAACACATTATGCCACATGTAGTAATGCCCTGTATAACACATTATGCCACACGCAGTAATGCCCTGTTTAACTTTATGCCACACACAGTAATGCCCTTTATAACACATTATGCCACACACAGTAATGCCCTTTATAACACATTATGCCACTCACAGTAATGCCCTGTATAACACATTATGCCACACGCAGTAATGCCTTTTATAACACATTATGCCATATGCAGTAATGCCCTGTATAACACATTATGCCACACGCAGTAATAACCTGTATAGCACATTATGCCACACACAGTAATGCCCTGTATAATACATTATCTCCAATTCAAATTACGCCACACAGAAGTCCCTTATTCATGTTATGACACACAGTGGTGCCCCTTTTACACAATGCCCAAATGAGTACCCATTAAACACAAGGCCCACAGTAGTAGTGCCCCTAATACAATGCCCACAGTAGTAGTGCCCCTTACACAATGACCCCAGCAGTGGTGCCCCCCATTGCAGTGCCCTCATTAGTGCCCACAGTGGTAATGCCCCCATTGGTAATGTCCCTTATAGCCATGCCCTCCTGGGGCCATGCCCCCAGTAGTAATGCCCCTTATAGCCATGCCCCCAGTAGTAATGCCCCACTATAGCCATGCCCCCAGTAGTAATGCCCCTTATAGCCATGCCCCCAGTAGTAATGCCCCACTATAGCCATGCCCCCAGTAGTAATGCCCCCCTATAGCCATGCCCCCTATAGCTATGCCCTCGGTAGCCATGCCCCCTATAGCCATGCCCCCAGTGCTGGTGCTTCTGAAAAGAAAAACCCAAACAATTAAAATATAAACACAATACTTACCTTAAGCCCCGCTCCTGCGTCAGCTGCTGTCTGGTCCTACTGCGGCTCCACCATGTATCTATGGGAGAGACGTCATTACGTCATGACGTCCCTTCCATAGTGCTCTCTGTGGGAGCAGGAGCTCAGGAGTGAGCTCCGGCTCCTCGCATCTATGGGAGAGACGTCATGACGTCACTCCCACAGTGCTCTCTGCCGGAAGCTGGAGCTCAGAAGTGAGCTCTGGCTTTCTGCTACTGGGAGGGAGCCGGGTGCCTGCTGATAACAAATATCAGTGGGCGCCCGGCAAATGCAGCCTCCCTGCGGCGGCAGCTAGCGGGGGGGGGGGGAGGAAGTGGCGCTGTTTTTTTTTTTCAGAGATTTTTTTTTGCCTCTCCTGGGGACTCAGTGGCGGACTCTAGGGGCCGGCGCTCCGGGCGATGGCCCTGTTAGCCCATCCCTAGAACCTCCACTGGTTGCCGAGCATGTTTAAACACGGCCAGACACGATTCTTAGTACATTTATTGCCAAGTACTGTAACTGTGATATTAATTAGGTGCCATTACTGTATTTTATTTATATTTTATGTTGATTTTGTAATACCTTATCCTGAGTAACTCTTTTATCCGCATGCTCAACCCTAGCCTTTACATAATAAATAATATGTCTGAGTAAGAAATCCTTGCCTCTCTGCTGTGGTGTGAAAGGGGGGGTCATGTGTGTACTGCTGAAGAGAGGATACACTCCATCCAGAAGCACCAACAGAAGGTAACATCAGGACCTGTGATAATACATTTACCACAACAGTGTAAATAAATAAATAAATATAAATCTTATTTGCAGTACCACAGTTGTATCCCAAATACCCATCAGGTAAACAAATGTGTTTTAATTTATGCCCTGCTATAGTGTAGAAATGTTACTTTACAGTATTGGCTGCAAATTAGAAAGTCACCTTACACAATTTGTAGGCAATATAATGTAATAAAGTGTTATAAACATATGAGCGAATAGTGGGTCTGAGAGCGAATAGTGGGTCTGATACAGATATTTATGCAAAGCTGATATTTTCGCAGATCCAGCGACTGTTTGGAACAGGGCCGGATTAACAATGGGGCGGGTGGAGCTTCAGCTCCAGGCCGCCAATCAAAATAGGCCCACAGCATGCAGCTATACTGCTGTAGACAGGATTTTTTTTTCCTGTTACAGCAGCCTGACAGTAGACTCCCGAGGCCCCCCCCTCGACCGCAGGCTGCGACCATCCCACCCCACGGCCGCGTGGGATCAAACAGCAGCATCTGCTTTTAATACACACGCAGTTTGACAGGCGCGGTGGAAGGCTTCTGTAGTCCTCCCTGCGCCACTTACGCACTGTGTGTCTTGCCACCTCCGCTGCGCCGAGTGACATCATAACGCATGACGTCACTTAGATACCGCCTCTTTGCCAGTCCACGCCGAGAAGAAGCAGTTGCCCTTCTCCAAAGAGACCACTCAGACTGAGCTCCATGAAGGCTGGGTAAGTAATTGATCCACCAGAAAGTTGTCAGGGAGGCTCAGTCCTGTGAGGCTGCTGCTGATCAGCACAATGTGGCTGACTGATCACATATGTTAATCGAAAATAAATATGTGTATATTCATAGATGAGTGAGTGTATATGTGAATATATGTATACAGTATATGAATATATATATTTTATATATATATATATATATATATATATATATAAAAAATGAACAAAGGGGGTGCACTCACCAGTCTTCTAAAATGAGGTTTTATTTCATCGTTTTAAAAAATTTTTTACAGCATCATAGTAAAACTCCGACGTTTCGGTCCTAGCCATGGACCTTTGTCAAGGTACAATTCCAAGTAGTACTTTGCATCAATATATACCTGAGTCCAATTAAGAGACTCCTCCCTCACAATCATGTGAGTACAAACAATACAAACATATAGAGACATGAAGACATCATTTGTAATTGTGCAATAATACCAATCAAAGACTAACTAAAAAATGAAAAGTAATGAAAAAAACATGTTAACAGACACATATATAAAAACAAACCTTACAGGTATAATCGAGCTGCATCCCCCGCTAGCGTGCGTGTCAATTCCCCAAACTTCCTGCCAAGTGGAACGCAAGTCGGTACCATTTCCTGTCAAGTGGCACGCAAGCTAATACAGCAGTCATGACAACCGCTGTTAAGGCTTCCTGTACTTCATCCGTCGATGCTTGCGCCCTGATCAATCAAATCACAAACTAACAGAGTTTTCATATATTGACTCATCAAGCTAATATCAATTAGCTTGATGAGTCAATATATGAAAACTCTGTTAGTTACATCTTCATTTAAATTAATGGGTTATAAGGTTGACGTATACTTGTTTATTTGCGTCACCGGGTCCCTAGTGTTCTTGTATATTACTTTGTGATTTGATTGATCCGGGCGCCAGCACCGTCTTCAAGATGATACATGCATAGAATCAGCGTGCTACACACACATAATAACATAATAACATCTACAGCCTAAGATCAGTGTGTGTGTATCAGTGCAGCAGGCACGGTACTCCCAGGCAGCAGAAAGTTTAACATGTCAGGCTGCGGGATGGTGGCGCCCTCCTCACTGTGGCGCTATATGCGCCCGTGTACCCGGCGTAATGGTCGGGCCGGCCCTGAGTGTATATATTAGGCACAACAGGTGTGTATAGTTGTAGAATTTAAAAGTAGGGATGTGCTCCGGAACATTTTTGCTGGATTTGGATTTGGTTCTAATTCGTCGTCTGGCTTTGGATTTGGATTTGCCAAACTGTGGTGACTGGCTTTGGATTTGGATTTGGATATGGATTTGGATTTTTTTTACAAAAATTTACAAAAAAGCTAAAATCACATAAATTGGTCTTTTTTTTCTTCCTAGAGTATTATTAACCTCAATATCATTAATTTCCAGTCAATTTAGAACACCTCACAGCATATAATATTGTTTTCAACATTATTGGCCAAAGGTTGCAGTGAGCTGACTGGTTACCAAGCGACAAAGCAGCGGCACAGACATCACAGTATAAATCACATCTATGACACATTGCCACACAGCAGTGGCAGAAATGAAAGGTAGTGCACCCACCCAGTGGGGTACAGCTAGCAGAATCACAGTACTTGCTTACAAAGTGGGCTACGGCCCAAGGAGTCACAGTGCACAATCTTATTCACATTACACCGCACATAGTGCCCCTGATTCACATTACACCATAAAGTAGTGTCTCTTATTTATGTTACGACACACAGTAGTGCCCCTTTTATACAATGCCCAAAGTAGTGCCCCTTTTACACAATGCCCACAGTAGTGACCCTTTTACACAATGCCCACAGTAGTAATGCCCCTTATACAATGCCCACAGTAGTAGTGCCACTTTTACAATGCCCACAGCAATAGTGTCCCTTACACAATGCCCCCAGTAGTGGTGCTCCCTATGCAGTCCCCTTAGTAGTAGGGCCCCATATGCAGTGCCCCCAGTAGTAGTATGCCCCCAGTAGTATGCCCCCCATTAGCAGCCCCCCCAGTAGTATGCCCCCATAAGCAGGCCCCCAGTAGTATGCCCCCCATTAGCTGGCCCCCAGTAGTATGCCACCCCAGTAGTATGCCCCCCATTAGCAGGCCCCCCCAGTAGTATGCAACCCCATTAGCAGGCCCCCTGTAGTATGCCCCCCCAGTAGTAGGCCCCCCAGTAGCAGGCCTCCTGTAGTATGCCCCCCCTGTAGTATGCCCCCCCCAGTAGTAGGCCCCTCCATTAGCAAGCCCCCATAAAAAAAACTTACCTGTATCCCCACTCCCGCCGCCGTCCACTCTGCTGCCACGCGACGAGGAGGCAGCCGGAAGACGGAGCTCATGAGTGAGCTCCAGCCGGCTCCCTCCGTGCAGCAGCCAATGAGAGTCAGTGTGTCTCTCATTGGCTTCTGTAACAAACACACAGCTGCCGCTGGCGGCTGTGTGTTTGTTCTGTGTAGGGCAGACCGCTATCACAGCGTTCTGTCCTACACTAGAGGAGCTGTGATGTCGGATTCTCTTGCAAGAATCCGACATCAGGTTGCCGCCGTTCGGCCCCGAACGGGGATCCGAGTCAGGCGGGGAACACCCGAACAGGCTTAGAGTGGACTCGGATCCCCTGTGTTCGGAGCGGTTCGGATTCCACAGAATCCGGATCCCCTATGTTCGGAGCGGTTCGGATTCCACAGAATCCGAACCGCTCATCTCTATTTAAAAGATTTTGTAAACACATAATCTGTCATGCACGCTGCAATAAACATTAAGCACTAAACATGCCTACTCCCGCTTGTAATGCTCTGATCAGTCGGTATGTCACAGACCACTCTCCGGCAACTTTCAGTGTTGGATACTGGCAAGGACTCCTAAATGCAGCTGGTTGGAGTAGTATAGACGGCATGTAAGCAGTGCGGGGAGAAAAGCCTCGGGGGAGCCCAACCACTTGGGGAGCACTAAACTCGCCCCCAGAGTGACAAATACGGGACACGTCCCTCACCTGCGGTCAAAGGTAGACGGGTAGCTTTGCCCTCCATGTTGCTAGCCACACCCAGTGGCACAGACCACACCCAATCATTAGTAGTCACCCACCCACTGTGCTGGTCTCACCTCCTGTGACAGCACACAGTAGGCCCTTCATAAATTTTAGCTCCAGGCCCATGTGGACCTTAATCTGGCACTGGTTTGGAACTGTGCATGCACGAAAGCTGCACTGTGCATTCACAGTGATTACATTACTGCTACTCTCGTACATAGGAATTACTTGCATAGTGAGTGACAGGTAGTCAGTGTTTAGGTGTTGTAACAGGGGGGGGGGGGTTTGAAAAAAGCATGCATGTCTGACAGTTTAAATGCCGTTTCATGGGAGTGCATAAATTAGCCATTGCGATCCCCTATGCAGCATGAGAGCTGTCTGTGTGTTAGGAGAGCTGCAGTGTTAGCGGCTGGTCAGACTTGACTTACATGCTGCGTGACTGGCCGATGTGTGTTGATGTTACTGGTGTTTACGCTGTTGCACGTGGTTGGATGGATGAGAAGGCAGCAGTGGCTGTCCCTATCTTCAGCTAAGCTTTGGAAGATATTAGCATATTTTAGCAACTGCGATCCATCAAAGAGACATGTTAGAGATCGCAGTTGCGAACGCATTAGCGTACATCAAACTGACCCATGAGAGAGAGATAGGAGTGGATCTGATGCAGGAGGATAGGTAAAGCATAATGCAAATTGCAGCCAGAGCATTAACAGTATATGCATCTATATGCGTGAGAATTAACACCTACAAATGCATGTACCTTGGGGTGTATTCATGAAAGCTTGGAGAGGGACAAAATTGTGAGAGATAAAATTAGTGTTATGGTAGACTAACCTTGAGAACTCAATAGGGTCCACAGGGATACCATGGGGATAATGTAGTTGGAGAGATCCAGGCACCAAACAGTTAAAGCTTTCAGCCCCAGGATGCCTCAGGTCCTCCTCCATATATTCCCCGGCCCAAGCCACAGGCCTTCAATTTTGTTAACAAGCCACAAGGCAAGAGAAGGAAAGAGGAGAATCATACACCAGAAACACTCTTACACAAGATGAGGGAATCCGTGACTAAAAGAAAAAAATTACCCACGCAGCCAGGTGCATCCTGGTGGGTGCCCTGTGGACCCTATGGACCTCGAAGAAAAGGAGTTATCAAGGTAAGTCTACCATAACTCTAATTTTCTTCTTCAGGGTCCATAGGGATCTACAAGCATACAATGGGGATGTCCTAAAGCAGTTCCCGTAGGGTGGGGGATGCTCCTGAGCAGAAAGGAGAAATCGTCGCCCAAAGGAAGCATCCTGAGAGGCAATAGTATCAAAGGCATAGAACCTAAGAAAAGTGTGGGCAGAAGACCACATGGCTGCCTTACACAACTGTTCAGAAGAGGCACCACAACTAAACACCCACAATTGCCCTACAGACCAAGTAGAATGTTCTGTCACCGTGCTTGGGACAGGGAGATCAGCCTGTGTGTACACCTGAGAGATAGTCATGCGTAGCCTTCTCGCCAGAGTCTACTTGCTAGCTGGCCATCCTCGTTTGTGAAAACCATATAATACAAAAAGAGCGTCTGATTCTCTAACAGAGTTTGTGTGCTCCACATAGATACAGAGAGCATGAATTACATCCAGGGAGGTTTCAACTACAGAAAGATCTGGAGCCTGAAAAGCTGGAACTACAATTTCTTCATTCACATGAAAATGGTACACTACCTTAGAAAGGTAACTCTCCTTTATACGAAGAACAGCTCTTTCCTGGGGAAAAATCAAAAATTGGAAGCGACAAGAGAGCGCTGCCAAATCAGAGACTCTGCATGCAGAAGAGATAACGAGGATAAAAAGTGTCTTCGCTGTCAACCATTTCAAGTCTACAGAGTCCAGAGGTTGAAATGGGGGAGCTTGTAGCCCCTTAAGAACCAAAGACAAATCCCACGGTCAGGCTCGGACTGGGCCGCCGGGGATTCGGGGATTTCCCTGGTGGGCCCCAGTGTAATATAGCCATGCCCTCTATAGCAGGAGGGCGGGGCTTTCTGCATGTCACTGGCACAATTATTTAGCTGCTTGCTGGGTAGTCATGCTACTGACACCCGGCGGCAGCTGCAAGTTGCGGGTGGTGGGTACGGGCGGCCGGCTCCTATATCGACAGCATCTCCTTTATTAGTAACACCACCGATTCCAATTCCGGAATCAGTGGTGACATCATAGGGGCGGGGCTTTGCGCATGTCACCGGCGGCGTTGATTCGGTGCTTGCTGGAAAGTCGGGCTATGACTGATGCGGTGGCAGCCGCCAGCTCTTTTTAGCAGTAACATATCCGGAATCAGTGGTGATGTCACGGGGGGCGGGGCTTAGCACATGTCACCGACGGCGCTGTTGTATAGCTGCTTGCCGGGTAGTGAGCTGTTGAGTTGACTGATCCGGCGACAGCTGCAGACGGCAGACGGCTCCATTCCAATCCTGCACCACTCGGAATCAGTGGTGATGTCATGGGAAGGGGGAGAGGAAGCGGCTTAGCAAGGCTTCTGCAGGAGACAGTCCCCTTCTTGCCGGGTAGAAGCTCCACACTTTTTAAATAAAACATTTTTGTAGCATTTATTATTCAGATCCAACTTAATAACTATTCATATTCAATCATACAACACCACCTAGTCAGTACACTCAGATTCATCTTGCCATTACCACTAGGAACAAAACACATACCCCACCCCCCAAGTCATAATGCCTAGCCTGCCATATGCAAACTTAACACATATATCCACTGTGCATATGTAGTTAAAACATTCTCTCATAAATTTTTTCATACAGAACAGGTGACCAGCACCAACTACAATCCGTCTGGAAGCTGGCACTCTCTCTGAAGCAATCATCAATATACACTAGAACCAGGGGTGTCAAACTCGTGGCCATCCAGCTATTGTGGACTACGTATCCCAGCATGCCCTGCCACAGTTTTAGCATGCCCTAATAGCAAAACTGTGGAAGTGCATGCTGGGATGTGTACTTCCACTAACGCTGGATGGCCCAAGTTTGACACCACTGCACTGGACATTGTTCAGGCTTATGATTAGCAAACTGTCTATTACCAGTGGCTCATTATCAAAATCAAACTAGCACTAACTCGCCATCCCTAAAATACCCCTTATACGGGATATGTTCAATATCCCGGCACATGATGGGATTCCAGCATGCAGAATGCCGGCGCTGGAATCCCGGCACCAGTCAGAATCCCGGCGTCGGCATCTTGACCGATGGAATTCCGAAGGTAAGTCGCAGGATTAGGGGGGGGAGGAGGAGGTTAGGGTTAGGCACTACGGGGAGCTGTTAGATTTAGGGTACAGGGAGGGGGAGGTTAGGGTTAGGCACTAAGTTGGAGGGTTAAGTTTAGGGTGCGTGGAGGGTAGGTTAGGTTTAGGCACTGGGGCGAGGGTTAGGTTTAGGGGAGGTTAGGTTTAGGCACGGGGGGAGAGTGAGGATACCTACCGACAGGTGTCGGTATCCTTACCCTGTCGGGATGCCAGCATCAGGATTTTGAACGCCGGCATCCCATACTCAACCCCCTTATACAAAGGTTATGTACTTGACACATTTCAAATTAACATTAACAAATAAAAAGCCCAGCATAACCTAGAGCACATCCTCTGCCAAGCCAGTCCAACGTAGACAAGCCTCACTACAAGACAAATATATACCATCTCACGCTTTGTATTTATGCAACTGTACAGATTTCCCTTTAGGCTTACTGTACATTACACACCACATATTGCAACCTGTTTGTTATCCCTCTGTACTCCCTTTATATGATCGCCCACCTTTTTCAGGCAGTGGCAGTGTTATGAAGATGTATTAGCATACCCTCCAACATAATCTGTTCCACAAGGTACAAAATGCTCTGCTCCTGGACTTCCCACCTAATTTATTTATGAGATCACACTGTCAATGCTTGCTGACACTGCAAGGACAAATAACCAAATAAGATGGCTGACATAATCAATCCAGGAAGTATAAATAAAAGACTTGGGACAGCATTTCACAACCCTTGATAAAGGCCAAACCAGGCAGAAACGCGTTAGAACAGGACATATAATACTAGATATGAGGACCAATAGCCCTCCTGACCCACACACTCCAGTTACAAAATGTCCACTGCTTACCAGGAGAGGATGCTATATTAAGGAGATCAGCACATACATCCCTTGGTTGGAGAGCGCTGATGACAGCCTCATCCCTGTGTACAGAAAGACTTTGCCTGCCCGCCCGCATCAAGACGTTGTAAGTACTATAAAAGAGAGCACCACACCACAGATGTATCAATATTTACAGTTGTCAGCTTATTGGCAATCTCAAAGATTTTGGACGCTTGTACTGCGCCCCATATCTGGCATAGTGAAGAACAGCGCACAACCCTCCCCTCCCTCCTTCCCAATTCTTCATTATAGCACATTTGTCCTGCGTCCATCACTCCCATTCACAAACTCCTATCCTCCCATTGTTATGTTTATTGTTACATGTTTGTCCAGCTGATGTGTATATGAATATACAAATCCAATACCCTCCTATCTTATCTGAGGGATGTCCATCCCCTTGTCTACTGCATATTATCCTTTTAATACAACTTTGACAAATGTTTATTCAATAAAATCATTAAGTTTTACATCTGCAGCCATTGTGTTAATGACGTCATATTTAAAGGTTTAGCGCTTGGGTATACCATACTGTACTGTACTAATTTTATAGGGAACTTGGTTACCTCCTAACCTAAAGCAGCTTCTGCCACAGGAGTGTCTAGACTTTAGCGCTTAAGCACAGAATACCAATACCACCAGAAGTTCCACACTGTTGACTAACCTGTCTGGCTTGGGGGGTGGGTAGTGGTCATAAATTTAAATTTGTGTACACAGGGCCTGATTCACTACGGATCGCTATTCTGCTTATATGCACACAACGCAGTTGCTAATATTAGCGGTGATATGTAAATGTTTGCATTCGCATTGCGATTGCAGCCTGACATAAGGACGCCCACTTCCCTTTACTCACATCCGTATACTTGGCCAAATAGAGAAACAATCGGTAACATCGGAAGGTTAATGAAGCCCAGACCTTACTCAGGAATTGCTTACTTTGCTATGACAGATGGCCTCTGGTATCGTAGTGGATAATTTATGCACACCCCTGCAACTCCGTTGAAATGCACTGGCACGCTTGCGTTCGCCCAACCACACCCTCGTCACCACCCACAAACTACACTTCTTGTCAAGCACTCTGCCATGGGTCTGCATATTCTCTTCGATCGCAATCACGATCGCAGTGGCTAGTTCGCGCACACGCACTGCGATGCATAATCATTCGCAGTACGCAGCAATCAACTGATTGCGTGCGTATAAGCAACTGCGTTCCTTGCTGAATCAGGCCCACAGTACAGTTCGACAGAGTCGGTGTACTATACTATGTAAGCAGCAAAGAGGTGGATCCATGGAGCCTTAAGCCAACAATGTTAGTGTTGTTGTACTAAAGAGAGGGGGAACTCAGGAGGACATTTTTAACTTTACTCAGCTGGTTATAGAAAAAACAGTCAGTGGCAGTGTTATGAAGATGCGTTAGAGACAGTGGCGTAACTTCATCCCAGGTGCTGGAGGCAAGATAAATGTTGGTGCCCCCCCCCAAACTAAAATGTACCAGCACCTATGCCAGCCCCAGCTGCCGCCGCCCCCCTTATGCAGTTCCTTTTATATAATGTCCCCAGTAGTAGTCCGCCTATGTAGTGCTCCCCAGTAATGGTCCCCCTATGCAGTACATCCAGTAGGAGCCCCCGGTAGTTGCCCCCAGTAGTGAGGCCCCTTGTAGTTGCCCCCAGTAGTGAGCCCCCTGTAGTTGCCCCCAGTAGTGAGGCCCCTGTAGTTACCCCCAGTAGTGAGGCCCCTGTAGTTGCCCCCAGTAGTGAGGCCCCTGTAGTTGCCCCCAGTAGTGAGCCCCTGTAGTTGCCCCCAGTAGTGAGCCCCTGTAGTTGCCCCCAGTAGTGAGGTCCCTGTAGTTACCCCCAGTAGTGATGCCCCTGTAGTTGCCCCCAGTAGTAAGGCCCCTGTAGTTGCCCCCAGTAGTGAGCCCCTGTAGTTGCCCCCAGTAGTGAGCCCCTGTAGTTGCCTCCAGTAGTGAGGTCCCTGTAGTTACCCCCAGTAGTGAGGCCCCTGTAGTTGCCCCCAGTAGTAGGCCCCTGTAGTTGCCCCCAGTAGTGAGCCCCTGTAGTTGTCCCCAGTAGTGAGCCCCTGTAGTTGCCCCCAGTAGTAGGCCCCTGTAGTTGCCCCCGGTAGTAGGCCCCTGTAGTTGCCCCCAGTAGTGATGGCCCCCACCGCGCGCGCGCACACACGAAAAAAACAAACAAACAAACACTTACCTTTATCCCCGCTCCAGTGCTGCTGCAGTCCATCCCTGGCGTCCGCTCCTCGGCACTATGAGAGTGACGTCATTACGTCACTCCCATAGTGCGCTGCGGGACCCGGAAGACGGAGCTCACTCCTGAGCTCCGTCCCCGGCGTCCGCTCCTCGCACTATGGGAGTGACGTTATGACGTCACTCCCATAGTACACTGCGGGACCCGGAAGACGGAGGGAGCTCCGTCCTCCGGCTACCGCCAGGAGGATAGGAGCCGGGCGCCCGCTGGTAACACACTCAGCGGGCGCCCGGCAAATGGAGGGTGCAGGGGTGCGACCGCACCCCTTGCACCCTCCGTAGTTACGCCAATGGAGGTGGAGCGCCGATCAGCGGTGCTCCTTCTCCATGCAGCTCCCGGGGACAATGGAGCCAGGTGCCCCCTTCAGGGCTGACGCCCGGCAGCAAATTACTCCATTGTCTCCGGGAGTTCCGCCACTGGTTAGAGATCACACTGTCTATGCTTGCTAACACAAACTATTAAATTAAATTGCTGTTTTGTTATCCTTTGTATTATATTGTGGGGACATACACTGTCAGTGTGTCTCCCCAAATATAATACAACATAGGATTAAATACAGTAGTAAATGTGAAACTGGCCTTATTTGAAATGTACAATTTTTTCTTTATATACTATACCAGGGGTGCCCAACCACAGTCCTCAAGGCACACTAACAGTCCAGGTTTTAAGGATAGCCACACTTAAGCACTGGTGACTTAATTAGTACCTTAGTTATTTTGATTTAACCACCTGTGTTGAAGCATGGATATCACTAAAACCAGGACTGTTAGTGTGCCTTGAGAACTAAGGTTGGGAATCACTGTACTATACTATGGCGCTCCTATAATGGCTGGCTACTCCTCCCTGGTCAGATGACCACACACCCTTTCAGCTATTGGCCACGCCCCTTAGTGGGCCTCTGTGGTTCCATTACCCTGGTGGGCATTTCATGCCCCAGTCCGTTTGTTCCACCAGTGCTACTGGTGGAACAAAAGGAGGCTGAACTCGCAGAACTCATTAAAAAATGTTTTAACATCTGGTAATGAGGCAATCTTCCTCTGGAACCAGACTGCTAGTGGCCAGGCGGAGACTCCGGTCTAAACCTTAATATAAAAAGAAGAAGGAATCAATTTTTACGGGTGCACTCAAGCACCCCTAAAAGATAAAAATATTCAAAACTTTTTTTGGATATGCTTTAAAAATATATTCGGTTTTTTCAAGTCACAATATTAGTGCTATTTATTGCACAATATTACAATATGCCAGTGCAATTTATTGCTCACTTTTATTAAATACTTGCACATAGTTAACAATATGCCCTGATATAAGGCCTTATGAAGCGAAATATAAATTTCGCTTGACCGCATGTGATGGAAGATGGAGGATCTGTGCAAAAAAAGTGAGGGCATACCCCTATATCCTGAAAGTGAGGGCATACCCCTGAGAGACCACTTCTCGGACCCAGGCATCTGTTGTTGTTTGATGCCAGTAATCCGCAAACTGAAGAAGTTGGTCTCCCACGCTGGGATCTCCCAGGAGGTGGCCCACCCCATCAGGTTAAGGGTTTGTTGTCCGGTTTAGAAGCTGGACGCCTTCCTGGTCCAGACTTCTTAGTTTGTCACCTTGTTGTCCTGCGAAAACTAGACGGCTTAGAGGAAGACTGTTCCCTTGCTCGTCCCTGAGGACATAAGGACTGAAAAGAAACCTGCCTAGACTTTATTGTAGCCGTAGATGGCAGACCTACTGACTTTGAAGCTGCCAGAGTAGCTATTATCTTATCTAACTGTGCTCCAAAAAGTAAATTTCCATAGAAAGGTAAGACTTCCAGAGCCTTCTCTGATCCTGTATCAGCTTTCCAGGATCTTAACCAAATGGCCCTGCATGCCACTATTGAAGCTGCTGATGCATTAGAGGCTAAAATTCCAGCATCTACTGCAGCTCCTCCCAAATAGGAAGCTGCTTCTTGTATGTGAGAGATATACATCATCTGTTCTCTGGTAGCATCTGGTAGAGAATCTTCCAATGCCCCCATCCATTCTTCAACAGCTTAGGCTACCCAAACTCCAGCCATAGCTGGATGGGGAACAGCTCCAGATGATGAAAATATTGTTTTAAGACATGATTCAATTATTATATCTGTGTAATCCATCAGAGAAGACGGAATAGGCAATGTAACATTTATGATTAAGTGCGTCACATGAGCATCCACAGCAGGAGGTACCTCCCACTTAGTACATACAGAAGCTGGGAAAGGATACAATGATGTTATTCTTTTATTCACATAAAACTTTGTCCGGGTTACCCCATGCCTCTTCCATCAGCTCAGTGAGCTGCTCAGATATAGTAAATTCCATTTTGGCCACCTTCCGGTGGTGCTTAAACACTGGAGCCTTCTTACTATGAGTTGGTTCATCATCCTGAATATCTAGGACTGATTTAACCGCCCTCACCAAAAAAGGAACATCCACTGTGGAAGGATGGTCCTCCTCCCCCGAGCTAGACCCTGGAGAATCCTTATCATTATTGTCCATACGTGCCCGCGCATTGCAGTCCGTTGGTGGGTTGGAAGTAGAGATGTGCACTGACTCCCGTGTTTTGGTATTGGATCTGGATCTCCCCAGGTTTTGGATCTGGATTGGTTTTGCCAAAACCTCACCTCCATGTTTTGTTTTTTTGTTTTTGTTTTTGGATCTCGATTATTTTCTTAATAAATCATAAAAACAGCTAAAATCACATAAATTTTTGTTTGTTCCTACAGTATTATGAACCTCAATAACATTTATTTTGACTCGTTTCCAGTCAATTTTGACCACCTCACAGCTCACAATATTGATTTTTTTCATCTAGTTAAAGGCCGGAAGGTTGCATCCAGCTAGCTGGCTGAAGTAAGAATTGATATTTGGTAGTTGGCACAGCCACTGGCTGAAGTAAAAAGAGTTGATACTTGATAAATTGGTGCGGCCCCTGGCTGAAGAATTGATAATTGGTGCAGCCCCTGGCTGAAGTAAGAAGAGTTGATACTTGATTAAATGGTGTAGCCCCTGGCTGAAGAATTGATAATTAGTGCAGCCCCTGGCTGAAGAATTGATAATTGATGCAGCCCCTGGCTGAAGAATTGATAATTGGTGCAGCCTCTGGCTGAAGAATTGATAGTTGGTGCAGCCACTGGCTGAAGTAAAAAGAGTTGATACTTGATAAATTGGTGCGGCCCCTGGCTGAAGAATTGATAATTGGTGCAGCCCCTGGCTGAAGTAAGAAGAGTTGATACTTGATTAAATGGTGTAGCCCCTGGCTGAAGAATTGATAATTAGTGCAGCCCCTGGCTGAAGAATTGATAATTGATGCAGCCCCTGGCTGAAGAATTGATAATTGGTGCAGCCTCTGGCTGAAGAATTGATAGTTGGTGCAGCCACTGGCTGAAGAATTGACAAATTAATTGGTGCAGCCCCTGGCTGAAGAATTGACAAATTAATTGGTGCAGCCCCTGGCTTAAGAATTGATAGTTGGTGCAGCCCCTGGCTGAAGAATTGATAGCTGGTGCAGCCCCTGGCTGAAGAATTGATAATCGGTGCAGCCCCCGGCTAAAGAATTGATAATTGGTGCAGCCACTGGCTGAAGAATTGATAGTTGATAGTTAATTGTTGATGCAGCCTCCGGGTTGAGTAGTAGTGGAATACAGAGCTTTGATTAGTCCTGCAACAGCCTTGAGGCCTGGAACTCTTGGCAAGTTGCGGCCATTACAGCATTGAGGGCTGGTGAGGAGTGATGACAGGATGCGGCCTTTGGGCCATGTAGCAGCCTTAAGGGCTGAGAACCCTTGGCTGAATGTCACTGTTGTGCGACTTGTGCCGTCGGGTTGACACAACAAGTAGCAATTTTTTCAGAAATGTCTTTAAAAAAAAGAAAGGCACATGCAGGACATGCTGTCTTTGGCCATTACAATTTATGGACATTCAAAAACCATAACATTAAAAATGTCAGGCAGCAATGCCCCAACTAACACATATTGGAAAGGAAAAAGGTGCAAGATGGAAATGTCTTTGGGCCCTCCAACCCACCCTTATGTTGTATATATGAAACAGGACATTCACAGTTTCACAAACCAATCACTTCAGCGACAGGGACTGCCACTTGTGGCTGAAATGTTTGATTTGCTTGGACCCCCCACAAAACAAGCTGCCAATGTGCAGTGGACATTGGTGGCAATGATCCCATACACAAACTAGCTTTACAATACATTAGATGTCATTGTCATCATCATCATCATCATCATTCCCATCAGTGTGTGCATCCTCCTCTTCTTCACACAGTATGAATTTGTCCCCACTGGAATCCACCATTACAGAGTCAGATGCTTCTGTATTTTTTGGACTTAAGTGTTGGTAAAGGTCTTCCTCATGCAACTTGTAATTCATTTTGATGAACATCATCTTTTCCATATTTTGGGGAAGTAACCTCCTACGACGATCACTGACAAGGTTCCCGGCTACGCTGAAAACTCTTTCAGAGTAAATACAGGAGGGTGGGCAACTTAAGTACAGCAAAGCCAGTTTGTGTAAGGGACTCCAAATTGCCTATTTTTCCTGTCAGTAGTGAAATGGACTGTCTGACATGCCTATTTAATTGCTATCCCTAAAATAGTCATCCACCATTCTCTGAATGGTGACCATATCAGACAAAGTCACGGTAGACATGTCACTCACTGTAGGCAGTTCTTTAGGACCCAACCAGATGTCATTAGATTTTGCTGACTGATCTGCATCACCACCTGCAGTGGGTCTCTTAGGAAAATGTAGTTTTTTCCTGGCAGCTTTAGAAACTGAAGGAGGAGTTGCTGCCGTGTCACATTCCGCTTGAGCTGACAATTTTTTCACCACCAGCTCTTTGCATCTTGTCAGATTTATAACTGTCGGAAAGAAAGACACGAGGTATAACTTAAACCTAGGATCAAGTATGGTAACCAAAATGTAGTGATCTGATTTCAAGAAATTGACGATCCTTGGATCCTGTCAAAGGGCATGAATGGGTTGATCTACAAGTCCCACATACTTAGCGGAATCACTGCTGTTGCTGTTTGCACCGTTTGAGGCAATACACCTACCCAGTGGGCTGTCACAGTCATGTAATCTTTAGTTTGCCCTGTCACACTTGTCCACATATCTGTAGTTAAGTGGACAGTGGGCACAATGGCAATTCAGAGGACATTAATAAGATTTTTTTTAATGCCCTTGTACAGATTGGGAATTGCTATTCTAGAGAAGTGGAATCTAGAAGGCACATTGTAGCGGGGACACAGGACCTCCATTAACTGGGTCAAACCCACTGCATTAATGGCGCACATCTAATACCAGCATAGCTGTTATGTCATCAGTAATCCGCTGTGCAGCTGGTTGTTTGCTGTCATACTTGTTCGCCAATGCAAAGGACTGTGCAACAGTCAATTGTTTGGTTGAACTTCTTGAACTACTAAAAGTAGTCATCTTCCTGGTCCCCTTCTGGGATGAAGATCCACTTATAGCAGCAGCAGCAGGCATAACACTCAAGGATCCTTCTGAGGAACAACAAATAAGAGAGGAGTCAGTCCTTATGATATTGGATGCAGGACTACTTCAGATCATGAATGAGGATGTTGATGATGATGCAGGTGTTGGTGGTGGGTATTGCAGGCACTTGGATCCAGATAGAAGGGAGCAGCTTGGTGACACTGGACTGATTATTGTTTGTTTGTTTTTGTCCCCAAAGTTTCAATTTCAATACCCTTTCCAATTTGATGAATGCGCTGCATGTGACATAACAGGGAAGAGGTTCCAAGATGGTTAAGGTCCTTACCTCTACTCTCTGTTACATGGCAATGGTTACTAATGGCTTGGCAATGGTTGTCCAGATTTGGGTGGAAATGGTTCCACACATGAGAAGAGAATTTTTTTGTCCTTTTCCCAGTCATGGCAACAATGGGATTTTTCCCACCATGGGCAACAACTGTTATACTAATATACAGTTTTTACACAAACATCCTAGCCAGTATCATCCTCATCATCATCAACATCCTTGTTGTTATCGCCAACTAGATAAGTATCCCCTCATCCTTCTCGTGCAATTCCACAGAAGCATCCTCGATTTCTACATCAGAGGGCACACAAATGTTGGAAAGAGGATCCTCTTCAAGTACAGTATTACTTGAAGGAATTGGTATGAAATATGCCGCATGAACCTAACCCCCCCCCGCAGCTGTCCGCTCGCAGCGTCCGGCATCCCTTCGTTCAGGATGCCAGGCGCCTGTCTCCCGGCATCGGGAAAATGACAGGCGTCTAGATATAGACGCCTGTCATTTAACCCACGCCGGGATAAAGCAGTCGGGAAGTCGGCTGTCGGGACCACGTCAGCCGGTTTCCCAATTGCATCCCTTACTTGAAAGGTCAGGCTCACACATGTCAACAGCAGACACACTTGGACTCTCCTCTGAGATTTGTGATTTTTCCGAGCACACAGTTGGTTCCGGTGTCTTACTCGTCTTAACAATTAAACATTTTTTGGTACCTCTCCTACAAGCAGAGGGGCTTAAATTATCATTAGAACCATCAGTCATCATAAATACAGGCCAATGCCTTATCCTTTCCTTGCCACTTCGTGTAGTAAATGGCATATTGCCAATTTGTTGTTTCTCTAAAGCTGACTTAGCTCTAGCTTTTTTTTTCCCTTTATCAGGGTAATAGTAGATTTTTTTACATGGCCTGACTTAATCCCTGGTGCATCGGCCTTCATAGATGGCATTGACGGCCTTGCATGATCATCATGACTGCAGCCGGCAGCTACAAGACTGGTATGTGGATCCTGCTCTCCTGTCATGTGACTGTCCTCCATACTTACTGCGGTTTTACTGCAGTGTCACCAAGCAATTATAGTGCAGTTCAGTTGTGGCTAACGCACACAACCAAAAAATAGTTTTTATGTTTTCACTGGTGGAATGGCAGGCTAACAAGCACACACCAAAAAATTGCTTGTTTTTTTCACACTGGGGGTGATTCCTTGAAAGAGGCAGCAGCCCCTTGACAGACAGTAGTACAGCACCCCTGCGCACCTATGCTGATGACAGGTGTGGCTAACACGCACACAAAAAAAGTTGTTTATTTTATTTTTTTCGCACTGGGCGTGGGTAAAAAGCAACCCTGAAGGACAGAGCATCCCCTGGACAACACAGCAGAACAGCCAGCCTCTATGGACAACAGCCAGCCCCTGTGGACTACAGCCAGCCAGCTCCTATGGACAGGACAACAGCCAGCCCCTATGGACAGGACAACAGCCAGTCTGCTCCTCTATAGGCAACAGCCAGCCCTTATGGACAGGACAACAGCCAGCCAGCCCTTATGGACAGGACAACAGCCAGCCCCTATATGGACATTAAGCAGCCAGCCTCTGAGTGACAACAGTAGCCAGCCTCTATGCACAGCGTCAGCAACAGCACAGCACAGGTCCTAGCTCCCTCTCTCTTCATTCTCCACAGCCGGAATGAAAAATGGCGGCGATTGCGGGATCTTTATATCCCGCGAGAATCCGACAGCGGGATGATGATGTTTTGCCTCATTTTCAGATCCGAGTCAGGCGGGAAAACCCAAGCCGACTCGGATCTGCCTCGGATTCCAGAAGTTCGGGTGGGTTCGGTTCTCAGGGAGGTGAACCCGCTCATTCCTAGTGGGAAGGGATCAAAAAATGCATGATTTGAACGATAACGATATGATCGATATCGTTATCGTTCATATCGAGCATTTTAATCATCCCGTCTGTACGCACCATTACCCCTGAAATATTGTTTTGCTTTTTTGTTGTTATAAATCAATGTAATCACTTTTGTGTAATACAGCTCTTACATATATTTTTACTTCATGGGAAATTAACTTCCATTTCTTCACAAAAGAAAATATCATTCTCAGCAAGTTATATCATAGATAAGATAAAAAAAGACAGGAGTAGGAAATACCCGTTTCATTACCACTTTATTAAGTAACCATAGAAAATTTACATGATGAAATATACTGAATATAACATGCATACAATTACACAATGTGAATAGTCAGGGTTTGATGCAGAGTTCAGAGCAAGTTGGTCATAATTGCTCCCACATTACGGGCACAGAAATAAATGTGTATTGTTTATTGTATACGCTCCTATTAATACACTTAGGACCTGATACAGAGGTGGATGTTATTGCTGTCGCTTTGCGACTTTTAACGGAGTTGCAGCAGCTGTAATATGCAAATGCTAATTTTAGCCTTCCCCTAGTGTTCTAGCATGCGCCGGACAGTGCAAGACCCAGATCGCCCACTTTCAATGTCCGTGGAAAGTGCCACTCGGCTAGAGGTTATGAACACTCCACCATCGTCCACTATAGATCCGTGCACCAGCCTATGACAAGCGCAGTGTCTTCTTCTGAACTCCGGCTAAACAAGGCCTCTGTGGCTGTGGCTCTGGGTCTGAGAATGCAGCCATGTTCATGTCAAAGCCAGATAATCAGCTGAGACAGAATCTGTTTACAATCGGAATCTGCGCGACGCCATCTCACGAATGGCGACAAGACTCTTAGAAATAGATCACACAATGCCATTTTGTCAAAACCACAGAGTAACAATCTTCCCCAAACACATACCGACAGTGTTTAACATACATAAAAAATGACTTATTAGCATTAGAACACTTTTTAGTAATCCTTCCAGAAATCATGCCCTGATGTACACAAAGCCCATTCTGGGGACAACCTTGATACCATAACAAACACAGTATACTAGGAAAACAACTAACAATACAAAAGAATACTGTGAGCATTTTACATATAGAGTGTATGAGCTGTGGCAATTGTAATATAACCCAGACATTGATCTACACAATTGAATTTGTCTGAATTCTAAACAGGTTTTAGTCTCACTATCAGACAGAATGGCCCCAGCTTCACAGCTGGGGGTCTCCACCCTGTTTGAGAGTGAAGCTTACTGCCCATAACACATTTGCATTGCAGTTTGAAAATGTTAGTAAGAAATTATATATATATATATATATATATAGATATATATATATTAAATCCATCATAAATAGAATCACATGATGCACATTAGCGAATGCACAATATCCTGTTTATTAGCTGCATGCGTGCACATCTGCCCCAAATCAGATAAACCTAACTAGCGTCTTTTCCCAAACCCCTAATACTTACATAATGCACACTCACAAAAAAAAGGTTCCATAGCTTTAAAGTATAAGATCCAAGTTTTATACATTTATTACAAATGCTGTGAAATAAAGACTAATTTGGTATCTAAGGTTTAATACGTGATAAGTAAGCCGTGTTTGGTTTTGTACTGATCTGCATTTCCTCAACAGCTTTCCGGTACCATCAGTGAGAAGATCACAACATGCATTCGCAACTTATGGACCGTAGAGACTTAAAGCACCAGAATGTACATTGTGAAACCAACAGCCAAGATTTGCATGAGGCGGGAAAACGGAGGCAACAAGCTGTTAGAGGCTGTTCTGTGTCCATTTGAATCAACTTGTTAAATGCCCTGTAACAAACGCACCACGATGGGGAACCCATGGGATCAGCAACAAACCTCTCTATTGTGTTGTCTGTTTCTGTAAGGGTATAAAGGTGTGTGTTGTGACCCCAGTCTGGAGTCTTCTTGCTGATTGCTGATTGCCGGAGGTTTCTTGCTGATGCCGGTGTCTGGTCCAGAGTGCGTGCGTATGTATAACTGTATCTTGGGTCTGTATAATTCTTTGCGCTAAATTGTACTTAGATCACAGCGTGTAACTGACTGTACTTTACTTGAATAATACTTTGTGCTTTGGGAACACATGTTCAAGGTCTAAAGTCTTTATTTTTCTGTATGACTGCGTACGCAAATAGCGTCAATTTTAGAGGTTTATAGGCAGGGTTTAGAAGGTATAGGTAGGTGCGTATAGAGGTTGAAATCCAGTATCCATATTCACTAGCACTCCCATAACACACCCATAACATGCCCATGAGACAGCCACTTTTTGTCCACACTTCAGGCCATCTTCCAGTCACCTCCCAGGAATGCCCATGTTCTTGCCCCACCAGTTCTAAAGCCGACAATCCCATGCGCAACAGCGCGTCTCTGCATATACTCAGGTGAACGCACGCACCGTTGTGGGTTTCAGGTCTATTTGAGCATGTGCTGTAGTAAATAATCTCTCAACTGAGCAAACATGGGCCTTGCGTCCACCTTTAAATCAGGCCCTTAGTTTGATACCTTTCATCATCTATGGGCACTTGCCCCAACGCTATCCTTGTAAACCCCTTTCTGCCGGCACGCGGCTTCGCCTCACTACAACCCTCCCCGCACCATGTGTCACCACGGGGAGGGATGCCACTGCTTGTAACCCTCAATAGTTTACAACTACTCTCCTACATGACATATACATCATGGATGGATCAGGGACTACTAAAATCTAGCTGAAAGGGCTTGACTGTTTATCCTCTTTTTACTATATTTTGTTTCATTTTCAGATACCATATTTATATTTACAGTGTCATATATGTTACACTTTGTGCTTGTTTTTTAATCTTAAAATATATTTAAAAAAACACTCAGTGCTACTTTCTTGAAACTCACAGACTTTGCATCTAAGCGCACTCCCGAGAATTCTCCAATCCAATTAAAAATGCCTATTCGCACTACTCGCAATGTAGGGATGTGAATTGACTGCCAAATATGATGTGAGAGAAGTGCATGAAAAAGTGGGTAAACCATCCTGGACCCCAAAATGGATAATTTTGTTAGCAGGACCGTATAGAAGGCTGTTTGTGGGTATTAGGAAGGTACTGTAGATTTTGAAATGGTGTCGAATGGCTGATTTGTTTTGTTTTTTTAAAATGCAAGGTAATGATGAAAAAAACTTTTTTCATTTAATCTCAAACTAATTAAATGAAAAATGCCTAAAAAAGTAGTAAAAAGGGTGATTTGGAGGTATTTTGAGTGCATCTTGAAAAATTAAAAAAAATTATAAAAAAAAACAATTATTTTTCAATTAAAAAAAAATTGTAATAAAATTTGGGGTACCTAAACTAACAGAAAAAGTTGATTTTGGGGTAATTTGAGGACAATTTTTTTTTACCCCAAAAATTACATGTTGTTAAGCTAACTGTAATTATTGGATTAATTAAGCTAACTGGAAACTTCCAAATGCCTAGCTAGTCATTGGGGGGGGGGGGGGGGGGGGTCCAAGGGGTTCAGCACAGTGTCCCAACATTTTAACCTTAAAATAAAGGTTTTTCTTCCCATCTCTCACCCTCAGGGAGGTGTGAATTGAAAGATGCGAATTCAGGGCCTGATTCAATAAGGATTGTAATTCTGCTTATTCGCACGCAATGCAGTTGCTGATTTCCACATGGATATGCAAATGTTTGCATTCGCAATGAAATCTCAGTCTAACATGAGGACGCCCACTTCCCCTTACATCCGTACATTTGGACAACATAGCGAAACAATCGGTAACATCGAGTAACATCAGATCCATGCGCACAGTTAAGGCAGGTCAGACCTCACTCAGGGATTGCTAACATCAGTGTACGCTATGAGGCTTCAGGCTGCATATGGTATTGCAGTGACTAATTTATGCACGCCTCTTAAACGCCGTCCCAACGCACTGGCACGCCTGCGTTTGCCCAACCACCCCCCTGTCACCACCCCCAAACGGGGCTTTCTGTCAATCACTCTACAATGGGTCTGCGTACACACTGCGCTCTCATGTGGCTAGTTTGCACACAGCGATGCATACGCATGTGCAGAGGGCAAAAATCGGCCGACTGTGTGCATCTTAACTCTTGCGATTCTTGCTGAATTAAGCCCTCAGTCTGACTGAGACAGTGCGAGTTGCTAATTGGATTGCAAAACGAATTCACTATGCGAATTCGAAGAGAAAATAGCAACTCACCCGTCACCATTCGCATCTAATTGACTTGACCCCTATGACATGCTTAAGATTTGGTTGTGTATCATCTAATTCTCATTTAACTTTAAGTGATTGGGGGGTTTTTTTGCTTTCATATTTTTTCCCTTTGGCAATCACTTGTTTGTTATAGTCTATATTTCATTATTCTCTCCACTCCACATCTGATAACTTTTTCTTTGATCTGTACCCGGAACACAATAACTGTTTCTATTTTGCTCTTTCATAGTATACATTACCGTAATAACACATTTGTTTTTTTTGGGAAAAAGAGAAATTCTCATTTGCAATCAGTCTGAACCATGTGGAAGGAAGTTTGCACATCTTTGTGATTTCGTAATTTGCATTGCCAGTTTGTATGCTGATGGTGAAAGGTTTCAGAATGAGAAATGAAAATTAAATGGTGGTTTCATTTTAGACATAACACAAACAGTATTTTACCACCGATGTTATGCCCAGAGGTCCTTAGTGTTTAAAATAGCACAATGTTACTAATACCCTTTTTCCACGAAAATTCCGTGTCTGACCCGGAGTTGGAACAGGGTTCCTATCCGAATCAGACCCGGAATTTAGCTGGCGCCGACTCGGGAAATTCCCGAGTCGGCGCCGCTCACACTACAGTCGGGTCTGCATAGACCCGGCTTTTCCGGCGTGAAAGTGGACGCTTGGAGATTATGTCATCTCCAAGCGCCACTGAAGCCGGACCAAGACCTGGAGTGCGCCGTACACACAGCAGGGTTTCACGGGCTACACCCGTGTTAAACCCTGCTATTTACCTGGGTTGGATTGCCGGGTGACTCGACCCGGCGATCCAACCCTCACCCCTTTTACACCAAGGAGCTGCCCGGGTTAACCTACAATAACCCGGGTTTTAGCTCCGGTGTAAAAGGGGTATTAATTATTTTGTAGTTATTCTGTATTTTAGTTAAGATAATAATTTATGGCAGTAGTAATTTCTTTAAATACCAACATTTCAGGAGAGACCGTAAAAAAGGCATACATTTGCTCTAATGTGAGTGGGTATTTGATACACCAAGGTGTTGTTATCTACAGTACCATCAACATCCTACTGGAGTTAGGAGCGACTTCAATTAGCTGCGAAAAGCAGAGGCCTGTTTGGATGCGATGTTTTCGCCATGTGCAGGACACTTATCTCCATATTCAATTCCAAAACAGGTGAAAACGCGGATAGGCGACTGTAGTGAATAATGAAACTAGCGAAAAGGACAACATATTTTGGGGAAATCAGTCTGTACCCCAAAAAAAGCCTAACTGACCCTGGAAATCAATATAGAAGAGTATTAATAGCCCTAATAAAAGTATTTTGTGATCTTAAAATGAGTCAAATGGCTGTTATATGCATGTTTGCATAAGTGTGAAAAAATTATGTAATGCAATGTTTTTTAAGGAAATAAGACCCGCAGTTAAATTTGGGGTACATGTAAATGGGTACTAGTATATTTTGGTGTCTCTAAAGTGAAGATTTAAAAAATCTAAAAAACCACCTGTTGCAGCTTACTGCAATCTTAAAAACACCTGTCTCAACCATATAGCACCCCAACATACCTAGCCCCCTACTTTTTATCCATCTTCCAACACTTTTTTAATTTTTTCCCTAAAAATGACATGTCTCTTTTTGGGGTGAATTAAGATGTTTTAATTTTTTTTTTACTAATTAGTCATTAGGGGGGTTGTGCAAAGGGTTCTGAACCAAGTCCCTACATTTGTACCCCAAAATATGGATATTGCACTTCTTTTCTCCTGCCTTTTGCTGGAGAAACTTTTCGCCTATTTATGGCTGTGGAGTTTACGCCTAGATGAAAACTCCCAAGAATTGAATACGGAAATACTTTGAAAACAGGCGAAAAGCGCAAATCGGCGAAAACTTTTCGTCTAACGCAGCTTTTCGCCTCTTATTGAATTCGGCTCTTAGTCTGAGTTTAGAAGCTAGAATTCTATATGCTCTATATGCTCTTGAGTAAAATCTTAAAATAGCCCTCTATATGTTTCATTTGGAGGGTCTCTAAGGGTTAAAAGGTTAGATGAGCAGTTCAGTCTTGGCTCGGATATTCCCAACAAGTTCGGATCTCAGAGGCAAAATGTCATTTTTCATAGAGATGACAGGTTCGGATTTCAGAGATCCAAACAAACCCGAACTTAGAGGATCCGATTCAGATCCGAGTCGACTTGGATTTTCCTGTCTGACTCAGATCTGAAAATGAGGCAAAACGTCATCATCTCACTATTGGATTCTCGCAGGTTTTGTATTCTTTAAAGGTCCCGCAATCTCATTTCATTCCAGCTGTGGAGCGTGTAGAGGGAGGGAGCTGGTAGCTGTGCTGTGCTGCTGTGCATAGGGCTGGCTACAGTTGTGTTGCTTACTGTCCATAGGGGCTGGCTGTTGTCCATATAGGGGCTGGCTGGCTGTTGTTGTGACTGAGGTTGTCCTGTCCATCCAAAAGGTCTGATTGCCTGTTGTCCATATATAGGGGCTGGCTGTCTGTTGTCCATAGGGGCTGGCTGTTCTGCTGTGTTGTCCAGGGGGTGCTCTGTCCATAAGGGAAGCTCTTTACCTACAGTGTAGCCACACCTGTCATAATGTAGGTGCGCAGGGTTGCTGTGCTGCTGTCTGTCAAGGGGCTGCTGCCTCTTTCAGGGGTGCTCTTCACCCACCCCCAGTGTAAAAAAAACAAAAAAAATTTTTGTGTGCATGTTAGCCTGCCACATACTACCATGTTCAAATAAAAACAATTTTTTGTGTGTGCGTGTTAGCCTGCCACACTACCAGTGTTCAAATGAAAACATTTTTTTTATGTGCGTTTTAGCCTGCCACACCACCAGTGTTCAAATAAAAACATTTTTTTGTGCGTGCGTGTTATCCTGCCACACCACCAGTGTTCAAATAAAAACAATTTTTGTGTGTGCGTGTTAGCCACACTTGTCATCAACATAGGTGCGCAGGGATGCTGTGCTGCTGTCTGTCAAGGGGCTGTTGCCTCTTTCAGGGGTGCTCTTCACACACCCCCAGTGTGAAAAAAATAAATAAATTTCTATGTGCGTGTTAGCCACACTTGTCAGCAACGTAGGTTGCAGGGGTGCTGTGCTGCCTGTGTCGTTTATAAAGAGTCTGCTGTCTCGTTTGGGTGCTCTCCCAAGTGCCCCACAAATATTAATTCAATCAATCAATCTTTTTTTGTGTGTGTGTCAGGGGTGCTGCCTGTGTCGTTTATCAAGAGGCTGCTGCCTCGTTCAGGTGCTCTCCCTCCTGTACCAAAAAAAAAAAAATTCAATCAATCAGTCAATCAATGTGTTTTTTTCTGTGTCTGTGTGTGTGTGCGCCATAGCATCACAAACACCTCTGCTGAGATTTGCATAAACATTTTAGAGGATTTTAGTGAAAATAGAGGATATGGTTTAAAAAATGGAATAAAGCAGATAAAACTGTGTTCTCTGATTATAGTGTCCCTTCTCCCTACCCATGGCGCCTCTACCTGACTTTCAGTGAGTCAGAGGGGCAACTCCATGCAACCTTATTACAGAGTGCAGCTGCTTCTCCTGTAGCCCAGGTCAGAAGAGGTGCAGGGGGTGTGGTGATGATATGGACTAAAATGGAGGTCAATGAATCTCCAATCTAACAAAGCACAGCTGTAATTTATACACAACACAGGATGGGATGACGATATAGGCTTGGAAGATGGTATAATCTGGGGTGATGTATACATCATTTTCTTCACACAATATTAATTTGTCACCGCTGTAATCCACCATTACAGGTACCTCTGTAATTTTTGCACGTAATTGACGGTAAATGTCTTTCTTGTAGAATTTGTATTTAATTTTGATGGACATCATCTTTTCAACATTTTGGGGAAGTAGTCTCAGGCCGATCACTGACAAGGTTACCGGCTGTGCTGAAAACGCTTTCTGAGTACACACTGGAAGGTGGGCAGCTCAAGTAAAGCAAAAGCAGTTATTTATGTAAGGGCCTCCAAGGGGTATATTTATTTACTAAAGTTTCTAAATATGAAAAGTGTTCATGTTGCCCATAGCAACCAATCAGATTCTGTCTATCATTCTGTAGAATGCAATAGAGAAATGATAACTACAATCTGATTGGTTGCTATGGGCAACATGAACACTTTTCATTTTTAGAAACTTTAGTAAAACTAAACTTACCCCCAAATTGCCTCTTTTCCTGCCAGTAGTTATTTACATGTATCTCTTTCTCTTCAGATCTGTGCCCATTGGGAAGAAAAACAATGTCTTCATCCCTTCTGGGATTAAAATCCACTCCCAGCAAGCAGGCATGGTGCTCAAGAATTCCCAAGAAAGACAAACCGTAAGACTTAAACCTTAAATCTGAAATGTTGCATTTAATGCTCTGTTCAGCTTGTTCGCATATCTGATATGGTTAAGTGGACAGTGGGAACAATGGCAGTTTGAAGGCCACTAACTAACTCTGTTTTTTTTAAAGTCCCTGTACAGGTTGGGAAATGCCTTTACAGAAGGTTTGCAAAGGATTATTTAAGTTAATTGTTTTTGGAATGCACTCTTCCTGGTCCCCTTCTGGGATGAAAATCCACTCCTAGCCACAGAAGCATGTACAAGATTCTCAAGAAAGTCACAACGTAAGGCCTTAAATCAGGGATAGCAAACCTCAGTCCTCGAGAGCTACTAACAGTTCACGTTTTCCAGACCATCTAGCTGGTGCACAGGTGTATTCATTACTCACCAACACATTTAATTATTTATTACTATATTCTGTGAGGAGACCTGGAAAACATGCACTGTTGGTAGCTCTCGAGGACCAGGGTTGGCTACCCCTGCCTTAAATCATAGATCTTATGCTTGTCCACATATCTGTGCTGGTTAAGTGGCACTTTCAGGCCACTAACTAACTATGTTTTTTTATGTCCCTGTACAGGTTGGAAAATGCTTTTTCATGTGAAAAGCACTACTAGAAGTCTTCCTGGTCCCCTTCTGGGATGAGAAAATCCACTCCCAGCAGCAGCAGGCATGGTGCTCAAGGATTCTTCTGACTGATGTGAATGTGTAAAGTATTTTTTTGTAAATGCCTCCTCCCCTCCCCTTCTTCATTATAAATTCTCTTCGGAATCAAAAATTTTTATTAAATTTACTACCAATCAACTCTTCCTGTCTCTGCCCTGCCTTCAACTACATACATGCAAACATTTATTTCCTGATGTGCCATGTTGGAAGTTGGACTGCCACGTGTTTGTGCTGCCCACTGCTGCCGTTTAACTTAGTCAGCCAGCTAGCTTGGTGCAAATTTTAGGCCTAAACTGGATGAAAACAATATAGTGAGCTGTGAGGTGGTCAAAATTGACTGGAAATGAGTGGAAATAAATGTTATTGAGGTTAATAATACTGTAGGAACAAAAGCAGGCCCAATTTATGTGATTTTAGCTGTTTTTATGATTTTTTAAAGAAAAAATGCAGATCCAAAACCAAAACACAAAAAACAAAACACAGAGGTGAGGTTTTGGCAAAACCAATCCAGATCCAAAACCAGGGGAGATCCAGATCCAAATCCAAAACACGGGGGTCGGCGCATATCTCTTCACTGACAAAATGTCATCTTTCACTGACATTTGTGACAAGATGTCCATGAAAGATGACGTTGTGCATCATTCTGCGATCCGAACATGGCGGGAAGATCTTAGTGAGTTGGTCATTGGGGAAGATTTGTTAAGTCTTTCTATATCAGTAATTTGAGTTCTGAGGTGTGCAATTTTAGACATTATTATTAATTATTATTTATATGATGCCACAGGGGTTCCGCAGCACCTAACAAAGTACAAAAAATGTTGACCAGAACAAGAGATCAGTGACTTACAGTACAAGACAATGCAGGACAAGTACATGGTATATAAACATTGCTGCAACATTGGTCTTATCACTCAAATAAGTAGTACGGTGGCAGAAGTCAAGGGTTAGGGACCGATTTGTAAGGAGTATGGAGTAGATAGTAGTGTAAGTAAGGGAAATAAAAGCACATGTGGAAGACGTCCCTGCTTGTGGGAGCTTACATTCTAAAAGAAGCTGCCTGAATCGCTATGGCTCTAATTACCATTTCACATGCAGATCTCTATTGAGGAGAATTGTCTCCCAAAAATGTTCACATCTTCGCTGAGGAATTTTCAGGATTGTTGATTAGTGAACAATTCGTTACAAATAGGAGCACTATCTCTAAAGGTCTGGGTAAAAGGTATTAATGACGTAATAATAGATTCCACTAAAGGGGGAAAAAAACACAGAATTCAAGGAAATAATGAGAGTCTTACAGATATTGAATCAAGTAAAAATCTTTATAAAAATTAAAAGGACCCATATAAACATAAAAATTACAAATGTCCAAACTTTTATGTGAGTAGGGAGAGTTTAAAGGAAGCACTGGGGGGTAGTTATATTTTGACCACATTGGTTCTGCAATACCAGAAAGATTTCAAACCCAGTTTGCTTTTGCCAGGGAAGTTAAGGTCTTTAACGTTATCGGAAAACAATGTGTGATAATTAGGCAAGAGAAGACAATGTGTAAGATGTACATTAGGTAAGGGAAGACAATGTGTAAGACGTAGGTAAGGGAAAACAATGTGTAACACATAGGTAAGGGAAGACAATGTGTAAGACGTAGGTAAGAGAAAACAATGTGTAAGACATAGGTAAGGGAAAACAATGTGTAGCACGTAGGTAAGGGAAGACAATGTGTAAGACATAGGTAAGGGAAGACAATGTGTAAGGCGTAGGTAAGGGAAAACAATGTGTAACACGTAGGTAAGGGAAGACAATGTGTAACATGTAGGTAAGGGAAAACAATGTGCAATACATAGGTAAGGAAAAACAATGTGTAACATGTAGGTAAGGGAAGACAATGTGTAACACGAAGGTAAGGGAAAACAATGTGTAAGATGTACAGTAGGTAAGGGAAACAATGTGTAATACGTTGGTAAAGGAAAACAATATGTAATACGTAAGTAAGGGAAAACAATGTGTAACACGTAGGTAAGGGAAGACAATGTGTAAGGCGTAGGTAAAGGAAAACAATATGGAAGACATAGATAAGAAAAACAATGTGTAATACGTAGGTAAGGGAAAACAATGTGTAATACTTAAGTAAGGGAAAACAATGTGTAATACGTAGGAAAGGGAAAACAATGTGCAATACTTAGGTAAAGGAAACAATGTGGAAGACATAGGTAAGAAAAACAATGTGTAATACGTAGATAAGTTAAAACAATGTGTAAGGTAAGGGAAGACAATGTGTAAGACGTAGGGAAGGGAAAACAATGTGTAAGACGTAGGTAAGGGAAAACAATGTGTAAGACATAGGTAAGGGAAGACAATGTGTAAGGCGCAGGTAAAGGAAAACAATATGTAATAAGTAAGTAAGGGAAAACAATGTGTAACACGTAGGTAAGGGAAGACAATGTGTAAGACATAGGTAAGGGAAGACAATGTGTAAGGCGTAGGTAAAGGAAAACAATATGGAAGACATAGATAAGAAAAACAATGTGTAATACGTAGGTAAGGGAAAACAATGTGTAATACGTAGGAAAGGGAAAACAATGTGCAATACTTAGGTAAAGGAACCAATGTGGAAGACATAGGTAAGAAAAACAATGTGTAATACGTAGATAAGTTAAAACAATGTGTAATACGTAGGTAAGGGAAAACAATGTGTAATACGTAGGTAAGGGAATACAATGTGTAATACGTAAGTAAAGGAAAACAAAGTGGAAGACATAGGTAAGGAAAAACAATGTGTAATACGTAGGTAAGGGAAAACATATGTGTAATACGTAGGTAAGGGAAAACAATGTGTAATACGTAGGTAAGGGAATACAATGTGTAATATGTAGGTAAGGGAATACAATGTGTAATATGTAGGTAATGGAAAACAAAGTGGAAGACATAGGTAAGGGAAAACAATGTGTAATATGTAGTTAAGGGAAAACAATGTATAATATGTAAGTAAAGGAAAACAATGTGTAATATGTAGGTAAAGGAAAACAAGGTGTAATACGTAGATAAAGGAAAACAATATGGAAGACATAGGTAAGGGAAAACAATGTGTAATACGTAGGTAAGGGAAAACAATGTGTTATACGTAGGTAAGGGAAAACAATGTGTAATATGTAGGTAAAGGAAAACAATGTGTAATTCGTAGGTAAGGGAAACAAGGTGTAATACGTAGGTAAAGGAAAACAATATGGAAGACATAGGTAAGGGAAAACAATGTGTAATACATAGGTAAGGGAAAACAATGTGTAATACGTAGGTAAGGGAATACAATGTGGATGACATAGGTAAGGGAAAACAATGTGTAATACGTAGGTAAGGGAATACAATGTGTAATATGTAGGTAAGGGAAAACAATGTGTAATACGTAGGTAAGGGAAAACAATGTGTAGGATGTCGGTAAGGGAAAACAACGTGTAATACATAGGTAAGGGAAAACAAGGTGTAATACGTAGGTAAGGGAAAACAAAGTGTAATACGTAGGTAAAGGAAAACAATGTGCAATACGTAGGTAAGGGAAAACAATGTGTAATACATAGGTAAGGGAAAACAATGTGTAATACGTAGGTAAGGGAAAACAATGTGTAATACATAGGTAAATGAAAACAATGGGTAATATGTAGGTAAGGGAAAACAAGGTGTAATGCGTAGGTAAAGGAAAACAATACGGAAAACGTAGGTAAGGGAAAACAATGTGTAATAGAGGTGTCTTAATGTTTGTGATACTTCCACATTCAAAACTAAATCACAGTAATGAATAAATAATTTTCCAGTTGTAGCAGAGTTGTAAAGTGCCTAAAGTGTCATATCCTATCACTACTACTGTCCTGTGTCATGCTTCAAGCATGACACAAAATGTGAGAGTGATAAAGGGTGATTATTGGCTTATATCAGAGGTTCCCAAACGCAGTCCTCAAGGCTCCCCAACAGTTTAGGTATTAGAGATATCCATGGTTTAGCACAGGTGACTTAATTAGTACCTCAGTCAATTTGATTTAACCACCTGTGCTTAACCATGGTTATCTCTAAATCCTGAACTGTTTGGGAGCCTTGAGGACCGCGTTTTGGAATCCCTGGCTTATATAAAGACAGAAACAAGTTTCTACTGTTCGTGATGCTAATGGAACACCCGTTACAATTGCATTGCAAGAGAAAAATTCCATCAATGCAAAAAGAGACTAGACAGTGCTAATTACCAAAAATGTAATAATACAAAATAATAAAAAAAGATATTATTTTGAAAAAATATATATATAAAAAATATATCAATAATTTGATCAAAAACACCGGCACAGCATAAGGGGCACTACTGGGGTTACTGCACTGCATAAGGGGAACTCAGGGGGTACTGCACAGCATAAGGGGCATTACTGGGGGTACTGCATAGCATAAGGGGCACTCAGAGGGACATTACTGATGTGTTTTTTTTGTTATGTTTTTTACAATTTTATTTTCTTCCTTGCAGACATGACTGGTACAATGCCCCACACTTTTTGGACAGGATTCATCAAGATGTACCAGACCAATGAGTGCCTCTGCAAGGTGTCGAGTAAGGACTACTAAAATAGAGATTTGAAGAATCAGGCACTGAATAAACAGGTAATATACAGTCAGGAGCAGAGGCGTCACTAGTGTTGGTGTCACCAGGTGCTATAACTCATGGTGACACCCCCCCCCCCACCAAAAAAAATAAATAAAATTGATGCGCAGCTCCGCAAACTCTCCCCAAATACCAGTCCAGCAGACACATTTACACAATGCCCCCAGTGTTGGTGTCCCGTATGTAGTGCCCACAGTAGTGGTGCCCCTTATGCAGTGCCCCTATGCAATGTCCCCAGTGGTAATGACCCCTAATAGTGCCCCCAGCGGTAGTGGTAATGCCCCTTATAGTAGTGCCCTCTATAGTATTAGTGCCCCCTATAGTAGTGACCCCAGTATTAATGCCCTTAGTAGAAATGCCCCTAGTAGTAATGCCCCCATTAGTAGTGTCCCTAGTAGTAATGCCTTCAGTAGTAATGCCCCCTGTAGTAGTGCCATCAAAAGTAATGCTCCCTGTAGTAGTGCCCCCATTAGTAATGCCCCCTAATAGTGCCCACAATGGCAGTGGTAATGCCCCCTATAATATTACCCCCAGAAGTAATGACCCCTATTGTATTGCATAGAGTGTAACAGTGACTGCCAGATAATGCAGAGAGCGTCATGGTAACCGCCAGATAATGCAGAGAGCGTCATGGTAACCGCCAGATAATGCAGAGAGCATCATGGTAACCGCCGGATAATGCAGAGAGCATCGTAGTAACCGCCAAATAATACAGAGAGCATCGTAGTAACCGCCAAATAATACAGAGAGCATCGTAGTAACCGCCAGATAATACAGAGAGCATCGTAGTAACCGCCAGATAATACAGAGAGCATCGTAGTAACCGCCAGATAATGCAGAGAGCATTGCAGTAACCGCCAAATAATTCAGAGAGCATCGTAGTAACCGCCAGATAATACAGAGAGCATCGTAGTAACCGCCAGATAATACAGAGAGCATCGCAGTAACCGCCAGATAATACAGAGAGCATCGCAGTAACCACCAGATAATACAGAGAGCATCGTAGTAACCGCCAAATAATGCAGAGACCATCATTGACCCACATATAACCCATAACATGAATACACCCCTTATACACACAGAAACACAATGAGTATACCCACACACATACATTAATACACCATCCCCAGCATAGACACTCTCTCCTCACTGAATTAGTTACTTCCCATTACACCTACTGTATACATTAGAGCATAGTCACTGTGCTGGCTGCATGCTGTCTCCCAGCTCCTTCTCATCCTCTCTGACTGGGAGGTCAGAGGGTCACGCTGGGAAGAAGCAGGGACAGTGTACAAACTACTTGTCAGTATTCAAGTGTAATCAACAGTATTTGAATACACTTGTAAACTGGCAAATGTTTTGTAGACTGTCCCTGCCTGCTCCCAGCGTGATGATCTGTAAGGCAGGGAGCTGATTCACTGAAAAGAGGAGGAGCAGGAGCTCAGCTGCCATGATCCACCCCGGCGGCGGCTTCAGTCAGGCTGATCGTCTTTACACTGACAGCAGGTAATCAGCCCCGTGCCTCTAGCGCCCCTCCACCCCCACATGTAGGGGACTGTATGAAGAGCACAGCCGCACTTACTGTATAGTAGGCTGCCGCTGGCTGTCTCAGTGTGACAGGCGCAGCGGCAGCCGGCAGAATTAAAAGCTGTCTCAGCAGCTGCTGCAGGGAGAGCGCCTCTCCAGCCTGGCGTCTCCCTGCAGTGCAGGCTCTGCTGAGCGGGGGGCGGGGATGAGTCAGATTTTGGTGTCACCCCCTTGGAGGGTGACACTCGGTGCGGCCCGCACCCACCGCACCCCCCTTGTGACGCCACTGGTCAGGAGCAAGAAAGTGATGCTGACATTGACTGGGTGAAGGCAAAGATTCAGAATTTGAGAACAGTGTTCCTGAAGGAGCAGAAGAAGTATCTGAAGTCGCAATGTTCGGAAGCAGGTTCAGATGAAGTGCAAAAGCCGAAGTCATGGTACTATGACCTGCTCACCTTTGTTCTTGAGAAAGAACCAAAGAGATAGTCGCGGTGCTCGCTGGAGCCAGAGGTGGTAGAGGTTTTGGAGAGTTAGGAACAGGTAAGCAATTAAACAATTGTAAACATTAGTTTTGTTCTAGTTGATTGTTTTACTTTAAAAAATTCTCAATTGACTCCCACTTTTGACAGATTTCTGTTTTATTGTCTTCAAAGCCACTGTATGCTAAGTATTTTTATTTAAAAAAAAAATATTATCTTATTTTTGTTTCATCTTTCCAAGGTGGAAGTTCTAGACGTGGATCCTAACCTTTCATCCAGCGAGCCCACAGAGGTCGTGGAGTCGGAAATGGAGAGGCCGTCCGCAACAGCACCCGCCAAGAAGCGGAGGGCAGTTTCCAAGACTCCAGCCTCTGGACCATCAAGGAGTGACAGATTTTAAAACACGCGGAGGAGGTTTTACAGAAGCCCCGTGGTGCAAATCAGGTTTTTGGAATGCATATCGGCCACGAAATGGACAGCATGGCTCCAAACCAGCTGCCTCATTTCAAGCATAATATATAATGCTATAATACTTGCTCATCAAGGAAAATTGGATGAGCATAGTAATGTAGGGTCATATATTATGGTGCAACCCACCCCATTGCCATCTGGCAATCTCACCATCCCACCTCATAGAACGGCGTATCCCCCTATGCCAGTTCCTCCTCCATCACATCTCCTCAACTATCAAGCGTTGGGCAGCACACAAATACCATCTCCCTTTCCCAGCACATCCAGGAGTGGTGTGCACTCAGCATGGATGAGTGCACAAACCGTTATGTAGTCAGGAAGCCAGCGGTCGAAATTCCGACTGCCAGCTTCCTGACAGTGAAATCCCAGCATGGGACTAATGATAGGCATCTAAATACCGCCACCTATCATTAGCCCCATGCCGAAATCCCGACGCCTGGCATAGTAATTGTAGGTAAGCCGCGGTGGGGAGGGTTAGGTTTAGGGTCTGCTGGGGGGACTTAGGGTTAGGCACCCACCCGGTTAGGCTAGGTGAAGTGGGGTTAGGTTCAGGCACCCCCAGGGGGAGGTTAGGGTTAGGCACCCCCCCGGGTATATTACAATTTATTTCAGTGCCTGATTCTTTGTATTTGGGTAGTCCTTACACAGGAGGCACTCATTGGTCTGGTATTAATCCATGAATCCTGTCCAGGAAACTCTCATTTCAAATATACATTTTTTTTCAAAGTTTACTTCTCTTGTGTTGTGTTTTTCATGACATTATGTATTATATTATTTATAAATAGTAGTGTTTTAAAGTCGTATAAGGGGAAAGGGGGTTGTGGTACTGTTTTATGTGATCTAAGGTCTAGATGGTTTTAGATGGTTATTATTTCTATGTATTACAAATGTAAATAATTATGTTATTAATTAGAAGACTCTTATAATCATAACTCCTGAGGTTCATTTTGTGTCATAAGAATCAAAAACAGTAAGTATCCATTATGTGGAGTTGGAGAGGGCTAGTGTGCAGACTCTGGGCCTGATTCAGAGATGGATGGAATTGCACAGGTGCACACAAACAGCTGTGCAATTCCGTCCATTTGAAATGCAAATGCAGAAGGAGGTGTCACACAGCTACTTGCTGCATTTGCGTGAAACCAGCGCTGCTATCGAGGTTGCAGCCTAGGGTCACCATCGGAACAATTGTGACCATCGGTCATGATTGTTGCCGATGTTCCTTAGGCCAGACTGCGCAAGCTAAATCATCCTGCAGCCTGGCAGGGTCCTGGCAGTTTGCGAGGCCAGGAGGTCTGCGTGCACCCACGCAGACTCTGGCCTCGTCCCTCCCGGCAAACCGCCGCCAGGTGCTGTATTTTATGTGTAGTGTTGGTAAATTTTTAAGGTTAACAAATAACAGAACTTGTTAAATACATATACAAGTTTTAAAATAATATTACACTATTTTTGGCAAGATAAATGCAAGAAATTGTATTCAGGCTACAAGGAAATGTGTCAAATATTAGGAAATGCAATTTCCCTGCCAAGGAACTTCACCCACGCCATTGAAAAAGGCCATGTACTCATTCATTACTTCCTTTGCACATGTAGAGTAGGCTGTGGGAAAAGGTGTGGAAGACACAGGTGTCCACATTTGACTGTCCTCTATGTGGTCATGGGATGAAGAAAGCGTCCTTTGCTGTGATTTTCTGCGAAGCATGTTATGAAGAGTACAGCAGGCCATCACTACCCAGTCTATTTTATCCACTCTTAAATTAATTGGAGTATAGAAAATCCGGAACCTGCTACTCATTATTCCAAAGGCGTTTTCGACTGTACGCCTAGCCCTGGACAGTCGATAATTGAAAATTAGTTTCTCATTAGTTAAACCCGTTTCAGGATAGGGCTTCATGACATGTTCGTGTAAAGCGAATGCCTTATCACCAACAAATACAAAATTGAGATTGTGTTTGCACTGAGAGGCTGGTGGTAAGTGCAGGTTTCCGGATATCATTCTTTCATAAAACACAGCTGAGCGCTCACAAGCGGGTCGATGTTGGCCAAGTGCGCATGCGCACGAGGGAGCCGGCTCCGTCGTGCGTATGCGCGAGACCCGCATAGCGACGGGCAAGCCGTCGCTATGAGTCTTGCTACAAAGGGGGCATGATGTCGATGTTGAGTGACAGCACGCCCCCTTTGGTGGGCGTGCAGGGGGTGTTGCTGCCCAGACTGAGGCGTTCCCATGGGAACGCCTACCGTCTGGGGCCGGCCCCACTGTGATGTCAGTGGGAGTGCTTTTGGCTCTGATAGAGCCAAAAGCACTCCAGGGCTTGCGGCAGACGAGACCCTACCACAAGGGTCTTGTCGCAAGCCCGATAGTCGCGATGGTCTTGACCATCGCGACTATCTTTTTGGCCGCTCGCTATAGTTGTGGGTGGTCACCCACAGCTATGCGAGCGGCCAGGAGGCCGTTCTAAAAAAAGAAAGGGAGGGCACTGATTCAGAGCGAGCGCTCTGAAAGAGCGTCCGGCTCTGAATCAGGCCCAGTGTCCTTGAAAGGTCCACCGTCAGAGGCTCCGTCCATTTTTGCCAACATCTAAACAAATAAACTCATAGTTTACTATAGCCATCATGAGTATACTAAAATAGCCATTGTAGTTAAAATACAAGGAACCACTGTGGGGTAGTGGTATAATGCGAACATGTTTCCCATCGACTGCCCCTCCACAATTCGGGAAATGCCATTTTGCCTCGAAATCTTCTGCAACAGTTTGCCATTCTTCAATGGAATATGGAAACTAAAAAAAATAAAATAAATACACAAGATAGGCATTTTTGTTGTTGATAATATACCATAATAGCATTATAAAAATATAATTTTTTTTGGAATATACTATTTGAGAACATATTAAGATTTATAAAAATATAAACATTTTATGTTTACTGTGCAGTTTCAATTTGGGCCCAACATAAGATATCATAAGGACAAGAAACAAAATATTCTTAAGGGGTTTTCAGTGGGGATTTAAAAAAAATATTGACGCCTTGATTCAGAGCGAGCACACTCAAATAGCGTGCGCCTCTGAATCAGGCCCTTAATACCATATATGTCTGGGCTTAAATGGAAAGCAGGATTTTTCGTGATTTGCTAGTTGTCTCTTGCTGTGTTTGTGTCACAGTGTGCCGGAACCCAGTGTTCATTTACCAGGTCCGGTGGTGCTGATCAACATCAGGACAGCGGACGGGGAGTCCCCGGCGCCCACTGCTGAAGTTCCCCGGCTCTCCCCCTGCTGCCGGCTGCAGTTGCTCCTCACAGCCACGGCTCCCATAGGGGAATGCATACCGCTCAGACAAATTTAAAGGGACAGGCGCACGCAATAGTGGTGTCACTGTGGGTACAAAATCTTTACTGTCACTATATAAGGAGAGGTCTGGACACTTCTCCTCAGCGTTCCTCTATCCATGATTATTCTTACTCATTCCTGACCTTGGTTTGTCCGTGATCTTATTCCATCTCCTCCCTGGTACTGCGATTGGTATTCCAGGTCCCTGGTGAATACCGCCAGCATGTTAGACTCTGCGTCTCAGTACGAGGTCTGACTAATCCTGAAATACAGGCTAGCATCCACTACCTATCCGTGAGTTGTGACACAGAATACTCTGGCCCACAAATGGATGCCGCTGGTAATCTTTCACCGCAAGATTTGCTGGAGAACCTACTGACCCGGGTCAAGAAACAAGAACAAGACCAGGCCCATACTATGCAGTGCTTACAGATGTGGGGACCCCTAGGGCTGTTAAGGCTTCCTGAATCAGTGCTGAATTCAGTTTGAAGTCCAGGCTGCAAATTTCCCCTGCGAGAGGATGTAGGTGGCTGTCTGGACAGGCCATTGCGTGGGCTTCCCCATTGTGGAAAGGAAATGACCCTCTGGTTAACAATAGCTCTGAGTTTCTAGGAGCTTTTCGTAAAGTATTTGATGAACCTGGACGAATATCCTCTGCAGTGTCGGGTCTTCTACAACTGAAGCAAGGGAGTCTGACTACTGGTTAGTACGTAGTGCAATTCCGAACCCTTGCCTTGCCTCCAAGTTAACTTGGAACAACAGTGCCCTGGTTGATGGCTTCATGCAAGGACTTTCAGAGCAAAAAAGGATGTACTGCCAACATCCCTGGAGGACCTAATACACAGGTTCTCAAATTTCCTCCTCAGGACCCCACACATTGTATGTTTTCCAGATCTCCTTACAGAATCACAAGTGAAGTAATTAGCTCCACCTGTGGGTCTTTTAAAATGTGTCAGTGAGTAATGACTACACCTGTGCACCTGCTGGGTGACCTGCAAAATGTGACCTGTGTGGACTCCTGAGGAAAGAGTTTGAGAACCACTGACCTAATATCTTTGTGCATCCAAGTAGACTATCACCACAGAGAGAGAGCACTAGAGAGGGAACAGTCTTGACGCTTCAGCTTCAAGCTCGCCCCACGTTTCACAGCTCCGGTTGAATCTCCAGAACAGCTCACGCAGATCGTGATGTCTCATCTCCCTTCCAAGGAGAGGGAATGGAGGTTCAAAAAAAAGCTGTGTCTGTACTGTGGTGAACCAGGTCACCTACTTGCCAGCTGATCCAAGTGTCTGGGAAAACGAGAGGCCCTAACTGTTCGAGGGGTGGTCAAATTAAGTGCATTCAATCACATCCCAAAGAAAGGCAGTATTTCCCAGTTGTCAATTGAGGTGATTTTGTTGTGACCATGGAGACTCTCAAGGCCTTCTTGGATTCCGGCATGGACGGTAACTTTATTACAGCAAGTAAGGTTCAGGAGTTGGGAATTCCTAGTGTACTGCTAGAGATGTCACTCTGTATCACTGGAGTAGACGGAAATAAACTTCCCACAGCTACCATCCACTCCTGGATGACATTAGTTACTATGCAAGTGGGCGCTCTCCATCGGGAGTTGATATCTTTTTACATACTCCCAACGGCCGAGAATCCTATTATCGCAGGCATGCTCCCACATTAGATTGGAGAAGACCCCCAAATCCTGTAGTGGGGAATTCAGTACCATCAGATGTGCTTGCCAACTATCAGACCTCCACACCGTGCTATCCAGAGTTTGTCCATCTCTCTAGGGGACCCTCTTCCAGCTCCGTACCAGGCCTTCAGGGATGTATTCGGCAAAATGGCCGCTAAGACACTCCCAGCTCATCGGGAGTGGGATTGTTCTATAGATTTACTATCTGGGAAAATGCCTTCTCGTGGAAGAGCGATTCCCCTCTTGCTTCCCAAGACCCAAGCAGTGTCTAAATACATCAAGGAGACCCTTGAGTGCGGGTTCATCAGGGAGTTTAAATCACCTGCAGGAGCTGGTCTTTGTTAAAAAGAAAGATGGTGGGCTGAGACCATGCATTGATTACTGGGGTCTGAATGCCATCACCATTAAGTATCAGTACTCAATACCACTAATTTTGAAACTCTTTGATCGCATAAAGGGGGCGAAAGTGTTTATTAAGTTAGATCTCCGTAGAGGCCTAAAATCTGATCAGGATCTAAGAAGGGGGTGAGTGGAAGATGGCTTTCAACACACGGGATGGTCATTATGAGTACTTGGTCAATTGTCATGCCTTTTGGTTTAAACAATGCATCTTCTGTTTTCCAGAAGTACAGTACACGAATAGCGTATTTCGAGACCTGTTATACAAGTATTTAGTAGTGTATCTGGACGACATCCTGATCTTCTCTAAGGAAATCGGGAGTCATCACAAGCATGTATGTGAAATGCTGTTACGACTTCGGGATAATCAGCACTTCTGCAAATTAGAGAAGTGTTCCTTCGAGCAAAAGGAACCTAGGGCCTGATTCAGAGTCGGTCACTATTTGCGCTCGCTCGTCCAGAAAATAGGGGTGGCTATTCAAATGAACCGTTCGCTGTTTGCGGTCTGTTCACGCCTCTAGGTCTGAACGAGCGAACAAAACTTGCGGTCGTTTTTTGGGAAACTACGCCCCCTGTCCGCTCGCATCCTACGCCATGTCCGCTATTTATTAGATTAATCGAGTACATCGAACAGGGTATGAGCTGCTCGCTATTCTTGTGGTTGGTTTTTGCTACCACAATTTTGCGAGCAGTTCTGGCTATAAAATAACCCAGTGACGTGGTCAATGACGCTGCTGTTTTAAATATGCACACCCATAAAACGCCTGTTTTGACCTTTAAGCACGCCTGCGATCGGATCTCCACTCCCCGTTTTCAAGCACCTTCCCCTGTTACCACCCACATACGCCTCATCCTGTCACTCAAATTAGCAGGCATTCGCTATTTTGTGAGCACATGAATTTCGGCCGCACTGACTGGTTCGCGCATGCGTATAACGATCCGTACGCATGCGCAGTTGGGCAAACATCGCTCGGAGCAAACGAGCTGCCACTTACGAGTGGCTCTGAATCAGGCCCCTAGTCTCCAAATGGGCCCGGAGAACGGTCATTGTCAACTGGCCCTGTCCAGTGGGGTTAAAGGCAATACAATGCTTTCTGGGTTTCTATAACTTCTACCAGCAGTTCATCCGGAACTATTCGTCTGTGGCAGCTCCCATCACTGCTCTCACCAAGAAGGGCCAAGGCACACAGGTGTGGCCTCCTGAGGCAGAGAAAGTGTTAGACCGCTTAAAGCAGTGCTTCATCTCTGCTCCCATCCTGAGGCAACCCAATTATGACCAGCCTTTCTTTATGGAGGTGGACATCTCCACGGTCGGGGCAGTGTTTTTGTAGACGGATGAGCAGGGGAAGTAGTACACTTGTGGTTTATTTTCTCGCAAGGTCTCAGCCCAGGAGAAGGACTACGCCATTGGTGATAAAGAATTGTTAGCTATCAAACTGGCTCTGCAGGAATGGAGATACTTGTTGAAGGGGGTGAATTTCTCTGTGATGGTCTACACCGTCCACAAGAACCGGGACTGATTCACAACAGATCACTATTGCGATCGCGGCTGTGATTACGCATGCAGGTCTGCTGCGAAAATATGCTAATGAATACAATCGCAAAGCTGTCGCACAGCCAGTATAGAGATGCTCTCTACTGCTATCTCAAAACCTTAATACCTTGCAGTACTGCTTATACATCGGGAACATTGAGTAACATCAGCCTCTCATGCACAATTACAACAGATCTGACCTTACTCAGAAATTGTTAACCTCATCGCACGCAGTGAGTACTTGTCTGTCTGGTTCTGACCTGGCCTTTTGACTACATTGTACTCTGTATCCAGAGTACGCCAGCACCTGTATTAGGGAAGCCTGAGGGCCGTGACCTGTGTGTCGGAAACCTCCTTGCGGGGGTCCTTGGTGAATATAGCTGGCACGTTAGACTCTGCAGCTCAGTACGAGGTCTCACCAATCCGGAAATACAGGCTAGCATCCACTACCTATCCGTGAGTTTCGACAGTTTGGAGGTTTTCTCATTTCAGAAATAGTGTTGTTTGGTCTTGTGATTAAAACATAGTCGTTTATTTTATTCTAATGGCCAGCTTTGTTGTTGTTATTATTATTATTCTTTTAGCTTTTATTTTTGAAATAATGTAAACACCTGTTAATTTGTTAAGTGTTGTTTTTGAGGGCAGCTGTGTGTTTCTTTCAGTAATACCTTTGTGCAGCTTTTTATTGTCCATTTTAAAGAGAAGGAAACAATTGTTTCTATATTTGTAAGATCATGGATTTGCACAATTTATGACTAAGTTTTGAAATATCTGTTTGAATAGTTTGTTCTGGACTTTCCATGAACTGATCTACAATGGGAGAATTGAGTAGGTTTAAAGCTGCAATTCCTCCTAGCAACATTTTTTTTGATAAGAACCCCCACACACACACATATACATACATACATACTGATAAAACTGAAATATAATTTCCCTTGGTTAATAAAAAAAGGCATTTGTATGAGATTAATTAATATTATAATTATGTAATAATCATAAGTGAATTTCAACTAATAGACATAGCCTTGCCTTAATAAAATATTAATGTGCAATAAGAATATACATATTTAAATTAGAAATAAGTGATTAGAAGTTGTTATAACTTAACATTTAGAAAATACACATTATAGAAATATATTGTATGTGTTTTACATTTACAAGGTGGCCGAATGTTGAGTCTTCAATATGTTCTAACTTGTTGACAGTCTGAGAACTTACTAAGGATGACTATGCAAAATTAGGTTGACCACCTTGCCATAGAAGATCGCACTCTCAAGATATCAGTAAACCATCTGTGTGTACCGATCGAAGTGTCTGATATCATGGATGAAACTTGGCATACAAAACAGATCAAGACCCTGAATGATGTATGAGACATTCTTGGAATCCAAAAGGACTCTTGACCTATGAACATTGAGTTGCAGCCCAGGACATTTGTATGAGAACAATGAGATTTAAGAAATGTCACTTTAATTTCTGGAAAATGTAGATTTGCAGTACCGATTACCTAATGATGCTGTTTACTTATGAATATTGTAATGAGCTATGCTATAAAAAGTGATTGCTGTAATAAGATGATTAAGAATTCAATTTTGAAGTGTCGATAGCTGCTGAAGTCATTGCTCATTTATAATGCTTTGTTAAAATATATAAAGAATAATCTTATCTTTACTTCTTGCGTGGTGCCCAAGTTATTTTCATTTCGATAATACACAGATACACACACCTCACTGTGCTTTCCAGTCCCACTGGACTAAACCCTTGGAGATTCTATATACAGCTGTTAATGTCTGGCATCTTCCAGGTGTGTCAAACAAAATGAACACATATATAATTACCTCAATTAAATGGCCTTGTAGCGCTGTGTAGGAGTGGTAGGATCATATTTGATCTATTAGCAGTGGGCTCTTTAGCCACACCTGTATACTTTACTTATATTTGAGACCCATAACTGCGGTATTACTGTAAATGTTTTTGCACTCAGCTGATAAGTAAGCTAAGAGATGCAGGGAGTTATTACTATACAAATAAAATGTAAATGTGCAGTAACCGTAGTATCTAAATTAGCTTTAATTTATCTAGTGCAAGCTAGACAATAAAGACAATATCTGATTGGTTGACTGGGTTAATGTAAATGAAATAACCCAAAAAAGTGTAAAAATAGGCTCAGTGCAATGGTGAGAAAAACCTCAGGTCACTTGGTGGGTTCTTTAGGCAAAGCTAGCTTCCCAGACATTTCCTCTAAAAGATCTATTATTACGTTGGGGTTGCCAGATCACCCAGCCACCCAGAAGCACCCTGAGAAGTTGCTTAGGCCATTGGCTTAAGACTTTGCACCACTATCTCCACTAGCAGTTGGCCATGTTTTACCTGAAAGGTCCATTGACTACAACAAGTTAACGCAAGGTACCAGCAGAGATTTAAGCACATCATATTTTAGTTCCTAACCAATCAGTGTCCTTATTCTCCACCAAAACCAGCTAAACTTCCCAAATATACTCACCACTACAGTATACTGTACATGCTGAAACCAGAGGATATAAGGGCAGTTAAGCAGCTGCCCTTTAATAATCAGGTGCCTAATCCAGCAGGTAATTTTAGCTAAATCCAATTGCTTGAGTTGGAGAGAGAGGCCTATTTCAGATGGCTCTCTCGCGCCCAGCATAGGGTTCCAGATACCAGTGATGGCGCAATGAAGTCTGATTCGCATTCAGAGCTGTGAGTGACTCAGTCAGAATCAGGTCGAAACTGTGTAAAAACATTTAAATACCTGACTAAATATAGAGCCCTACTTTTATTTATTTGGGTGTAGAAAAGCAGTCATAATGTACTTTCTTTGATTTAAAAATGTAGAGCTATTAGTGAGAAGTAAACTAGAATCAAATGCAAGGAATACAAACATATCAATGGTCAGGAACTTGGAAGTAGTAGTAAAATATAATAAATATAGATATTGAACTGTCAGCTACTCTATCCTTGTTGGAGTATTTTAAAAAATCCAAGGGAATTATGTAGAAAGCCAGCTTCAGCATGTATGGAGAATGGATTGGACGTTTGTTTGTTAAAAAGCTCAGAGATGCAAATTCAAACTTCCCTTTTTCAGCAAATAAATACAAGTGCCTTCAACATCTAAACCAGAGGTACCAACAGCAAAAGCAACGTGACTTGCTGAAGTTATCGCAGAAATAAGTGCAATGTCTCTGCCTGTAGTATGTTCGCTGGGGCTGCTTGTTATCATTCATGCTGCAGGAGGTGAGTATATGATGACATTTTCTTTCAGTATCACATCTGAAATGTAGATTATTTATTGTTCAATAAAATCAGGAAAACATTGTATAAGCCCTGTGATTGCCTCCTGCTTTGTATATATATATATATATATATATATATAATCAAATTACATAGTTAGAGTAACAGGAATGTGTTGTGGCTTACCTATGCTTGTGGAATTAATATTAATGTTCTGGTTTATGTTGAGATGTTGGTATAGTGCTATATGTGCATGCATAGTGTAGGTAAGTGCAGGGTTTTTTTTGGCTGCCTGGGAACCCCCCAGCCCACACCATAACCATAATAGAAACAGTATAATGCATAATACAATTTTACTAGTGCTGCATGTTCTCCTCAGTATTGCAAACAAAATAATTAGCACCACATGTGTCAGCCAACTAGAAGATACATGAATACACCAGTGCACCAACTAGAAGATCTGGAAAACATGCACTGTTAGGGGTGCACTGGTATAGACCATCTATAGGGTTAATTATTATTAATACTGTTATCCCGTGCATAAGGAGACCAATATGTACATATATGTCCAGGCCAGTTCTAGGCTTTTCTGCTGCTCCCTCAGACTCCCATTTTGCTCCCATGCCCTGGAATGGTGCCCACATGTGAAATAAAAACATTCAGTTCAGACTCGATGGTACTACTGACGTATCTAATGACATACTGTGATCCCTGGCACTCTATATGTTTTAATTTTGACATACACTACACTTTGTATGATGCATATTAAAACTGGTTAGGTGCTAATTATGCCATCTTCATTGACTGGCCACTCTCGCTCTAAAATCAAGCATTTGGAATCCCCCCCTCTAGACAACCTGAGTTTGCCCCTGGCACGAATATACTATATTACTTTCTTCAGTATTTCCCCAACTCAAGGCATCCTAACAGTCCAGGTTTGAAGGATATCCATGAGAAGTAGGTGACTTTAGCACCTCACTCAATTTGATTCAACAATTATGCTCAAACACTGAGGACCACATTTGGGAAACACTGGCATTTAATAAGTTTACATTATTTTCAAATACTACCAGTATAAGAAGAATATACAGTATAGTATATAACTTTGCTTCTAATTTGCTGGTCAATTACAATGTGCTGGTTTTTTTTTTACTGTCTTGATTAACCCCTCCCTTACATGCATCTGTGATGTGTCAATAAATTAATAGAGCAACTTTCATTTTGTGCATCTTTGCTTGCAATTCACTAGAGGCTTTAGGTATATTGTTTATTCATGTGCACAAATTAGCATAAAGCGTAAACTACCCAGAACCCCCTGTTTCTTATCATTCTGCCAACATGATTAGCAGTAAATGAATTATACTTTCAAGAGATCTTACTGTAATACAAAGTATTATGACATTTCCAGATGTTAATTTAAATCCCAGTGCCAGCATCTAATGCCATTTTACAAGTTATTTTATTCTTTATTTACGATATGAAAAGAAATGACTGCTGTGATTAAGTAATTCTGCTTACAGTGTGGAAACAGCTATTCTGCAAGTGATCCACTCAGGGACATATCTACAATGGGTGCAAGGGGTGCGGTGTACACGGGTCCCTGGATCCAGGGGGGCCCACATTACACACCTTGCATCCATATTTAGTTATACTTACCTTTCTGCAGTCTCCATATTGCTGCTCTGCAGGCCGGAGCTAAATCACAGGGAAACTTTTACAGGTGACTCATGCATGCGCGAGAAAGATGTCTCTGGGAATAAGTCGCAGGCATCATTTTCTCAGAGACCCGTGCGCTGCCAGAGAGGAGGGGGCCTAAATGGAGACTGCCCATGGGCCCCCTACCATCTTGATACGCCCCTGGATCCATTATTAACGAGAAAAAGATAAATTACATATACTATACTTATACTAAAAGTACAGCCCACAAAATGGCAGTGACTGCACAGAGGTGCCCAACTTGTGCGTTCAAGAATCTGTATTTGGTGAACTGTGATTGTTAGATATACAAGACACTCTATTTGTGGTGACTCAGAATAATGTCATACTACTGACACTGGGATACAAGTAAGAAAAAACAGGTTGAGCACCAACTTTGCAGGAATTGTATGCAGTTTCATAAAACGTACTGTAGTCAGGAAACAGTTACATTTCACTAAATTTCCTTTGGCTATTTTGCTGAAATCATATAATCATGAACTTAATGCATCAGTACTTATGTTGCCATAAACTGCTGTACAGTATCCAGTGTAGTATTATTGTAGAATGTCATTTTATTAGAAGCTGGTAGTTTCTCTTGACATCAAGTAACTAAATTAACTGTGATGAAATACATGTTTTTTTATATAATGATGTGACAAAATTTCAGTTTCACCGAAAGCTTATTTTACCTAGTGCTACATAGTTTTATTTTAGTAGCACATTTGTATATTATATATACTTGCTTTAACTAATACACCTTTTTGTGATATTTGCACAGGATACATACGTTTTGTCGACTGATAATATGTTGCCAAACAATGTTTGGATGGGAAACTGGCAACGGCTTCATGCCCACATGGAGCCTGATTCAGAGCCGCTCGTAAGCGGCCGCTAGTTCGCTCCGAGCGATGTTAGCCCAACTGCGCATGCGTACAGATCGTAATACGCATGCGCGAACCAGTCAGTGCGGCCAAAAATCGTTTGTTCACTAAATAGCGAATGCCTGCTATTTTGAGTGACAGAATGAGGCGTATGTGGGTGGTAACAGGGGAAGGTGCTTGAAAACGGGGAGTGGAGATCCGAACGCAGGCATGCTTAAAGGTCAAAATGGGTGTTTTAAGGGTGTGCATAATTAATACAGCAGCGTCATTGACCACGTCACTGGGTTATTTTATAGTCAGAACTGCTCGCATGATTGCGGTAGGAAAAACCACCACAAGAATAGCGAGCAGTTCATACGCTGGTCGATGTACTCGATTAATCTAATAAATAGCGGACATGACGTAGGATGCGAGTGGCCAGGGGGCGTATTTTTTTAAAAAACGACCGCAAGTTTTGTTCGCTCGTTCAGACATAGAGGCGTGAACAGACCGCAAAGAGCGAACGGTTCATTTGAATAGCCACCCCTATTTTCTGGACGAACGACCGCAAAGAGCGTCCGGCTCTGAATCAGGCCCATGGTTCTATGTAAGTTATAATGCCGACATGGTTAAAATGCTTTAACTCATATTAGAACCTTGTTGGCATGAAGCAGTCAACATTCTCCCATCCACATATAGGTTGTCAACATATTGGGGCCCATTTATCAATGAGTTTTATCATACGCAACGAGTTTTATAACTCGTTTGGTATGATAAATGGTGCTCCAGCCAATCAACTCCAAACTTTTCAAACAGATGACCGTTAGGAGCTGATTAGCTGGAGCACCATTATAATACGCAACAAGCTTTAAAATTAATTGCGTATGATAAAACTCATTGTGTATGATAAAACTCATTGCTTATGATAAAACTCATTGATAATTGATCCCCATTTTGTCTGTAAACAAACTGATTACTTCCCTACTTGCATATTTTACTATATAAATTAAAATTAGTGCCTTTGTTTTTTTGCAGGTATGCAATTAGAACCGCAAATGCCCCATATGACATGTCAGTGTTTGAAAGTAACATCTCATCGTTTAAATCCAAAGTTATTTAAGAAAATCGACATATACCCTGTGAAAAACTATTGTCCAAGAATGGAGATTTTGTAAGTGTCATAGTTTATTTACTATATTATCCACATCCATAATGAAAAGATCTGGTAAATAGCATATAGAGCTGTGTTTCCCAACTGCAGTCCTTAGGGAACCTCTAAAGCTGGGTACACACTTAATGATGTGTGTACACAGTGATGCGACGGACGACTGCACTGCCGACGGTCTCACATATCGGGCAGCCGGTAAACATTACACAATCCGGTGCTCAACCGCCCTACACTTCGGCACCAGCCTCATCCCATTGCATTGGCTCGTCAGTTGCACTGTCAGATTGAGCTGCATGTAGGGCCGACCTGACGAGGCAACTCATGACCAAAAGGGAGCGCGCATGGGCTGACATAGTGGGTACATACTAGCTGCTTTTGACTAATATGTACCCACCTTAAGAGCATGTTTTCCAGATCTCCTAGTTGGTACACAGGTGTAATCATTACTAACTCACACATTTTACAAGATCCACAGGTGGCCCTGATTATTTCACTTGTGATACTGTGGAGATCTGTAAAACATGCACTGTTAGAGGTCCCTGAGGACGGGAGTTGTAAACACTGACATACATGTTAATCACTGACTCTACTGAACTGTCTCCCACTGTCATATTCCTGCTGTGTCATAAGTGCTCTCAGCGGTATGCAGTCGGGAAGCCGGCGGACCTAAACCCCGACAGCCGGCTTCCCGACTGCTTTATCCAGGCGAGGGTTAAATGACAGGCGTCTAAATCTAGACGCCTGTCATTATACCGACTCCGGGAGACCGGCGCCCGGCATCCCGATTGAAGTGATGCAGATCGATTGCAGATCGATTGCAGCAAACACAGATCTGCCAATCTTGAAAGGCCCATCATTTTACTAGTAACAGTCTGCAGATCTGCTGATCATGTCCATACACTAGCAATCTACAGCCCTAATCGATCTGTGAAATCCAACATGTTGGACAATCTGATGTAACAATTCCAAACATTTTTTGGTTGCAATCTGCGATCTGTGAAGCCCATACATTGCAGATTTTTTTACACAATCGATTGCAAATTGCAGAATTGCTACAATCAATTGCTGATATATGGGGGCCTTAATCTAAAGGCTCCCATACATCAGCAATTGATTGCAGCAATCGTGCAATTTGCAATCGATTGTGTATAAAAATCACTCCCTTTTTCAATCGATTGCAGATTGCAGAATTGCCACAATCGATTGCAAAAGGGAAACATTTTTATACACAATCAATTGCAAATTGCACGATTGCTGCAATCAATTGCTGATGTATGGGAGCCTTTATGGGGAAAGGGCAATCAGAAGTGTCCAGAAGCTACTGCCCAACAAGTGATTAGGGCATACCTGCCAACATGACCATTTCCAGGAGGGACAAAATGCTCTGTTCTTGGACTTCCCTATTAATTTATGATTGCCATCACCTCTGGTGAATCACCTTTCTTATCAATTAACTAGTTCATCTAATTGATTTTCATGTCTTCTTTAAAGAAATGAGAACAGAAACTTACATTCCACTGCTGTATTCAGGGGTGTAGTTGGATCTACGAGGGACCCATAGCAAAGTTTCCACCCTCCCCACACACACTGTGCACTAATCACCTCATGAGCTGTTTTTCATTTCTCAGCAGTGTGCTGCTGCAGGACAGCATATCTGTCCCGGCCAGTTCTGTCTCTCCTCACTGATGCTAGGAGGTGAAGTAGCTGTGCTCTAGGGATGTCCCAGCAGGCTCAGCAAGGCCATGCCTCTTCCCAGCAACAGTGAGGAGAGAGCAAGACAGAGCCACCCAGCGCAGCAAGATGTACTTCCCTGCAGCAGCACACTGCTAAGAATGAAAGGCCGACTATGGGGCTCAGAGGATGAGCGCCTGCCAGTAGCGTAACTGGGTTGCACCCCCCCGCACCTTCTGTAGCTACACCCTTGGCTGGGGTAATATCTTGTCTTTATACCCAAGCAAGCACATATTTAAACTATAGATGAGCGGTCCGGATTCTGTGTAATCTGGACCGCTCCGAACATGGGGGATCCAAGCCCGCCATGTGAATGAGGTCGGATTCTCGCAAGACTGAGTCCGGTTCGTGGCGCCTTGTATAGAAAAAACACAGAAGGAAGCACACTCACGCTGCGAACCGCCCTGCTGATAGGCTAAGGGGGCACGCTGCACTATACTCTGCTGATGGCTATGTATAGGGGCACTGAGCACGCTGATGTATGCTGCGCTATACTCTGCTGATTAAGTGGCTATGTAAGGGGGTACTGACCGCAAGCTGATGTACACTGCGCTATGCTCTGCTGATTAAAGTGGTTGTGTCCAAAGACTCCAGACTTACAAGTGGCTGTGTGCAAAAAAAATGTTTAAATAAAAAGTAAAAAATAAAAAAAAAAACCTTCAAGAAAGTTAAAAGTTTAAAAAGGAAAAAAAACTCCGTCCGGTCAGCGCTAGATGTGCGGTGCAGTCTGTGTTACAGAGACACAGACTGCCCGTGGCCCGCATGGCGCTGCGGCCCGGGGGGCACATGGCACCCTGCCCCCCGGCCCAGCCCGCCACTGATTATGAGACATGATGTAATCATAATTTCCATTATCTATAGATCTCAATTTAGTGCCTTCTTGGATCTTAATTTAGTGCCTTCTTGGATAATATGAAATACTAATTAGCAGCCGGTCAAAATGACGGGCATTGTCGCGCCCACGAAAAGTCCCGTTTGAGACCTGAAACAGGTCACTTTTCGGTCATTTATGCTCGGCCGCTCAGGGGACTGCGAGTCGAAATGTTAGCACCAACGGCTGTGCGCGCCCGAATGGAACAACAATTGAATTGCTCCGTCGAACACCATCTCGTGGCCGCTGGTGCGCAACATACTTGAATTCCCCCACGGAGGTGAGGAGCAGCGTTAGCCTTTTATATCTATATATAGATATGCATTAACAAATTATACATACAATGTGAGGAGATTTGTAGAAACACAAAGGAAGTTCAGTACATACTAAACCTGTGTGTTATATACAATAATTAAAATTTGGTTTTACACCTTTGATTACGTTTATTTTTGATGGCATCTTAAAGGAACTCTTACTATTTAATATGAATAAATTATAGAGAGGGAAAATTATTGCAGCAGCAGATTAATAATATTTAATTGTTTTCCAGAGTGACCATGACGAATAATAATATTATATGTGTCCATCCAGAGGCAAAATGGTTTGCGAGTATCATGCAACGCCTACTACAGTAAGTAAAGTTACATCAATCACTACTCACTAGATAAAATATGAGCCGTTATTAGAAAGAACAGGGAGGCCTGCTAACAATATTTTAGCCATAAGTGGGATTATTTAGAAACATGGATTATCAATAAATCATGGTCAATGTTCAGTTATAGAATATTCGAATGGCCTACTACTTGTTTAAAGTGCAGAAAGGAAGATGAATGAGCATGACAGTGACACTAAAGACAGAACGCGTACAATGTAATCACGCATGAGCAGATTGGAGTGTTTATTGATAAATGTGCACTTACTGGTCTCAGGACCGACCATCTTGTGTCAGACCTAGGGCTGCCATCAGGAATTGCAGGGTCCCTCTCCAGCCACAGTGGGCGCACAAGTTATGATGCCCCCACATGCGCCTCGAGCCCCTCAGACCTCTCCCTTTCCATCAGACCTTCCCGCATGACAGCAAATTGTGCCAAACTGTCATCTTTAGGTTCATTATTGTGGCTTTGAACATGATCTTGTCTCGGTTCATCATGATACTTCTGATCGGCAGCCACCAGTCATTAGAAACAAAGACACAGGGGCCTATTCATCAACCGATAAATGGCCCTGTAACCATGCGGAAATGCTAGTTTCCACATATTTAGGTTACCGGGCTATTCATCATCAGGACTCCCTGATATTCAGCAAACTCCGAAAACTGAAAGTTTTCAGAGTTTGCTTCCGAGAACAAGCGCCATCTTCAGATCCACGCTCCTTCCTATGGGAAAGATTTCCGGGGATGCGAAGAGGGATCCAAGAGGATCCCTCCACCGCCTCCTCGCTACCTCTCTGGCGGCTTTGTGCATGCGTGACCTAAGATCACGTATGCGTAGCCGGGACGACGTGGAGGAGGTAAGTAACGCAGCTACATCTGTAGCTGCGTTACTAACCGAGGGGACAGCTGCTTTTCGGAGCAATGATGGATTGCTCCAGTGTCAAGTTTCCCCTGCTGCGAGTTTAATACTTCATCACTGGAGGTGATGGGGGCAGGGGAATGGTCAGAGATTTCGACAGCAAACTGCTTCTTCCTCATAGACAGACATCTGCCTGTGAATAAGAAGCTGAAGCATAAGAAGCAGTTTGCATGCGGGATCATCTGCGTGCTCTGGACCCCCTGGCTGAGCCCGAGCCTGGCAATATTAGTATCGTCTATATCCCCCTGATGGCGGCCCAGGTCAGACTTAATATGTTTCCCAGGGAGTCAGTATAGCATCTCCAAGGCTGGGTACATTTAGTGGTTTTCCCATGTTAAAGCCAGTGTTAGATAAAACTTCAGCAAACAGTGAATTTTAAATCACAGCAAAATCCTTTGGGTTTGTCTTTCAACGTTCTGTTAGAGGTTTGTACATAAGTGAGATCATGATCTGGTTGCAATTGGAATAAATGTGTAGACCTACTGTACTCTTTATTCAGCATGCAACAGTTAACAAACCACAGTTACAAGTAAAATAGACAGTATGCTCAATTCATTTTAACAAGTAAAAAGTGCAAATAAGACAAGTGTCAGACTTACAGACAAAAACAATATTACCTTGTGATAACCAATACCATACCTAACTTATTATCACATGGAGAATTCAGCAGTATATTATCCAGACTACTCCAGAGTCCAGATATGGATTTACATCAAATAAACTAACTTTACACTGTTTGGGGGAGGGGGGTTTGTGGCTCTTTGGGTCAGTATTGAGTGATTCATAATAACCCCTAAAAAAAAAAGGAGGCTAGCATGCAGCGACGGCTCTAGAGGTCTATATGTAAACCACGCCAACTGTCATTTCAAACACTGACAAACATAGGGCAGTATTCAATTTGAGGCGAAAAGTCTCACGTCATTTTCAAAAGATGACGTTATTTTCGCCTATTTCAATTATCCCCGTATTCAATTACATTGACTTTTCGCCGGTGTGAAAAGTCAATGTAAAAAAACGGGGATCATTTTTCGCCAGCCTTTAGCAGGCGAAAATAAGTGCAGAATTGGGGTTTAAGGGTGCAGGCTTAACAAAAAAAAAGCCTGCACCCCTGGGAATGACCACTAAAAGTAATGTATGTAAAAAAAAGTTTTTTAAAAAAATAGGGACACCCCAAAAAATTAACTTTAATTTTGGGGGTAAAAATAAATAAATTAGGGAACACACTTTTAAAATAGCGATAATAAGAGCAGAGGGGTTCCAAAGTATGCGGCAGGTGTTTTCTTCATTGTGGGTAATAGCGGCAGGTGCATTTTTGAAGAATTTTTAAAAATCATTTTAGGGACTTAAAAATATGCTTGCACCCATTTCCATGTAGCCCAAATATGATGGCCATAGTTATTTTTTCCCAAAAAATTGCTAAATGCTCTTCTGCATCACCTTCTTCAAAGCCGCATTTATGCACCTGCCGCGGCTATTTAAAACTTCCCTTCTGCATGCAAAATGGGGGTACCCATAGTGATCCCCCATGTCTGGACATCTTTAGGGGGGTCCCAGGATGATTTCCCGAAAATTCCCTTTTTTTCGCCGATCCAAGTGTCGCCGGGTCCCGCTGTCGCATCCTTTTAAATTGAATACGGGCAATATCGGGCACGCGCGCGATACTTTTCCGCCTGGAAAACAGGCGAAGGAGGCGAAAAGTCCAGCAGGCAAAAATCTGGACTTTTCGCCTCAAATTGAATACGGGCCATAGATGGCTGGACTCACTGGCAGTTGGTGTGGCTCCACAATTTGAATTTTGGACTGCACTGCAGCCCCACCACTGAAGCTGCCATTGGTAGCATGCATGCACGGATACTTTCTCACTGTATTTTTTGCGTGTGAAGTAGATTCACAGGGACAAAGCTTTCTCACAAGCTCTGACCCTGTATGCGAATCTTCATACATTCCTGTGATATATTTCTTAAATTCACAATGCAAATTTAGGCGAAAATATCAAACTATAACTGCATTTGAATGCAGATTGTAGTACATAGGGGCCAATTCAATTAGCCTCTGTAGATTACCACGTGATAATTGATCCCCCGTGGCTATCCAATTAGCCCTCCACATTGGAGAATTTTTTTCGGGACCTCAACAAACTCTGAAAAAAAATACCTGATAATTAGCTTTTTTTCGGGATGCCGACTGCAAAAACACATAGGTCTGTAAACTTATCACGGATTCTATGTGTTTTGTCCGAAAACAGATAATTTTTCAGGGGAAAAAAACAGGCTCTAATTGAATTGCCTGAAGCTAAAACACAGGAAAAAGTCCAGTTTTTCGCTCCTGAAAAATTATCGGGGCTAATTGAATAGCCCCTTAAGTCTCTTTCTCCTGGCTTCGTTGTGACTGTCTCTCTGGGTGTAGTCACCATCCTGGTGCTCTGAATACCGGCACAGTAATCCCGACATTGGTTGTTAATGGCAACTTCTCCACTGGTTCACTGCTCCACACTTTTCACTGCTTGATAAATAGACCGCTCAGTCTCTTTCCTCGATGTCTCTCCTGCCTCTCAATCTCTTTCCTTGTTGTCCTCTGTCTTTCTCTCCTGTCCCTCTAAAGGCACACATCCACTAGACGATTAAACTGAGCGAATGAACGATAACGATATCGTTATCGTTCAATCGTTTGGGAATCCTTTACAGATCGTTTAAAAAAAAGTCGTAAACGACCAGCGATGTGCGCTCCCACTGGTCGTTTAGGCATCTATCATCGTACATAATATGTTGTATAACCTGACATTATCGTCAGGTTCAACATGTTTGCAGATGATTGATGTGCCTTCTCTGAATGACTGCTTGTTGAGTGTAGGCACATCACAGACTGACAAACGACTGCACGATTACAATGTCGTAATCGTGCATTCGTTTTGAGGTCTTTTAGTGGATGTGCCCCTTAAGTCTCTTTCTCCTGCCTTTGTTGTGGCTCTCTCTCTAGTTCCCCCTCAGTCCCTTTTTCTCCTGCCCTTCATTGACCCTCAGTATTTTTCTTTCCGACCATCAGTGTCTTTCTTTCCTGTCCTTAGTCTTTGTGTGCATAAGACATGTACAAACTTCCTTACTTACTCAGCAGCTTTCAAATGTAGTAAAACTCATTGGAGTGACTGAAATATCCCCATGCTAGTTCAGCTTCTGTATCATTATCTTTACTTCATCAGTGTTTCTGTTTTCCTTTGGCAGAAAGAATAAAGGCAATCAGAAGAACTAATCACAGATGGCCATAGCAGAATGAATCCAAATTCCGTCTCTCTACATGCATAGCAGGGAATATTTGGTTAACACAATAGACCTTAGAAGACATATACTGGAAAATAACCTATTTTAAAACAGTAAATTTTCTGTACATTTATTTTTTGAGCTGGCGCTACAATCATTCCATTATTTAATCCGTTATTTTGTTCCAAACTTATTGCTGGGCATCCAATCATTTATAGTGATTGGATCCCAGAGTAGGGCGGTTCTTTTGTGCTTCTTATATGTTACTTTATTCTACTTCAACAGAGAATGCTGTACTGTAACATCATGTCCTCCACTATAAAGAGAAAATAAGGCTCTCTGATCAGCATAATATAGAACTAATGTTACTCTGACTGTCCGGTGCTTACATATATGATAATATGATTAGAAAAATGTAAGGTCAGTGCGCAGGGATTGCTAGCACTCTAAGCAAAGGCATACTGTATATAAAGCATACATTGGAGAAATAGGTCATTAATTGCTTTAACACAAGTTTTAATATTAATTGTGCTGCAGGCATTATTTAAGTTGTATATAAAAGTTTAGTAACAGAAGTATAAACAAAGAAAAGGGGAACAATGAGGATCAATAGTTCTAGTCTTCAAATTGATTTTAAACCTTTTTTTTGTATATTAAAAAAAAATTCTAACAAAACGCACTGACTACACTTCTTATGTCTATTCTCCGTAGTTTCTAGTCATACTGTAATGATACTAATTATAATTACAACAAGTCCATACACTATATGTCTATCTTTCTCTGCCTTCCCCCAGCAGGGGGTGTTTAAAGCTTAAAACTCAGCATACTCCTGTCATAATGCATTGCATTGCCAAACACTTCTGGTTTTAGTCAGCAATGAAAATAGTAACAGCATGGGGCCAGACATTATTGGTATATAAAGGATATATGCAGCATAAGCAGCACACCAGCTGCAGGACAGTATGGTAGCCTATACACAGGGGCGCCGAGACGGAGGGGGGAGCGGGTACAAGTTACCCGGGCTTGCTGGAGGGGCCTGGCGGGGCCCGGGTCTGGCACCGTTCTCCCCCTCTTACATCACAGCAGCCCAGCACACACTGCTGTGTGCTGGGCTGCACGGAGACTGCTCGCAGCTGCTAAGAAGCAGCCACAGCAGTCTCCTATGCCTGTTGGGGGGGTGATCAAGCTGATCGTGCCCCCCACTGGTTATGCGCCGGGCTGAGGGGGCTTACTGTGCCTCCCTCGCCAGCGCCCACCACAGCTTCGCGGAGCAGCAAAACTTTTTTTACCTAAGGGGGCGTGACCACGCCTCCCACAAGTAAGCCACACCCCTTTTTTACCGGGGCCCATCGCGGCTCTTGACTAGCCTGCCTATACGCAGTGATTCCCAACCTCGGTCCTCGAGGCACACAAACAGTCCTGGTTTTAGTGGTATCCATACTGAAGCACAGATGGTTAAATCAAAATAAGTGAGGTACTAATTAGGTCACCCGTGCTCAAGTATGGCTAGCCTTAAAACCTGGACTGTTATTAAGCTGGGCATCCACTATACAATTTTCTGTGAGATATCTGTCCAATCTGGCTGGTTGGGATGAAAACCTGGTAATGTATGGGAGCAAATTACAATCGTCCATTTGCTCACAAACACTGGAAAATAGACAAAAATGGTTGTTCAGACAAATTGGTTAAACTTAAAACACACAAATGTAACCAAATGGAACAATTTTTTTGTACTTTTTTCAGTGTTTAAAACCATATGATCGACTGTCATTTGCTCCCATACATTACCAGGTTTTCATTCCAGTCAGCCAGATTGGACAGATATCTGACAGAAAATTGTATAGTGGATGCCTTGAGGACCCTGGTTGGGAATCCCTGCTATACACATTCCTTCTTTCCTGATAATTCCATTGGCTTTATCAGGAAAGAAAGATCCCCAGCACTTCAGTATGTCCTTATATTTTAAATTATAATAATTTTTCAAATATGTTGTGCTATATATGTATATACTTAATTAAAAGCAGTAAAATAATATGCAAACTTCCTTTGTGTTCTTTTTGACTTATGGTTTTTCCTCTAAGAAAATATTCCGTTGCAAATGTTTAACCCTACGGTAGACTTGTCTGAGATAATTTATGGTATGTAAGATCAGAGGTGGATTAAGGGGTGCACCAGGGGGTAAGTGCCGCCGGGCCTCCATTTCTTAGGGGGCCCTTTGCCCCTGTCTCAGATAGCAGCTGCAGTCAGTATGTGATAGAGCACTGCGATCTGAAAAAATTGAGGAGAGGACTCGTGGAGGCGGAGTCCAAGTAGGGGGCGGGGTTTCACTGCACTATGTGAAGTCAGGGCCAGCAGCAGGATGGACGAGAGAGAGGAGCGGAGGAGCTGCAGCTGCAGATAGTGCACCAGAGTGTAATGCCGGGTACACACTAGACGATATCTAGTGTGCATGACATCGGCAGCAGCGGGACCCGGCGGGGGTGCCAGCATCGGCAAGTGCATACACACTGGTTGGTTGGTACTTTATCTCCGTCCACTTTATCTCCACCCAAGGCTCAGTAAATAGACCCCTAATTCCTTTTCTTTACACAAACACTGGCAATTGTTTTCATGCACCTGGAACGGGTGTAGTATAAGTTAGACAATGTCTAGACAGACAACAGCTGCTAGACAGTCAATAGTTAGACAGGGAAAAAAGTTAGACACAAACAAAAGTCAGACACATTAAAGTTAGACATGTAAAAAGTTCGACAGGTAAAAAAGGTTGACAAGGTCAAAAGTTCGACATGAAAATGGTCGACACAAAAATGGTCTTCAATTATTATTTTTTGTTTTTTAGCCCTAATCTTCACCCTAACCCTAACCCTCCCCTTGGTGCCTAACCCTAACCATCTGGGTAAGTGCTTAACCCTAACCTTGGGGGTAAGTGCCTAACCCTAACCCTCCAGTAAGTGCCTAACTCTAATCTTAAAAAAACAACAAAAATGTGTCGACCATTTTTGTGTTGATCTATTTCATGTCGACCTTTTGACCCTGTCAACCTTTTGTACCTGTCGAACTTTTTACATGTCTAACTTTAGTGTGTCTGACTTTTGTCTGTGTTGAACTTTTATATTTGTCTAACTATTAACTGTCTAACATCTGGTGTCTATCTAGACATTGTCTAACTAATTACTGTCTGTCTATAGTCCGGAACCCCCTGGAACAGGTCTCCTTTGCGAGAATAGTTTTGGGGTGAAGATGATAGAGGGGACACCACCACACATAGGGAATTATTGACATGCTGTGGTGTTTAGGAGGTAGAGCAGAGGCATGCATAGGCAGGGGCATGTCGCAACCAATCAGCCATTATCGGACAGACGGGCATGAAAAATCTTCCAACATGCCCAACTGATCCGATAATTGATCTGCTGCATCTGGCGGTGTATGCACTGCTGCAGCCGGCCACCTGACATTCATGTAGAATTGTCATTTAAATGCATCATTGATAACTGTATTTAAGCTGAGATTTAGGTTAATATATATATATATACATATATATATATATATATATATATATATATATATATATATTAGAGATGAGCGGTTCGGTTTACCTGTAATTTGAATGTGCCCGAACTTCCAGTTTCCGAGTCAATCTGAGCGGCGGCTCAGGTCTTCCCTCCAGACTCGAATTCCGCTTCAAGGCAAAACATCATCATCCCGGCATCAGATTCTGGGTCCAGGACCATCGCGACCATCAACCTGCACGCTCGTATGTGCTGTGGGTGGTGACCCACAGCTATACGAGCGTCCAGGAGCGTCCGGCTCTGAATGAGGGCCTAGGGCTGCAGTACATAAAGGGGTGCTCTGTCAATCCAGGGGTGCTCTTTCCCAGTACATAAAGTGGTGCTACTGTTTTGTCCTGTCCATCAAGGGGCTGGAGCTGCAGTACCATTGTCAGGCCCAGCTGCTTATTGACTTTGATAGTAATATAACTTGTAAATATACAAACTATATAGAAATCAGGCTCTCAAAACTTGTAATGATGACTAGCAATATGGAATGATGAGAAATAGCTGCTCCTAATAGTGAAATTGATCTGTAATTCCCACCTGATTACAAATAATAATAAAGGTCTGAGTATAACGTCAATTAAAATATTGTATGGCACTAATAATATGTGTTATTAAGACTTGTATCAACTTGTCAGACAAAGAGTGCTAATATAGAAAAAAGTATGACAATTTATCAACATCACATGTACAATTGCATATATATCTAAAACAAAAATAAAGTATTAAAATATACAAAAAAAATATGAGTAAAGTTAAAATATAGACACACAAAAATAAAGAAAAAACCAATCTGGTAAAAGTTTGAATAGGCTTATATCTATATGAAGAAGAAGAGATACATCCCTGCAGTGAGTGCCTCTTACATACAAAAAAAATAAAAATATTTATATAGCCATGTATCCTCCAGCTCCACACAGCATTAATCAGGTAGTGGAAACAATAGGTATGTCTATCCTCTCATACAAGAGAAATTATTGATTAATTAAATTCCAGCTAGACTCCTAGCCAGTATGGTTGTTTCCACTTAAATATATCATCCCCGTAATTCTTATAAATCAGTTTGTGCAGCAGTATATACTTTGATTTCAAGAGTATTGCAATAGAGGGCAGTCTGTCTTAATGTGGATGGCAGAGTTCGTCTGTCAGCATGTGCAGCCACAGTCAATTCTCCCCACTCGTGCAAGACACTAGTTCTTAACGCCGGCCGGCTGATGTAAAGGCTGATTCGCTTTGGTCATTACAAATGTTCCACGATCAATAGATGCCAAGGTGTGGGTTAATGCTCCTCTGGCTGTAAATCCCTCAGGTATAATGCAATGTTCGAATCACTGTTGGCAGCTGGAGCAGGAAAAACCAGGTTGGTGAATTGAAGGGAAAAGCCTTACGCATTTCTCCGCTATATTAAAAGGCAATTTCGTCAGAGGGTAGGTTTCCTTGTGATCCTGTGAATACTTTTAAACTTGGACCATCCAATAAGGGAGTCACAGTAGTTAGGTCACATCTGGATCACCTGTATAGTTGTGTCTCCTTACTTTCAATCAATCTTGATCTTCGTAGGTAGAAAATAAATGAACAATTATCTCATGAAAATGCATATATCAGAAAACATCATTATGTGTTTACAATAACATTTATGTAATATATAGAGACCATCATTATTCTTATATTCAATGTACAAAAAAAAATGTCAATTTAGTCAGCATAGAAATAGTTTTGTTTAAAAACAGATAGGACATAAGTTAAAAGGACTATATTTCCTCATTCAGTAAATGCAGCTTGAGACTAGCTCAGAGGCAAGTCATCCATCTAACACTTAGGCAACCCAGGTTCAATTCCCGATCGCCACAGAACAACTTTATATATATAAAACTGATGCATTAATTCAGTCTATATTCTATTTCATCCTATCTCGATTGGGTAATCTCTTCTTTGAATCAAGATTGCAACATTCAGCAAACATATTAGTTTAATCAGTATAAAAATAAGAATTGAATAGAATATTGATTAAATTAACTGCCTTTCTTCATTCAGTAGATGCAGCCTGAGACTAGCTCAGGGGCAGAGTATCCACCTAACACTGGGACAACCCAGGTTCGGTTCCCTACCATTACAGAATAATTTTACATTTTTATGTGTAAAAAAAAAAATTATACTTCAATTTGGACTATAATCTTAATCCTTTTATTGTATATAGAGTAATCTCTCAATTGAATCAAACCTCCATACAATAATAAAATGATGAACAAGTACATAGGAAAAATGAAAAGTAACATATAATAGATTAAAATAAAAACCACCAAACCCTAATTAGTACTAGTTCCTGGGAAGCTATCTATCAAAAGCAATTAAGTTCTATATTGTCATTCAGCCCTTGGGGAAAAAGTGTCCCCAGGGCGAAAATCCAATATGCTTCCCGTTTGCAGAGTATACTGTATCTATCGCCTCCTCTGCTTGTGACTGGAATATGTTCAATACCAGTGATCTTCACCATCTTATCATCACCATTATGTTCACTCCAAACATGTCAAGAGAGGCTATGTGTCTTTATGCCTTTGATAACATTCCTCCTATGCTCCAAAAAATGAGTATTCATACTCCGCGTGGTCCTACCTACATACTGTATACCACACTTACATGTTATCACATAAATAACATAGTTGGATGAACAGTTGATAAAATTATCAATATTGAACTCTTGTTTTAAGGAGTGAGACATAAAGGAATGTGTCTTATTGCTAATGTAGTTACACGTGATACATTTATTTCTGCCACATTTATAGCAACCTTTCGAACGAGTAGGTAGCCACATTTTATTTGATATCAAACCTTTATCTTTATTTGTATTTGAACTATTTTTTTCTTGCTGGAAAAAAATGGGAGATAACTTGTTTTTAAGATTAGTTGTCTTCCTAAAAACTATTTTTGCTTGTGGTTCTAAGTAAGGCGATAATACCATATCTAATTTTAATAGAGAGAAATTATTGGATACTATCTCTTGGATCTTACTACTGCAGATATTAAACTCTGTAATAAAGGGCAAGATAGGACTATCTATATCCCTTTCTGTTTCATTTCCATCTTTATTCACAAGGAGAGTCTCCCTGTTAATTAGATCTACTTCTCTTCTGCATTTGTTTAGTAGATCCATAGGGTATCCCTGATCCTTAAAGGCTGTTGTTAATTAATCTGCCTGTAACCTATATGTAGCAAGTTCAGAACAGTTCCTCTTAATTCTTATATATTGCCCTTTTGGGATATTTTCTTTCCATCTAGCATAATGACAGCTAAAGAAATTCAGAAAGCTGTTGGTATCTACCTCTTTTTGATAGGTGTTTGTCTTAATGGACCCTCATTCCACCAATAGAGCAATATCCAGAAAGTTAATACTAGAACTACTGACTGTGCTAGTAATCTTTAGACAAAAATAATTAGTATTAAGGTGACTAATAAAATCTTTAACAAAACTCCCATCACCCTTCCAAACAAAAAATAAATAATCTATGTATCTCCCATAGTGCACCAAGTTTGCCCCGAAAGGACTGTTCCAGATCATAAGATCTTCAAAACTTCCCATGTATAAGTTAGCAAAACTCGGGGCAAGCTTGGTGCCCATGGCAGTGCCATGTATTTGTAAGTAAAAATGTTTATCGAATAAAAAATAATTGTGTGATAAAATGAAACCCATTGAATCCAAAACAAAATTACATCTAATTTCTCCTACATCAGGGATGTGGGATGTTAGTATACAATGACTCAACATCCAAGTGACTAATAAATAGTCATCACACCATTTGATGTCATTTATCATATTCAGGAACTGTTTAGTATCCCTATTGTAGGATTTCAGAGAGGTAACATGTACTTGAAGAAAAGAATCCACAAATTCTGACAGATTAGTAGTCATAGATCCTATGCCCGATATAATAGGGCGTCCAGGTGGTGCTATTAGTGTTTTATGGATCTTAGGAAGATGATAGTATGTTGGAATAATTGGATACATACTAAATAAGTAATTAAATTCCCTTCTGGATATTGCTCCTCTTTGTACTGCTTGATTCAGCAACTCTTTCAGTTCAAATAAGTATTGCTGTGTGGGATTCGTTGGTAAATGTTTGTAAAATTTATCATTGGAAAGTTGCCTATATGCTTCAAGAAGGTAATCATCTCTATTCTGTATCACTGTCCATCCTCCTTTATCCGCACTTTTGATTATAATTGTATCATCATTTCTCAAACTATACAGAGCTTGTTTTTCTTGTTTACCCCGATTTTGTTTGTATTTTATATCTTTTCCACTTTGTCCACACAGCTTTCTAAAAAGTGTTTTATTATAAAATGCCTCAATGAAGGGGCTCCTGTGCTGGAAGGGATAAAAGTCTGATTTTCTGGAGAAAACCTTCCTTCTTTTGGAGATATCAAAGATTTTTTGAATGGATTCATCCTCAGAATGATTCTCGCTAAGTGAATCTTTTAGCATCTCTATGCCTTCTCTATCTGTGTCATCAAGGATTATTGGATTACCTTCAATATTATCCTTATTTAATAACTTAGTTGCAAAGTATCATTTTCTGTATAAATCCCTTATATACTTATTTAGGTCAATGAATAAACCAAAGAGGTCAGGTTTAGAAGAGGGGGCATATTTTAGCCCTTTACTTAGATTGGATTTTTCATGTTCTGTAAGCACTCTCGAGGATAAATAAAAAATTCCTTTGTTTCTTAATTGTGCCTTAAATTTTTGGCGGGATTTCTTATGTCCCCCTCTTCTTCCCCTGACTCTTCTCTGTCTCGTTTCCCTATACCTGGATCTAATGCACTGTATCGATTCTGGTATTTGGTGGTGTTGTATCGTTCCTTTTCTAAAAAAAGGGCGATGATCGCTCTTATCTAAAGTCTGGGATCTATAGTCACCAGTATGCTTCTGTTTAGGTCTAGCTCCTTTAGTTATGTACTCCTTATTTTTATGGGAATAGGATTCAGTGGACATACGATCATCTGAAGCCTTCCTGTATTGAGGAGACCAGTGTAGGCCTCTACCTGGAATTTAGACCTATCTTCCTGAAGTGAATCGACATTCTTTCTCCTTATAAAAAAATGGGGTATGGGGTTTTTGAAGTGAAGTTGAATCAAACATGGGAGTAAAATATTTATTTTTTCTAGACTCTTGTCTCTGAAAATGTTTGGACATATCTCTATTGAATGTTCTCATTAAATCATGGTCGTAGTCATGTTGGTTTCTCTTAAATTTATTATTTTTGTTATTGACCAAGTAAGTCTCGTAGTCTTCTACTTTCTTATTATCCAAATTGTCCCTTTTTTAAAAATCCTTATTATTTTCACACAATTTTGAGTTGTTCTTGTATTTTTTTCAATCTCTATCACGATATTTGCAATTTTAGATTCTCTAAATGTGATAAGTAATTTAATCAATGATTTTTAACACCCATCTAGGGTCTTATCCATTTTCTTGTTAGTTCCTCTACATCTTTAAAGGAACAAGATTTTAGAATTCTGAGACCAGTGGTATCATATCACTATCCAAGTACTTTTGCAAAGTGATCTGGTCCCACCAATGTTGGGTCTCTGCTTTTATTGTTGGGTGGATACTCTGCCCCTGAGCTAGTCTCAGGCTGCATCTACTGATCAAAGAAAGGCAGTTCCTTTAATCAATGTTCTATTCAATTCTTATTTTTATACTGATTAAACTAATATGTTTGCTGAATGTTGCAATCTTAATTGAAAGAAGAGATTACCAAATCGAGATAGGATGAAATAGAGTATAGACTGAATTAATGCATCAGTTTTATATATATATAAAGTTGTTCTGTGGCGATCGGGAACTGAACCTGGGTTGCTTCAGTGTTAGACGGATGCCTTGCCTCTGAGCTAGTCTCAAGCTGCATTTACTGAATGAGGAAATATAGTCCTTTTAACTTATGTCCTATCTGTTTTTAAACAAAACTATGTCTATGCTGACTAAATTGAAATTTTTTTGTATATTGAACATAAGAATAATTATGGTCTCTATATATTACATAAATGTTATTGTAAATGCATAATGATGTTTTCTGATATATGCATTTTCACGAGATAATTGTTCATTTATTTTCTACCTAACGAAGATCAAGATTGATTGAAAGTAAAGACACACACCTATACAGGTGATCCAGATGTGACCTAACTACTGTGAGTCCCTTATTGGATGGTCCAAGTTTAAAAGTATTCACAGGATCACAAGGAAACCTACCCTCTGACAAAACCGCCTTTTAACATAGCAGAGAAACGCGTAAGGGTTTTCCCTTCAATTCGCCAACCTGGTTTTTCCTGCTCCAGCTGCCAACAGTGATTTGAACATTGCATTATACCTGAGGGATTTACAGCTAGAGGAGCATTAACCCACACCTTGGCATCTATTGATCGTGGAACATTTGTAATGACCAAAGCGAATCAGCCTTTACATCAGCCGGCCGGCGGTAAGCACTAGTGTCTTGCACGAGTGGGGGAGAATTGACTGTGGCTGCACATGCTGACAGACGAACTCTGCCATCCACATTAAGACAGACTGCCCTCTATTGCAATACTCTTGAAATCAAAGTATATACTGCTGCACAAACTGATTTATAAGAATTACGGGGATGAAATATTTAAGTGGAAACAACCATACTGGCTAGGAGTCTAGTTGGAATTTAATCAATCAATAATTTCTCTTGTATGAGAGGACAGACATACCTATTGTTTCCACTACCTGATTAATGCTGTGTGGAGCTGGAGGATACATGGCTATATAAATATTTTTATTTTTTTTGTATGTAAGAGACACCCACTGCAGGGATGTAGCTCTTCTTCTTCATACAGATATAAGCCTATTCACAACTTTTACCAGATTGGTTTTTTGTTTATTTTTGTGTGTCTATATTTTAACTTTACTCATATTTTTTTTGTATATTTTAATACTTTATTTTTGTTTTAGATATATATGCAATTGTACATGTGATGTTAATAAATTGTCATACTTTTTTCTATATTAGCGCTCTTTGTCTGACAAGTTGATACAAGTCTTAATAACACATATTATTAGTGTCATACAATATTTTAATTGACGTTACACTCAGACCTTTATTATTGTTTATTGACTTCAACTGCAGGTACTAAGACAGGAGGGCTAAGTGTACTAGGTGACAAGAAACGGGAAGGCAATATATAGGTCCTCTTCATATGTCTCTCCCAGTTGTTGAAAAGACCTACCCCAAGGCGCAGAGTCTAATCCACCTGATGGTATTCAGCAGTGACCTCTCCAAGCGGGATGTGGGTTTTGCTGCACCAAGTGAACAGGTCATGGCCCCTGGGGCAGGTTCCTGGAGAAACCACAGAGATAGATATGGGAGGACTATATAAGCACTAAAGATGAGACGCTGAATAGCGATGGTAGCCAGCACTTGATATGAGTCGCTGAATAGCGACGGTAGCAAGCACTTGATATGAGACACTAAATAGTGATGGTAATCAGCACTTGATATGAGACACTGAATAGCGATGGTAATCAGCACTTGATATGAGATGCTGGATAGCGATGATAACCAGCACTGGTATGAGATGCTGAATGGTGATGGTAACCAGCACTGGTATGAGACACTGAATAGTGATGGTAATCACCTCTGGTATGAGACACTGGATAGCAATGGTAATCAGCACTTAATATGAGATGCTGAATAGCAATGTAACTGGGACTCCAGATGCTGCCTGATGGAAGAACAGCTGTGGCGGTACGATCGCGGAACATCGAAGCAACTGGGAATCCAAGCGCTGAGCAAAGTAAAAACACAAGGGTTAGCAACTAGATGGAGAACACTGAAGGATAGTGTTGAGCCTAGGACGCAGTTTCAGCAAATGATCACTGAAGACTGACTGCAGGCTACCAGTGGAGGATACTACTCAGATGACTCGAACCAACATGGCGGCGCCCATGTCCACGCTAATGGAAGACGCACATGAGGATTCTAGTAGACCACGAGGAGAATACTCAGCCACAACTGCTCTTAGGCCTGGCATCCACATGCCTCAGAGCATGAAGACAACAGCATAGGGGTAAGTAGCGGCCGATCCCAGGCTGCATCCTGACAGTAACCCCCCATTTCAGGGTGGCTCCGGACACCGGAATGGCTTGTTGGGAAATTTCTTATGGAAGGAACAAATGAGCTGAGAAGTGCAAACATCAGAGGCCTTTATCCAAGAGAGTTCTTCGGGACTGTAACCCTTCTAATCAATTAAGTATTGGAGCTGTCCCAAATGAAGACAGAATTCAAGACTTGTTTTACTTCAAATTCAGCTCCCCGCTGAGTGTGAACTTATGGAGTTCTTGGAGAGAATTGTTGAAACCAATTAAGGACAAGGGGATGAAGGAGGGAGGTCTAAAAAGTTTTAGACAATTTCAGATGTGGAGCAAATTTTTTTATAATTGCAAGAGGTTGTCTTCAAGGAGGCATGAACTTCTTTCCATACTCAAGAATAGGATTCAAGAAGTTCAGTAGCCGCTGGAACTTTTAACAGAGGCAGACTTTGAAATTCCAGAATCTTGGAATGTTTACTGAACACAGTGAAGAAAGGTGTAGAATTAGAATAAGTATAATCTCTCGAATAAAAATTATGTCCAGTTGAGCTGCAGAGGGTAACCTCTGTAGCAGAACAAAATAAGCCATTTTTGAAAAAGTGGTCTACAACCACCCAAAGAGTGTTATACCCCTTGGAGAGAGGTAAATCAGTGATGAAAACCATGGAGAGATGGGACCACGGTTTGGTAGGAATAGGTAGAGGTTGAAGTATTTATGGGCAAATTCTGCCCATGGCAGGATATCTAACCAGTCATATTGAGAAGATGACAAACAATCTTAAGAAAGTCTCTAGCTCCTGATTCACTCGCTCAGCTTGCCCATTAGATTGAGGGTGGTATGTGGAGGAAAATTTAAATTTAATTCCACAAGAGGAACATAATGCTTGCCAAAACTTAGCCATAAATTGTACACCTCTATCTGACATGATTTCGGATGGCAGACCATGCAGATGAAAAATCTCTCGAAGAAAAATTATGTCCAGTTGAGCTGCAGAGGGTAACCTCCGTAGCAGAACAAAATAAGCCATTTTTGAAAAGTGGTCTACAACCACCCAAAGAGTGTTATACCCCTTGGAGAGAGGTAAATCAGTGATGAAAACCATGGAGAGATGGGACCACGGTTTGGTAGGAATAGGTAGAGGTTGAAGAAGTCCCAACCTTTTCCTTCAAGGAGTCTTATGCTGGGTACATTTGACACAGCAAGCAACAAAATCCTTTACATCATTTGTTATGGTTGGCCACCAGTAAGAGCTTTGTTAAAGTTTTTTAGACACCAGAGTGCCCAGAAAACAAAGAAGCATGGGCCCATGTAAGAAGTTGTTTTTTGAAGATCTGGAACCACGAACAATGTGCCCGGAGGAGGAGCGGTGATTTGTGTTTGAGCAAATATAATCGGAAGGAGTATAGTTTGGTACTCAGAGCAATGTTCATCGACGGATATGAATGACCTTGAGAGAGCATCCGTCTTTTTGTTTTGATTACCAGGATTGAACACTACCTTGAAATCAAAACGGGAATAGAAAAGTGACCACCTAGCTAGTCTGGGGTTAAGTCTTAAGGCAGTTTTCAAGTACAGAAGATTTTTGTGGTCAGAAATGATGGTCATTGGAAATTTAGCTCCTTCCAGAAGATGCTTCCACTCTTCCAAGGCTAACTTCATAGCTAAGAGCTCCTGATCCCCTATGGTATAATTTCTCTCCGCTGGAGAGAACTTCTGGGAGAAGAACCTACAAGGATGGTTCCGGTCGTCTGTAGCTACTTGAGACAAAATTGCCTCTACTCTGATAGAATAGGCATCAACCTCAACCGTGAATGGTCTATCCACATCCGGACATGAAAGCTTCCTTGAGCATACAGAAGGCTAACACTGCAGGAGGAGGCCATGGAACGGTGTTAGCACTTTTTTTGGTGAGAGCGGTAATGGGGGCGACAATAGTAGAAAAATTACGAATAAACCTTCTATAATGATTGGAAAAACCCAAAAAGCATTAAACCCCTTTCAAAGAACTTGGCTGGGGCCATTCTCTGATGGTGTTCAATTTCTCAGAATCCATTTGTAAGGATTCTCCAGAGATGATGTTACCCAGGAAGGGTAAAGAAGATATTTCAAAAAGGTATTTGGAGATTTATCCATACAACTGATGTTTTCGGAGCTGTAAAATAATTCCTTTAACATGCAGATAATAAGATTTGAGATCTTTGGAAAAAATCAGTATGTTGTCTAGATATACACAACATAGAGATAAAGAATGTCCCAAAAAATGTTGTTGACATACCCCTGGAAGACTGCAGGAGCATTACTAAGTACTCGAAGTGTCCATCTCTAGTGTTGAAGGCAGTCTTCCACTTGTCTCCATCACGTATACGAATGAGGTTGTATGCACCCTTATGGTAGAGTTTTGTAAAAATAGTGCCTCCACACACCTTGTCGAACAGCTCAGAGATAAGGGGAAGATGATACCAATTTTTCACGGTGATGTCGTTAAGGCCTCTGTAGTCAATGCAGGGTCTGAGTACCCCATCTTTCTTTTTGATAAAGAAAAAACCGGCCCCGGCAAGAGAAGAAGACAGTCTCATAAAAACTTGGGTTAGATTATTTTATGTAAGCAGATATGGCAGCTGTTTCCAAAACTGAAAGAGGATAGACACGGCCACAAGGTGGCATCTTCCCAGGAATTAGATCAATTCTGTAATCCCATTTATGATGGGGGGGAGGGTAATTCATCTGCTGCCTTCTCACAAAAGACATCAGAGAATTTGCTGTACGATTCCGGTAATAGTACTGGACTTACATTGGATGAAGACTTTAATTCTGTGGCACAACTTTGAATGAACTGGACAGATAGAACTTTAGATATGCACCTGTTTAGACAATTATCTCCCCAGGCCAGTACATGCATATTGGTCCAGTCTAAAGTTGGGTTATGAATTTTTTTTTTTGAAATTCTTTATTTAAAGCGCTCATAAAAATAAACAGTCTGAGCATATAAACAGGCATGAGTGCAAATAGCCTCAACAATGAGATACATTTTCAAACATATAAAGAAAATACAATATAGATCTATATATGTAAACAAAATTAAAAGAAAATATTGCATGGGGGGAAGACAGGGGGGGTGGAGGTGTAAGGAAGGGAAACAGGACTATTATAGAAATTAAAACATCTGAACGATATTTAAAGGATATTAAAACAAAAACAAGGAGGAGTACCTATCCAAGGTAGTAAAGCATATAAACATGAAAGAGTGGGGTGGGGAGTAAGACCCTCCCGCCGCACATGGGTTCAGTGGAGGAAATACAGTGTTATGAATTTTTAACTAAGGCAGACATAGAACTAAATCATGAGTTCCACTGGGTAAAACCAAGAATTCTATAACTTCCTGAGGAAGCGTGTCAACACGGAGAACAATAGGTACAGACTTGGAAGACACGATTCCTGCTTGAAGAGTGTTTCCATCCACTCCGGAAAAACTAAATTTAATTGAAGAGGTACCAAAAGGAATTTGTAGTTCTTGAACAATGGTTTCAAAAATAAATTTCCCGGCTGCTCCAGAATCAATTAAAGCTAAGAGATCTTTAGGAAGAGAATCCACCAAGAGTGAGACCAGGAACAAAGGGTCTATTAAATGAGAAGATTTAGACACAACCGTTAACCATCATCCTCTACTAAAGGTTAAGGCTTCTCATTTCCCAGCAGCAGGGAACAGGATTTCAGAAAATGACCAGGCCCAGCGCAGTAGAGGCAGAGTTGATTGCGCATCCTACAACTCTGCTCAGCTGGAGTCAACCAAGTCTTGTTGACCTGCATGAGCTCATCTAAATGGGAAGAAGATGGAGACCAGACGGAAGGTGGAACACTGGAATGGGCAGGTGTATGAACTTCACGTCCCCGACTATCTTGAAATTAGATTGTCCAAGGTCTCTGGTAGATCCCTGGAAGCGAGTTTATCTTTCATTCTTTCAGACAGACCATGCAAGAAGGCCGCTCCGAGGGCTGCATTGTTCAACTGTACTTTGCCAGCGGTTGTCTGAAATTACACCACATATTGGCCTACAGAACGTGCACCCTGTTGAAGTTGTAGAAGATCAGAGGACGCAGATATTGATCTGTCAGGTTCAGCGAAAAATTCACTTGAAAGCTTTAATAAAATCATCATAATTGGATACCAAAGGATCCTTCCTCTCCCAAAGGGGTGACACCCAATCAAGAGCAGCTCTGGTAAATAAAATAAATAATAAATGCAATCTTGGACCTCTGAGTGGGATAATTTTGTGGAAGGCATTCAAAATGTATTTCACACTCATTAATAAATCCCCTACACTTTTTAGGGTTTCCATCAAAACGGTTGGGTGAAATTTGTGGAGGAACCACAGAAAGCACGGACTGGATTGAGTCAAGTTGGTGGGAGACATCCTGAAGATGTTGTCCCATATGTTGCTGGGCAGTCTCTTGGACCTCCAAGTGAGTAAGTAAATTCTGAAGAATTCCATCACCCTGAGACCCGATGGCTTCCATTTTTAGTCCTGTGCAAACTGTCAGGCTAGGCTGTTTATTGGCTCAACTACAGGAACTAAGACTGGAGGGCTAAGGGTAGTGGGTGACAAGAAACGGGAAGACAAGATATACGTCCTCTTCATATACGTCTCTCCCAGGTGTTGGCAAGACCTACCCCAAGGCGTGAAGTCTAGTCCACCTGATGGTATTCACCAGTGACCCCTCCAAGCGGGATGTGGGTTTTGGGTGAATAGGTCGTGGCCCCTGGGGCAGGTACCTGGATAAAATACAGAGATAGATAAGGGAGGACTATTAGCACTAAAAATGAGATTCTGAATAGCGATGGTAATCAGCACTTGATATGAGACACTGAATAGTGATGGTAATCAGCACTTGATATGAGACGCTGAATAGCGATGGTAATCAGCACTTGATATGAGATGCTGAACAGCAATGTAACTGAAAATCCAGATGCTGACTGATGGAAGAACAGTTGTGCTGGTCCGATCACGTAACAGCAAAGCAACTTGGAATCCAGATGCTGAGAAAAGAAAAAACACAAGGGATAGCAACTAGATGGAGAACACTGGAGGATAGTGTTGAGCCTAGGACACAGTCTCAGCAAATGATCACTAGAGAAGCGAAGTTGCACAGGTAACTTCCTGTTCCAAAGACTGAGCTTACAGTAAATACCCTTAGGTAGCTGGTCATTGGCCAAATGAAGCAGCTGACCAACTGCAGGCTACCAGTGGAGGATACTAGTCAGATGACTCGAACCAACATGGTGGCGCCTATGTCCACACTAATGGAACCAAGACGCGCACATGAGGATTCTAGCAGACCCCGGGGAGAATACTCAGCCACAACCGCTCTTAGGCCTGGCATCCATATGCCTTGGAGCACTAAGAAGATGGCGTACGGGTGCATAGCGGCTGATCCAAGGCCGCATCCTGACAACCATCAAGGGGCTGGGTCTGCAGTACATAGAGGGGGGCTGCTGTGTTGTCCATAAAGGAGCTGGGGCTGCAGTACATAAAGGGGTGCTGCTGTGTTGTCCTCTCCATCAAGGGGCTCGGGCTGCAATATCATCAAGGGTCAGGGGCGATTCAAGAGAGGAGGGGGCCCGCGTGCAGTCACCATCATGGGCCCCCTCCTCTCAGTCCAGCGGCCGGCAGCACACTGAGCGCAGCACCGCACTGATAGACTATGGGTACTAGAGTGTGCCTAGAGTCTATAGCACATGCGCAGGTCACTGGGAAAATGGCCACGGCGGGCATTTTCCCTGTACAGCGTATGCGCAAAATGACGGGAAAATGGCCGCGTGGCCATTTTCCAGGTGTTTTTACTGCACTGACACCAGCGCCAACGTGGGACTCTGGAGAGTTAAGTATAATATGGGTGCAAGGTGTGCGGTGCGGGCCACCCTGTACCCATTATAAATATGCCCCAGGGCTGGGGCTGCAGTACATAAAGGGGTGCTGTGTCGTCCAAAGGTGCTCTGTCAATCCAGGAGTGCTCTTCCCCAGTGTAAAAAAAATAAAAAGTTAAATAAAATTATAATTTCACGAAAAAATTTAAATAATATATTTTTTTCTGTTTTTTTTGTGTGTGCTAGCTACTCTATTATTGTTCGGTAACACTGCTGGCCAGACCGCAGCTTATCATCCACGTATTGTGACACTATAAGTCGTAGCGCAGTGTGTTATTCTTTTCTTCTTATTCATAAAAAATATTATGACACTGTAAACCCTAATTTAGACCCCGACTGCATGACCAACTATAGACCAGTATCAAACCTTCCTTTTCTAGGAAAGGTCATTGAGAAAGTGGTGGCAATGCAACTGGAAACCCACCTGTCTACCCATGATATTTATGATCCATTCCAGTCAGGATTCAGGAGAAGACATAGCACTGAAACAGCCCTGGTATGTGTGCTTAATGATCTTCTGATGGCAAGAGACAGAGGTGATTATTTATGTCATTTTAATTCTTTATCATTTCATTAACACTTATTGATTTATCTTTACACATCTTTTCTTTATACTTCACTATCACCTTTTTCCCTTTTTCTTGTGATGCCCTGAGGATGGCCCTTGGCTGGAATTTTTTTGGGGTGCCTTGCTTCTCGGACGTGAGCCCCTTAATGTTAGGGATGCCAGTATAGAGGAGCCTTGATGATTGGCCTGGCGCTTATTCATATATTTGCAAATGTGTGTAACTAATACCTCTAAATCTCTATTATCATGTAGGATTTAAGTATTGTTTTTGCTGCAGTGTGCTGGGGGCAAATCTCTTTTTTTCTGTGTTCATGATCTGAACAACTACCATTTTTTTTGCAAATTTGGAGAGGCATGAAGGCAGTCAGCATTAGGAGGAGGTGCTGATGCTTATAGTGCCATGTGAAGGTTTTTTGGGGTACCTCCAAGGTAAGTTAGCTCTCAGCTTATATATGTACTGTTATCATGCAGTACATCAATTGTAATTATGTGACCTAGAGTGGGTGCTACCATTATGTAGCAATAATTATTCTGGGGGGAGCATTTGGGAGTGGGGCCCCCGGGGGGGTTCTGACTGGGCCTTTCTCATGGCATCACCACTTAATTCACATAGAATACTTTTTTCACTTCTCTAATTGTTTGTACATTATTTATGTCATTTTAATTCTTCATCATTTCATTAACACTTATTGATTTATCTTTGCACATCTTTTCTTTATACTTCACTATCACCTTTTTCCCTTTTTCGTGTGATGCCCTGGGGATGGCCCTTGGCTGGAATTTTTTTGGGGTGCCTTGCTTCTCGGACGTAATGTTAGGGATGCCAGTATAGAGGATCCTTAACGATTGGCCTGGCGCTTATTCATATATTTGCAAATGTGTGTAACTAATACCTCTAAATCTCTATTATCATGTAGGATTTAAGTATTGTTTTTGCTGCAGTGTGCTGGGGGGCAAATCTCTTTTTTTCTGTGTTTAGTGTAAACCCCACCCTTTACAAGCACCTGTGTTATGCAATTAAGCTGATTTGAGCAACTACCATTTTTGTTTTGCAGACAGAGGTGATTGTTCAATCTTAATCCTTCTGGATCTCTCAGCAGCATTTGATACTGTGGACCATGGGATTCTAATTGAGCGCCTGAACAATTCTGTGGACTGGATGGCACAGTCCTTAGATAGTTCAAATCATTTCTCACTGGCAGGTCACAGAGAGTTTCTTCTGGAGTAAACTCTTCATCACCAGTGTCACTTCCATGCATTGTCCCACAGGGTTCTATACTATCTCCCATGCTTTTTGCAGTATACATGCTTCCATTGGGTGAAATAATCAGACGTCATGGCCTGGTCTACCATTGCTATGTAGATGATACACAACTGTACCTGTCCTTTGCTCCAGATACAAAGGACCCAATAACAACCCTAAATGGCTGCCTAGCTGAGCTTCAGGAGTGGATGAGTGCCAGTTGGCTGTGACTGAACCCTGATAAAACAGAGGTTCTTATGATAGGTCAGAGGACAGGGCTACAGCATAGCCAACCAACAGGACTTACCCTTGGGGGTTCAGAATTACAAAACACTAAACATGTGCGGAATCTTGGTGTTGTCCTGGATAGTGGCTTGACACTTAAACATCAGGTATCAGCCACAATCAAATCCTCATTCTTTCATCTGAGGAACATAGCCAGAATCAAGCACTTAATTCCCTCAGAAGATCTGCCTAAAGTCATACATGCATTTATATCATCACGTCTAGACTACTGCAACGCCCTCTACCTCGGTCTCCCAGCAAAAGAATTGCACCGCTTGCAGATGGTACAAAACGCAGCTGCCAGGCTATTAACCAACCAGCCCCATAACACCCATTCTCTACTCCCTTCACTGGCTGCCTGTCAGATGGCGAATTGCTTTCAAGATTGGATTAATAACTTACAAGGCCCTTCATGACCATGGCACAGGGTACCTGAAGCAGCTTCTGATTCCTTACTGTCTCACTCGATTACTGCGATCCATTGACGAAGGACTATTAACAGTACCTAGAATCTCACGGAATTCGTCTGGGGGTCGAGCTTTCAGTTTTGTGGCTCCAACCTTTTGGAACTCACTTCCCCGCACAGTTCGAGAGGCCTCCACTCTAGAATCCTTCAAAAATAGACTCAAGACTCACCTATTCACCCAAGCATTTCACTAATGTCCCTTGTTTAAGCTTATCTTGTATTTTGTACTATAAGTGTAAAGCAATTTGAGTCCTTTAGGAGAAAAGCGCTATATAAATAAAATTATTATTATTATTATTATTATTATTATTAAGTCAGGGATGGAGAACCTCAGGCCTGGGGGCCGTATAAGGTGTCCGGAATAATTTGGTCTGGCCCTCTAAGCTTTTTTTTGCTAGCCTCATCTGGCTAGCAGGGTGCCTAGAATGGCATCCTGCAGCCAGAATCTATGCAGCAGTGCCACCTGGAGCGTCCTTAGGACGCTTCAGATGGTCACACAGCTGCTCTTACAGCTCCCCGGAGCATCCTCAGGTTGCTCCAGGCATTGCTGTAATCACCAGCGATTGTGGCCCTGCCCCCATGTGATGTCACATGGAGGGTCTTGGCCTGCATTGGACCCGCAAATAATGTTATATATATCAAAATGGCCCTCGGCAGAAAAAAGGTTCCCCACCCCTGCTGTAAGTGGTAGCGCAGTGTGTTATTCTTATTCATAAAATATATTGTGCCACTGTAAGTGGCAGCACAGGGGGCCTGATTCAGAGCCGGACGCTCTGACCAGAGCGCTCGCTCTGAATCAGGGCCCTCCTACCTAAAAATGGAGCGGCCTCCTGGCCGCTCACATAGCTGTGGGTGACCACCCACAGCTTATGCGAGCGGCCAAAAAGATTGTCGCGATGGTCATGACCATTGCGATCATCGGGCTTGCGACGAGACCCTGCGGTAGGGTCTCGCTGCCGCAAGCCCAGGAGTGCTTTTGGCTTGGCTATCGCTATGCGGGTCTCACGCATGCGCACGACGGAGCTCCCTTCGTTGTGCGCATGCGCATTAGGGCACCATCGACCCACTTGCGAGCGCTCAGCGCTCGCGAGCGGGTCTGAATTAGGCCCTGTGTGTTATTCTTTTCTTCTTATTCATAAAAAAATATTGTGACACTGTAAGTATGTCAGGTTGCAGCCTAGGATCGGTCATTACTCACTTCAGCGCCAGCTTACCCTGACTTCCTGAGTGGTCAGACATCAGGTGCGGTGGCGAGTGACACACTGAGGATTATTCCTGTGGTCTGCTAGGACATCCATGTGTTGCTCCATGATTAGGTTCCTGCAGTTACTGTCATGGATGCAGCCATGATAGTCTACATCACCTGATTAACCTTCAACCAATGGTAGCATGGTTTGCTGTCAGCTGACACCATCCTCCAATGGATCGCTACCTAAGGGTGTTTAGCCGGGCTCTGGGCAACAGGAAGTTGCCTGAACAACTTTGCTACTTCCAGTGATTACTTGCTGTTGCAGCATTCCAGGTTCCATGTTCCTTTCTTCTAGTGAAATATTTCTAGTATAATTCAACAGAGTGTGTACTCAGCACATCACCCGAGTACTATTTCCTAGTGCCAATCTCCTGTACCACTCCTGCATCTGGATCACCAGCGTATGTACCCAGTACATCATCCAAGTACTGTTCTCCAGTGCCATCATTCTGTACCAGTCCTGCGTCTGGATCACCAGCTTGTGTACTCAGTACTTCACCCGAGTACTAACTCCTAGTGCAATTCTCCTGGACCAATCTTACACCTGGATTCTCGGTGCATATATTACATCACTCTTCATCTGGATCCTCAGAGAATTTATTACAGGACTGTTCTCTTATTTCTCTCTTGAGTTCCTCGTGCACTTTCCCTGGGTTTGTGTTCTTCCATTTCCCACTTGTACTGGATACCTGACCAAAGGGCTGCGACTTGCTTGCTGGGTGAAGCTTAAATCCAAATCCCAATTGGAGGGGTCACTGGTGAATAGTAGGTTAGATGCTGGTCAGGTCTAGCCAACATTCAGTATTTGTGGATGGGGAATACATATATCCAGGCCCCTCACCTCTGGTTCTTTCCCCAACCTAGGACCCCAACTTCTAATCCCCACTGGAAGATCTTCAGAGCCCAAATGTGACAAAGTGGTAGCGCATTGTCTTATTCTTATTCATGAAAAATCTTGTGTCACTGTAAGTGGTAGCAAAGTGTTATTCTTTTCTTATTATTCATAAAATATATTGAAACACTGTAAGTGGTAGCAAAGTGTTATTCTTTTCTTATTATTCATAAAAAATATTGTGACACTGGAAATGGTAGCACAGTGTGTTCTTATTCATAAAAAATATTGTGACGCTGTAAGTGGTAGCACACTGTGTTATTCTTTTCTTATTCATAAAAAATATTGTGATGCTGTAAGTGGTAGCACAGTGTGTTATTCTTTTCTTATTCATATAAAATTTTGTGACACTGTAAGTGGTAGCGCAGTGTGTTATTCTTTTCTTATTCATATAAAATATTGTGACACTAAGTAGTAGCACAGTGTTTTACTCATAAAAATTCTTGTTACTCTAAGTGGTAGCACAATGTGTTATTATTTTCTTATTCATGTAAAATCTTGTGAGACCAAGTCATAGCACAGAGTGTTATTCTTTTCTTATTCATAAAAAAATATTTTGACACTAAGTGGTAGGACATTGTTTTACGCATAAAAAATATTGTGGCACTGTAAGTGGTAGCGAAGTGTGTTATTCGTTTCTTATTCATAAAATATCTTGTGACACTGTAGGTCATTGATGTGCAGTGTAATATTTAAAATTGGTACATACTGATGTGTGTGCGGTACCCCACTTCATTTGTGTTTGTTGATATGGAGAAGGATCAGTTGAGAGGAGAGAGGGAACCACATATTAGTGCTGGAGCTGCTGCCAGTGCCACCAGTCATGACGATACTAGTCTGTCTACATCATCTACTAAAGCCGATGCCCAAGGGCATGCAGGGCTTAACTCAGGGCATGTAAAATCAAATAACCCATTATTTACAGTGGTAAAGAAAAAAACATCATAGGGAAAGTTAGCTGCAGAAAGACATAAAATTGGCAATATGCCTTTCATCACATGAAGTGGCAAGGAAAGGCTAAGACCTTGGTCTTTATGTATGACTGGTGGTTCCACCTCTTATGATAATGTAAGCCCTTCTCCCTGTAGACATTTAAAAAAAAAAAAATTAGTCAGGAATTGTGTACTCAGAAATGTCACAAATCCCTGAGGAGAGTCTAAGTGTATTGGCGGGTGCCATGTGTGAGCCTGACCTTTCCAATACTGTACTAGAAGAGGAGCCTCCTTCCACCACTTGTGCATCCTCTGCAAATGTGGGGATGAGCAGCACAAGTCAAAATGCTCACATGCAATTGAGGATGCTTCTGTGAAAGTGCACCAGGATGAGGAGGATATTTGTGTTGCTGACGCTAATAAGGATGTTGGTGATGAGGATGCTGATGATGAGGATGTTGTTTGTATAAATAAGGCCCCAGTGGGAACAGTTGTTGTCCATGATAAGGAAAGCCCATTGTCCTGTCTGGGCATAAAACCAAAAAATTAGGGGTGAGCGGGTTCGGTTTTACTCGGATTTACTCGGATCTTTAAACGGCATTTTATTGGCTATCGCCTATCATGTGTTTTGGATAGCCAATATAATAAATCCGAATTTGCGGTAAAGTGGCGATAAGAACCAAGTAAATCCGAGTAAATCTGAGCCTGCACATCCCTAAAAAAAATCCACTTTTTATGTGTGGAATCATGTCTACCCAAATCCGGACAACAATTGTCAAGCCATCTTTACCTGTTGTCATGCCAGAGTAAGTAGAGGTAGGAACCCTAACCATCTAGTAACCTCCTCACTGTTACATCATCTACAGCGCATCCATCAAAAGGGTTTTCAAAATTCAGAAACTTTGGCTAAAAAAGTAACAAGCAGCAGTCCAGCATCAGCTAGTTCCCTTTTCTCTGCTAAATCCATGCACCCGGCATCTTCACCACCAACAGCTTCAACAACAATATCCTCAACCATGATCAGAAATAGTCCTGCATCCAATTTGATAAGGCTAACTGAGTCCTCCCCTATCCAGGATTCCTCAGAATAATCCTTGAGTGCTACGCCTGCTGCTGCTGCTGGGAGTGGATCTTCATTCCAGAAGTGGACAAGGAAGACTACTAGTAGTAGTTCTAAAAAAAACAATTGACTGTTAATTAATCCTTTGCAAGGGGGAGCAACTATCACAGCAGTCACCCAGTTGCACAGTGGATCACTGAAGCCATAAAATCTATGCTGGTATTAGATGTGCGTCCGATATCCGCCATTAGTGCAGTGGGTTTTAGACAGTTAATTGAGGTCCTCTGTCCCCACTACCAAATCCCATCTAGGTTCTACTTCACTAGAAAAGCAATTCAAAGCCTGTACAGGGACATTAAAAAATATTAATTAGTGTTCTCCAAAATGCCGTTGTACCCACTGTCCACTTAACCACAGATACGTGGACAAGTGGAACAGGGAAAATGCAAGATTACATGACTGTAACAGCCCAATGGGTGGGTGTATTGCCTTCAGCGGCACCAACAGCAGCTTATTATTATTATATTATTATTTTATATTATTTATAATCATATTATTATTATTATTATTAGGCAGGCTACTCTGTGTATAACCAGTTTCACTATGAGGCATACTGCTGACATACTGCTGACAACCTCAGTGAAGTCATTGCAAAATGGCCTACCCCACTTGGACTCTCCTCGGGATTTGTTATTTCTGACAAAGCCATCGATATTGGTGGTGCAAAATATTTAAAAAAATGACAGGGCTGTGCAGGAGATGCTTTCTGTGGCCCGCAAAATATCTGGGCATTTTCGCCATTCGTGTTACAAAGAAAAAAGGGATTTAGTATCCGCACAAGAACAGTTCAATTCTTTACATATTATATACTGCACCCATACATATGATCTAGTAAATATTTTTATATTTGATTTCTCATGGGAGGTGCACCCTAGAATAAATATTACAAGCAAGAAAAAGAGGTAGTATTCTAAAGTGGGGCACTCAAAAAGCAGTATCTCCTAAAATGTAACCTTTATTACATAAATTAAAAGCGAATTATAAAAACAAAATGTGAAGTGATATATATACTTGTAACATGTATATTATATTGTCAGATAAAAAATGGACACCTCAAATATAGGGTATTCACCCCAGTCCTTGGAATGTGGGCCTTGAGCTAGAATGCAGCTTTTGGTATTGGAGGTGTATTATTATTTTTGCCATTGAGCAGGTGCATGTAGAAGATTGCAGCACCTGCAAGAAATGTTGAATTTGCCCTGTCACCAGCTGAAGCAAGAGGTAGTTATGAGGTGGAACTCCAGCCTTTATATACTTGAGCGGATGGAGGTACAGCAAAAAGCCATCCACACAACAATGTATGACATAGGAAGAAGAGGGGGACTGTACCTTACTCAAGCTCAATTGAAAATACTGTCCATGTTGTGCAGAGTGCTGAAACCCTTTGAAGTAGTCACCTGTGAAGTGAGTTCAGACACTGCCAGCTTGAGTCAAGTAATTCCCCTCATTGAACTGTTGGAAAAGCAGCTTGAAAGACTGAAGGAGGAGCTGAAACAAAGCGATTACGCTAAGTATGTCAGACTTTTAGATCAAGTCCTTTATTCGCTTAGCCAGGATCCAATAGTTGTCAGGATCTTCCAATCCGAGCAATACATTTTGGCGACCGTGCTCGAGCCTAGTTTTAAGTCATACGTTGTGTCTTTCTTCCCAATGGACACAGATCTGAAGAGGTGCAAAGAGCTATTGATAAGTAAATTGTCAGCTGAAGCGGCAAGTGATGCAGCAATGTTTCTCCAGCAAGTGCCGCTGCCAGGAAAAAACGAAACTTTCCCAAAAAAAGACCCACTGGTGATGCAAATGAGTCAACAAAATCAAGTTTTGACATCTAGTCGGGTCTAAAAGACTTGCCTACAATTAATGAGACCTCTACCATGACCCCATCTGATATGGTCACCATTCAAAGAATGGTTGAGGACTATTTTAATGATAGCGTCCAAATAGGCATGTCAGACAGTCCGTTTCACTACTGGCAGGAAAAAAAGGCAATTTGGAGGCCCTTGCACAAGCTGGCTTTGCTTTACTTAAGCTGCCCACCCTCCAGTGTGTAGTTTTCAGCACAGCCGGGAACCTTGTCAGTGATTGGCGTAGAAGACTACTTCCTCAAAACGTGGAAAAGAAGATGTTCATCAAAATGAACTACACATTTCATGAGGAAGACCTTTACCGCCAGTTACATCCAAAAATTACAGAGACACCTGAGGCTGTAATTGTGGATTCCAGCGGGGACAAATTAATATTGTGTGAAGATGATGTACACACTGATGAGGGTGAGGAATCGGGAGATGATGGAGACAACATCTTGCCTCTGTAAAGCCAGTTTGTGCATGGAGAGATCATTGCCAGCAATGTCAGCTGCCCGTTGTAGATTTTTTTGTGGGGGCCCAAACAAACTAGTCGCTTCAGCCACAATTGACAGTCTCTGTCACTGAAGTGATTGGTTTGTTAAACTGTGCATGTCCTGTTCACTATATATAACATAAGGGTGGGTGGAAGGGCCCAAGGACAATATATTGTTTTTGTTAAATAAATCACTTTTTTTTAAGCATACTGCACTATATATATTGTATATGCACTTCTTGTGAAAGTCCCTGGGAAGATCAGTGGAGCTGGGATTTGATTCCAGGATTAATCACTATTACTAGCGCTTTTAGCCCAAAGGTATTCACTGGGCTTTATATATGGTACGTGTGGAATCTATAGAATTTATATGTCACTAGGAAAGTCTAAATTGAATGCATTAGGAGGTGCCTTTTGCCTTTATTTTATCACAGAAACTTCATCTATTGGGATATAGGAATTGGTCTGTGGCAGCCACTGGAAGTTCCGTGGAGTGACCATAGGGAGAAGACTTCCATAAAGGACACAATTTTTTTAAATAATTTTTTTATTTGGATCACTAAAGTTAAGCGCCTTTATCACTATTTGTTTAATATACAGTATATACATATATACATTAGCTGAAGCACCCAGCATTGCCTGGATTTAAATCTTTAAGTTACTAAGTTATCAATGAGTTGGATGTGACTGTCAACATTTTAAAAATAATTATCAGCTAAGCAGCTCTTAGCTGATAATTATGAGGAAAGATCTCCCTGGTGCACTCCACTGTGAGGTCCAACCGGATGTCTGACCAGGAACCCAAACACTCCAGCCAGACCAATTGCCACCTCTCTGTGAAGTTTTCATTCAAATCCATCCAGTAGAATGCTCAGAACAGGCTCCCCAGGTCAAAGTTCTGCCCAGCGTATACCAACTGGAGGTCCGACCAGGACCCTAAACCACCTAAAACCTGGCCAGGATAGTAACTTTCAAACTAGTACATGCTACCAATAGAGGCTTGTTCAGATATCCATTACCTTTCTTTGATCTAACACTGAGAATTTGCCCCAGAGATATCTAATACAGATTCTGAGTTGGGCACATACGGACGGCAGCAAATACGGTTCCCTCTTCATGCACATACCAGGATCAGATGTGCCAGGAATACTGTATGATAGACGGTGCGGCTTCACAGTGATTACAAAAGGTGCTAATATTGTAATAAACAATGCATACACATTACAGAAATATATAGTGCATATAATAAGTACTGAAGATGCTTGGAGCATGTGAAATGCTAATCAAAGAAGACGCAGATATAAAATTGTATTTATCTCTAAGTCACCACTAATAAACATATACGCAGCCTTCTCAAGCAGAGGCTGATTTTGAGTCACACACAGGTCGCAATGCACACGGATCTCGCTTATTTCAGCATATTGAGCATGCGCCAAAGATGGATTCTGCTTCTGTGCACGATCCAGATCTGGTAGTGTGTAGCGCTAGTGTGGTACGGATTGATCTCTGTCAACCGCCCACGCTTTCCATGAAATGGGCAGCACAGACGGTGTAATCGTTAGCATTACTGCCTCACAGCACTGAGGTCATGGGTTCAATTCCCACTACAGCCCAAACTGTGTGGAGTTTATATATTCTCCATGTGCTTGCGTGGGTTTCCTCCAGGTGCTCCAGTTTCCTACCACACTTCAAAAATATACTGTTGGCTAACAACAAAAAATTAACCTTAGTGTGTAAATATGTGCATGTACATGTGGTAGGGAATATAGATTGTAAGCTCCACTGGGGCAGGGATTGATGTGAATGGACAAATATTCTCTGTAAAGCGCTGCGGAATATGTGTGCGCTATATAAATAACTGGTAATAAATAAATAAATGGGCTATTATGAGCAGTGACCATGTGATCGTATGGAACTCTTGTCTCTTGGGAGTGTCATGAGAAGGTCATGGGCATGTCAGACACATTCCGTGTAGGGTGTAGATGGAGATGGGGTGTCAGTTTTAGACGGATCTTTTGCACCCAGCATGTTGCCGGTGTAATTCCCAATACTAATGATGACGCTGCGGAAGTAGAAACAGTAAGCAAGATAGGTTTCCACATGCAGTCACACAAATTTGTAGTATACAGAAGCGGATTCTTGCATTGGCATAAACTAGTAAGCAGGCTGCCACGGCCATTTGGAAGAACAGCCACAGATGCATCAATCTGAGAAACAGGCCCATTAGTTGTTTAAACAAGCATTCTGTACACTATTACAGATGTGTCCTCTTGCATCTTTGCTGCATACATGGCAAATCACGCCACGCACGGCACGAGGCGTGCGACCGCGAGCGAATACACAAATGGACTATGGACTATCCTATTGACTTGCGGGTGTTAGCACCCGCAAGTCCATAGGATTGCATCGTGCGATCGCAGTGTGCACCATAGCGTACCGTATTCTGCTGCGGGTAATCGCACAGCACGATATGTGCGCACGTTTGTAGCATGATCGGCAAGTATTTAAGAGTACACATCTGTATCTTGCCTTCAAATAACAATCACAGCAGTTTAACTGCATTATCATATATGGGTATATGGGTGTGTTTTAGTGGCAACCTGTGACCATCATCATCATCATCATCAGTTCACAACTCTCATAAGAGTTTGAGCGTCCACAAGTCAGATCCATCCAGACAGGAGCCTTAACAAATTTTCACCTGCTATTTTGGCCACAATTTGTCCTTTACATACCTCATCTACACCCCATCCAACCTCCCTGTCTTAGGTAGTCACAAATCAAACTTGCGTGTAAAACACAACACGCATTTAAAAAAAAAGGCTCACATACTTTCAAAAAAGTGCAAGTTGCGGCTTGAAAAAAATGCAAATTGCATTTACACCAAACTGTGAATAAGGCCTATTGCGTTCAACTTGAAAACTACTGTAATGATTTTGGGGTTAATAACTATAAAATGCTTCCTGACCCAATGAACCCTAATGCCGCGTATCCACTACCCGATAACATAGAGCAATTGCACAGTTACGACATCGTAATCATGCAATCGTTCAGTAATCGGGCACACATCGGGCATGTAAATGTCGAAAACGACCAGCAATGCGCACTCCTGCTGGTCGTTTCCAACATCAGTCATCGCCCGAACATGCTGGTCAACCTGACGATAACGTCAGGTTGAGCATGTTAGGGGATGATTGATGTGCCTATACTAAATGACTGAACGTTCAGTGTAAGCACAGCACCAGACTGTGAAATGACTGCACGATTACAATGTCGTAATCGTGCAGTCATTTCTATGTCTGCTAGTGGATGTGCCCCATAAGCTGTAGAAGTCCAGCAATAACAGCATGTCAGCCTTTATATTATATATACATGGCAATTAGAGATGTGAGGTCTCCAGAATTGTATATTAAAAATTTCCAATAGGCAACAAAGAGTTAATAAACATGTCTAACAATATAATTGCTTTTGTTTTTGTTTAGTAACGCTTTAAAAAATAGTCACATTGACAAGAACAGGAAGCTAGCAAATATAGACCCTTCTTAGCTGAGCAATTTGGAAATGATTGTGATAAAACAGTCTTTGTTCAGAATTTAAGAAGAGTGTATTGCACTGAACAGTAATTTATTAATGCTGTCCTTGGGACAGAGCTCTCATTGCATTTATTTTAATACCATGTTCTTATATAGCACCAGCATTTTCTGTTGCACTTTACAGTTGGGAACAGTAATAAAACAAGACTGGGGTCTGGATGCATCAAGCCCAAAACTCAGAAAATTGCAGTTTTTGGAGGTTTGACTGCAATTCCCATATGTATCAAGCTCTGGAAAGTGAAATTTTCCAGAGCTTGTACTCATGGGCGTAAACTATAGTGGGCACAGGGTGTGCCATTGCTATGGGGCCCAGATACATAGATGTTCCAGGCGTAGGTCTTCCATATCCCATGGAAGCTATAGAACGCTGCACTGACCTGCATTAAATGTGGATGTGATTTGAGCCAGTGTCGCTTGTCTGTTACCACGGACAGTTCTGGCCAAATTCCGCTGGCCACGATTATTAAGCACCAATGGTCAGCCACTAGTCACATAAACTGAGGAATGTTGAATGTCCACACAACTTCGGAAATGGAATGACCTATCCATCAGGTAACCACTATCATGCCCCGTTCAAACTCCGATAATTCACGTCGCCTTGCCATGAGCAGCCTAGCCGGTGTTCAAACTGACTCACGATATATCAGATTACAACTGATGCAGGTCTGTGCATTTCCAAGACATCACAGTACAGTGACGCCACATACCATTATCTTACATACTGCTGTCCCATGACTTCTGTATGTACTGTGGGCACAGTATGGCATTGTGTAAACTGGGGGAACTGTAGCCTAATGTCGACATCCATCACTACAAAGTTGGCCTATTGTGAACTGGAGGCACTACAATGTGGCACAAGATGAACTGGGGATACTGTGTTGTATAATGTGATCTAGGGCACTACTATGGGGCACTACAGTGGAGCATAAACAACTGCTATTGAGAGAGAGGTGTCTCTGTACAAGCATTAGTGTAGGAGCCCCTTCAAAATGTTGCTATGGGACCCACAAAGTTCTTGCTACACCTTAGCTTGTACACCATACCTTATAGAAGCCCATGGCCTTCTTGCTGCAGACCCAGTGATGAATCCAATAGGATCCCTCTAAGTGTGCCCCAATGGCTGCGCATGCGAAGGACTCCTGGGGTCATAACCCCAGAAATCCTCACACTGCAAAAGATAGCTCTTATTGGAAGAGCTGTCCTTTGTGATTTTTATCCCAATTGTACAAGCATACGGCGTTACTAAACGCTGCTATGAATGCGTTCAGTGCGGGATGTATCGCATTCAAAATGCAATGCTTTATGCATCCTGACCTGGGTAATAACAAACACACAAAGAGATAAGAGGGCCCTGCACAGAAGCTTACAATCTAGCATTTAAGTACTAACCATCTGCATTTCCTATATTAACTCAATTGTCATATAAAGGTATACATTTAAATAAAAAATAAATAAACTTGCAGATATCATTAAACAAAGTTGCACAGGTCAAGTGTTTCTCTTCCAAAAGCAAACATATTCTCTTACTTCCTACATGTTCCCGTATACATGAAAGTGTGTTAGAACATATTACATTTCACACGCTTCCTCTTTTAGCTTTTACTTTTCAGAACTTTCTTCCCCTTTTTCTGTAATTCTGGAAAAAATTATAATCATTTTTATTTATTAGTTGAAGTTCTTTTCAAACAGCCAATAGTCAATTGTGTGTTGTTTGGCATTGAACGTTGTTAATTCTGGGATTAGTTAATTATTAGTTTACTGTGGCTCATAGGAAATAAAAGGTTACCCCCTATTTTCCCAATTCCCTACACATATGCAATATTTTGTGAGGTCCATTGTTCTCGGCTTTCCTTGACGTCTGTGTTCAGCTTTCCTTATTCTCTGCGTTTTCTTGTGGAATTGGTTACCTGGTGTGAGGCAATGCCAAAAGTCGTAGTAGACAGCATATGTAAGTGGGACATTTGGTGTAATATGTATTCTAAAATACAACATGCTTACCTACTATCTGGAATATCTTGGAGTGGGAAGTCCAGGGTGCCAGTGCGGGTTCATGGTGACACAATACACATCACAATCCTACCAGCCCTCTCCCCCCTGGTATTGGGGAACTGGAGCTTAATGATGTGATTCACAGCATACCAACACCACCCTTCCAATTCACTGGTGGACTAGGGAAGGGAATTAAATGAAAAAGATCAATTGTACTAAAGTTACTGCTAACAGACCATTAAATCCACTGAAAACTAAAAAAATAATTGTGCCTTGCAAACATCGATTTTTAAACATTAAAGCATTGTCGCTGGCATGTCATCTGACCTTACTGAACAATCACCAATCAGTCGCCACCCCTGTTTTCTCTGTCTATGTGTGTGTGACCAAGAGAGGGGACTGCAAGAGTTTATATTACAATCTGTAGTGAGAAGGAGACCTGAACATCTGGCAGCAAGTAAGTATGTGTGTGTATGTATGTATGTAATAAAACTTTATTCTCACGGTGTGTGTTGTGTTTTTTTAAACATTTCTTCACAAGTGAACAACACATACCAGTGGGCCCTTAATGCCCAGCATGCTGGTACTTGTGGTTCTCCAAGTACCAGCATGCGGGGGAGGCTTGCTGGGACCTGTAGTTCCACTGTAAAGACAATGTTGTTAAATCTAATTTTACACTACTCCTACACTATCAACCCGCCAGCCACCTCCCAGGGGTGGTGGGGATAGCCCGGGCTATCAGCCTAGGCCAGGGGTGTACTGGAGAGGGATACCCCTTTATTGGAGGGGTACTCAACTCCCCAGGAATCCCTGGCCTGGGCTGAGTAGCGGCCAGGACTGAAGCTGCAGTGGGGGGCCCGGTGAAAGGACACCCCTGGCTGTGGCATCAGCCCCCCGCTAGAAAGGGTCCAGGGCTGGTTTTAAATATACGTGGAACCTCACGTCATTTTTTTTCTACTTATCTTTAAAACCAGCTCTGTCCCTGCTGCCTGGTGCTGGTTCTTAAATTTATAGTGGAACCCTACACATTTTTTTCTCTGTAATTTTAAGAATCAGGACTGGCTGGCAAGCCCGAGGCTGGTTAGTCTTTTGGGGGGGACCTCACATCATTTTTTTAATTAAATTAACCCTATTTTAACCATTTACAGAAATAAACATACACAAATCACAATGATTTGTGTATGTTTCTGACCATCTCGCAGCTCAGGGGGTTGAGAGTTTGAAAAGTGATTTTGACAGAGAGTTTGCTCCTATCTCACCCGAGCTTATCATCCCGATTTTTGGTAAATTTGAGAGATGTATGTTTTAGGTGAAAAGTACTTCCGATTTGGCCCAATGGTGATTTGATTCGAGATTGCTATCTCACCCGAGTTTTTCGAGTGAGATGAGAGAAATCTCTCTCCAACTCACCCGACTTTGCCTTTAGTAAATTTGCAAGCAGGAAAAAAATTAATAAATCACCCGAGATGGTCATCTTGACCTATCTCAAATCTTAGTAAATTTACCCCATAGAATCACCCAAAAGACACTGCACAGTCAACCTAGGCATCCCTTTATTTGTGGTGTTAATTCTTTAACCATCCATTTTCTAAATCTGATCAAACATATCTAGTGGAACATTAAAGAACAGTTTCTTACTTGTGATGTGAGCTTGTTATATACCAACATTCCACATTTGGCAAGTGTTACAGCAGTTGAATGTTTTCTCCTCAAGGACAGTGGAATCTCAGGGAACAAGCACACAATTAGGTTTAATTTGACAACATTTTGTATTCACATATTTTGGGTATGGCGATGGGGACCAGATTTGCCCCCATCTTTTGTCATCCTCTATTTGAGGGTAGTTGAAGAGTTGCTTATTTGGGTGACAGGTTTAGGGCAAATCTGGTCCTTTATGGATGCTTTACTGGTGATTTATATTTTAATTGAGGTGGGGAAGCTTATTTTTAAGTGTGTCCAACACCTTATTCACAACCCCCTCAAAGTCACACATTCACTAGCACTCACTACCCCCAATACCAAACATTTTATGGATAATAGACTAATATCATTGATAACAGATTGCACATGTCTACTTTTCAGAAACAAGTAGAAGTGAATAACAATGCCAATAATACCAGTAGTGATTACAAAATATTGTTAACAGAATATTCTCTGTAGACAATATACATGGTTGCTTTAAGTGTAGCCACCCTAGGTGCATTACATGCAAACACATTACTAATGTGACCAGGACTAAATTTCCAAATTAAGACGTGACACCAATTTTGTGATATATCTTCTGCACTGTTTGCGCAATATTCAGTATGTTGGTAGTAATACTAACATGTTAAAATTTAGATTCCTTAGACACATAACTTGACAGCAAATAATCCTCCCCCCCAGTGCCTAACCCTAATCCCCCCTCTAAATGCATAAAACCTACGAACTAATGGACAAAGCCAAAGGCAGTGATATAGGTCTGCATGTGACGCACCACACTTGACGGGATTAGGCAGTCAGGAAACTGGTGTCGGGATTGCGTCCGTCGGCTCCCGACTGCTTTCCGTGTGAGGGGCACTACTAAAGTGAGCATAATGTGAAAGGGGCACTACAACTGGGTTTTTCCCATTTCAGACTATGCCCCACAATTTTTTCTGGTGCACACCTTTTGGCGCACGCAAAAGTATGCCAGCAAGTGCTGAATTATATTTCCACTTACTAAAAAAATTGGGCTCTTTCCGGCCCTGTCAATACCATTTGCAATGTCACTAATAAAGATAGAGAAGGTACTGGTTCCAAATACAGATCCCTGGGGTACTCCACCTGTAATCTTATCCTCCTGTGGGTACACTCCATTTACTACAACAAGATCATATCCATTCAACCATCTTAGAATCCAATCCCAAGCTTAAGAGTTTATTTAACAGTCTGTAATGTGGATAGTGTCACTAGCCTTACTAAAGTCTAGATATGCTACATCTATGCCTATGCCCCCCTTGAACTATTACTTTAGTCACCCACTCAAAAAAAGTCAATAAGTTTTGTTTGTCATGATCTTTCCCCAGTAAATCCATGCTATTTGGGATCCTCATGAACATTATGAATGAGGTGTTAAATCACAGCGTGCCTCAACAGTTTTTCACAAGGCTACTCTGCTAATCCTGAATTCCTATTCATTACAGGCATTGAACACATTAGGCCTACTCTCGGAGAGGGAGATTGGTACCATACATTACTTATAACGGAGGCTTTCTGGATCCATAGCCTTCGGACTATGCATCCAGAAAGTTTCAATGAGACTATAGAGCTATTTTTCAACTAATCTTATCCCATTCAATCTGGTATTGCTTTTTACTTTCCCTCTCCTTTTCCCTACTTCCCCCTGGCCACCCATAGGTGAACAACAAATAGTAGTCAGAGGGTGTTCAGGTATAAACTAATCCAATCAGAGTGTTGAACTCATGAAATTAGAGAGTTTAGCACCAGATAAACACTGAAACTTAAACCAGAACCAGGCATATGAGTATGAAGTGTGACACTATTGATACTATAGGTTTATGTTCTTACTAGCTAACCGATTGGTTTAGAACTTTATTCAGGTCATATGTAATAAAGAAAGATGAATTCAAACTAGGAATTTCAAATTAAATATTGAAATTGAAAATGTAATAATAATTTTATTTTTCTTTGTATAAAAGTTAGAAACTATACAGTTTAAAACTTTTTAGATACTTGTGGTAGATATCTCCCTTCTAGTATGACATGAATGTACTGTATGTCTAATACCCAATAATGTTATATATAAAGTCTAGTCTCCTTTTAGGTTTGAGAATAAAGTAAACATGAAGTTACAATCTCTAAGGTGCTTATATAACTAATATAAATATTATTTAATTATAGTTGTATTGGAATTAGAGCTGTGTGCCGGACCATTTTTGCTGGTTTGGTTCTTATTCGTCGGCCGGTTTTGGTTTTACCAAACTGCCGTGACTGCATTTGGTTTTGTATTTTTTTCCAGATTAACAAAACAAGCTAAAATAACATAATTTGAGCCTTTTGTGTTCCTAGAGTATTATTAACCTCAATAACATTAATGTCCACTCATTTTCTGTAAATTTTGACAACATAACAACTCACAATATTGTTTTCATCAAGTTTAGGCCAAGAGGTTGCACCAAGCTAGCTGGCTGACTAAACCAAATGACAACAGTGGGCGACACAAACATGTGGCAGTTCAACACCAAACATGGCACATGGCTCACACTCTGTGGAGTCTGGCCACTTTTAACACACGCTCTGCGGTACTACAGCGTACTGGGGTGCAGTGCACAGAACAGTAGAAATACAACAATTTTGTATTTTAAACTTCTTAACACCCACAACTTATTGGACCAACTTTAGTCAGGATTTCATTCCCAACACTCCATAGAGACAGCACTGACCAAGGTAGTAAATTATCTGGTCACTGCCAAGGCTAAAGGACATTACTCACTTCTAATTCTTTTAGATCTCTCTGCTGCCTTTGACACTGTTGACCACTCTCTTCTCATACAAACATTACAATCCCTAGGTCTTCAAGACACAGCCCTTTCTTAGTTCTCATCCTACTTATCTAATCGCTCTTTCACTGTTTGCTTTTCTGATTCTACCTCCACTTCGCTACCTCTGTCAGCTGGAGTACCACAAGGCTCAATCTTAGGTCCTCTGCTTTTCTCAATCTAGACCACCTCTCTTGACAAACTCAGCTCTTTTGGTTTTCAGTATCATCTGTACGCGGACAAAACTCAAATCTAACTATCATCCTCAAATTTGTCACCATCTTTGCTGGTCTGTGTCTCTGAATGTCTCTCTGCCATTTTATCTTGGATGGCATCTAGCCACCTCAAACTTAATATATTCAAAACAGAATTAATTATATTTCCACCGGCCAATAGTAGTTACCAACCTGATATCTCTATCACTGTTGACAACTCGACAATCAACCCCACCCCACAAACTCGCTGTCTAGGTCTCATCCTTGACTCTGAACTGTCCTTTGTTCCCCACATTCAATCTGTGTCAAAATCCTGTTACATACATCTAAAAAACATAGCCAAAATTCGACCATATCTTACACAAGACACTGCAAAAACTCTAATCCATTCATTATTGCCCGCATTGACTATTGCAATAGTCTCCTTACTGGCCTTCCCAAAAACAGACTCTTGCAGCTGCAATCCATTATGAATGCAGCTGCAAGGCTGATCTTTCTCGCCAAATGTTCATTGTCTGCTGATCCACTCTGTCAGTCCCTCCATTGGCTACTGGTCTTCTACCGTATTCAATATAAAATACTTACACGCACACATAAAGCTATTAACCAAACCACACAACATACACTCATCTAAAAATATCTCCCAAACCGACCTCTCCACTCAGCACAAGATCTGCGTCTCTCATCCCCACGCATTACTTGCTCCCATTCACGGTTACAGGACATTTTTCGGGCTGCACCCACCCTGTGGAATGCCCTCCCACACATAATAAGACTTTCTGCTAATCTCCAAACATTCAAGCGTTCTCTGAAAACTCACCTCGTCACACAAGCTTATCATATTCCAGAATCGCCTACATAACCTTCATAGCTTCCCTATCTAATTACATCCCTTCTTACAGTCCACACTTAACCTCACATATTTTCTCTTTCTTCAATTTCACATCCTCCTAACCCTAGGCCAACATTCCTCTGTGACTGGATCATAAAGTGCACCAAGTACCTCTGCAATCTGGCTGGACCAATTTGCAATATGCAGCACCTATCCTTGTGTATCAACACCTATTTCCCTATAGATTGTAAGCTTGCGAGTAGGACCCTCTTACCTTTATATCTGTCTCTTACAACAAAGTCTTGTTCTATTAATGTTGTTTCAAATTGTAAAGGGCAACGGAATATGCCTCCAGGGCCAGCTCGAGGCATGTTCGATCAGTGCGGTCAAACAGGGGCACCACCCCATACAGGGCGCACCCCTCCCAGCCATTCCAAATTTAGTTTTTGGGGCACTGCCCCCCTGTTCCACCCACGGGACGAAGTGGAAGTGTCCCGCGGCCGGTCGGGAGGTTGGGCACCTCCACCACCGTAGCTGTGTGGCGGTGCTGGCCCTGGTGAAAAGGAATGGATGCCGCGCACATGCGCACAGCATCCATTCAGTGAGGAAGAGTGCTGGGGGCAGCCCAGCTACTGACGTAGTGCTAGGCTCACCCCCAGCCTGACATTAACTGGAGGCGTGCCATATGGGCACACCTCCAAATAACATAATTTAGGGGGCATGGCATACGGTAATTAGGTTCACACCCATTTTTGGTTACGTGCGGATTACCCGTCCTGCACAGGGCGCAGCTTCCCCTGGAGCCGGCCCTGTATGCTGCATTGTATAATAAACTGTTAATAAATACACTTGGCAGCTTGGCTCACACTGCAGGGAGTTAGTCCGCTTTTACGCACACACTCTGGGATACTACAGCGTACTGGGGTGCAGTGCACAGAAATACAATTTTTAGGTTTTTTTACTTTTTTAAATTTTTTATAACTTTTTAACAGCTTGTGGATGGACACAGTGACAGCAGCACAGCCCCTTAGATGGATACAGTGACAGCAGCATAGCCCTTAGACAGACACACTGACAGCAGCACAGCCCCTTTGATGGACACACTGCCAGCAGCACAACCCCTTAGATGGACACAGTGAGAGCAGCACAGCCCCTTTGATGGACACACTGACAGCAGCACAACCCTGATAGACACCGCAGAGTAGAGCGCAGCATAAGGCAGCATGACTGGTGTGAAATGGCGCACAGTCGTGGTTACGGTGCCTTTTATAGAAGCCAAAACCCACGAAAATCTGACGCCATGAGGATGACGTTCAACCTCGATGTGAAATCCGAGCCTGGCGGGAACAGCTGAGCCAGGGTTGGATTAGACTGGGATCCCCAATTTCGGAGCGGTTCGGATTTAGGGTAATCTGGATCACTCATCTCTAATTGGAATAAGTATGATTTAATATAATAGTGTAATGTTTATGCAAATTTCTTTAGAGCAGAAAACGGAAAACACTTTTTTATCTATCAGCACATTGTTAATAGGGATATTACCTGGAATAAAATGAGTCAATTATCCACTTGGACTTTGATTGCCAACATCTGCCTAAATATAGATTCTGCAAGGTAAATCCAAACTTACCTTCTGATAAAACAGTGTCTAACACAAAGAAAGTATTAAGGACCTTTAATCTTTTTTATTGTGAATTGCTTATTGTGAATGGTTTATTGTTGTTTCTATCTGACTGCAGTTAATAGAATTATTCCTGCCTGGTTTAACGGGATGCAGTTGAAATACCAGTGTGCGGGATGCTGGAGCTTAAAATGCCGGCGCAGGAATCCCGACACCAGTTAGAATCCCAGAGACGGCATTCCGACTGCCGGCATCCTGACATTAAGTAGTGGGGTTAGGGGGAGGGTTAGAGACTAGGGATAGGGTAAGGGTTAGGCACTAGGAGTGAGGGTTAGGTTTAGGCACAAGTGGGAAGTTAGGTTTAGGCTGTGAGGAGGGAGGGTTAGGATATTTACCCAACAGGTGTCGGTATCCTAACCCTGTCAGGATGCCGGCATCTGGATTCTGATCGCCGGGATCCCGAGTGATGGCATTCCGTACCCAACCCGGTTTAATTAAACAATCTCATACCCCAGTTTCTACCCCACGTAGCTGGCTGGGGAGGAATCCATCAAAGGCACAGGAATGGGCGGAGCCTCAGGAAGGAAGGGGCGGAGACCCAGGAGGGCTGGGAGAAGTGACTCCCTTAAAGAAGCAGATTGGTGGCAGCAGTGAGTGAAGGGGGCGGGGCCGGGCACTGCAGTAGTGGGTTTGGGGATTAAGGAGCATATTTATCATATTTATCATTATCATTACATTTTGAATAAACACAAATGTGAAAATCTCTGTTTTTGTAATACTCTTCTCTATACAAGGGCTGATTGAAAAGTAATGAGACTGATTTTTTAATTCAGAATCAGATGACTCCACAGGATCTGAACATTTTTATTTTTCAAAGTAGCGTCCTTCACATTTAATACATTTTTTTGCAGCGTTTCAACAACGATACAAAGACGCGCAGTAGACTGTTTTGTGACATCACATTTAGTGTTGCAGCTGTGGCATTTTTTACTGTTGAGAACTTCTTTTCACGCATTTGATTTTTCAGGGTTGGGAATGCCCAGAAATCACAAGACACTAAATCCGAGCTATATGGAGGGTGTTCTAAGGAATCTGTATTAGAATCTCTACACACTCCTTCCTATACCTTCTAATATCCTACCTATACCTTCTAAGGATGACGCTAATTTGCGTACGCAGTCATACAGTAAATAAAGACTTCAGACCTGGTGGTTGCAAAGCACAAGTATTATTCAAGTAAAAATACAGTCAGTTACACGCTATTGATCCAGACACAATTTGGCGCAAAGGAATTATACAGTCCCAAGTACAGTATACATACGCAGCTCTTCTGGACCAGATGTTAGGCATCAGCAAGAAACCCCTCGTCTAGCAGCATTCAGCACGAAGACCAAGACCCAGCATTTGAGCACACATATTTATACCCCCCAGGGATAGACAAAACAATAGAGACGTTTGTTGCTGATGCCATTGGTTCCCAAGGGGCATACATCTGTTACAGAGCGTTTAACAGGCTGATTCAAATAGACCCAACCTAGCCTCCAACAACTGGGGGTCTCTGGATTCCCGCCACATGCAACATCCTAACAGTTATTCATATCATATACATTTTGTTGCTTGAAGTCTCTGCGGTCCATAAGTCGAGAATGCATGATGCGATCTCCACACCGATAATACCGGAATTCTGTTGAAAGAGTACGCATCAGTACAAAACCAAACACGGCTTACTTAGCATGTATAAAACCTTAATTACCAAATAATCTTTATTTCACAGCATTTATACTAAGTGAACAAACTTAAATCTTATACCTTAAAGCTTATGGAACCTTGTATGTGAATATGTAATGTGTGAGTATACGAGGTTTGATATAAAGACACTAGTTAACTGGGGACAGATGCGTGCGCATTTAGCTACTAAACAGCATTTTCATATAGGATCTTATGCATTCGCTAATATGCGACTAGTTAACAGTGCAATTGTGCGTATTATTGTGTATATGAGAAATGATGAAAGAACATGTGGTCGGGCATTGTCTAGGAGCAAAAACCACTATTTCTTCAGCAAATGTGGACTTTTCTTCATCATGGCTCCACACAAACGGGTTTTCAGGAAGTTTGCATAATAATCACCATTAATTGTCTGTCCACGGTGAAGCCACTGCTGTAGGATCATACCGTGCATATCAAAGAACAGCAGAGCCATGACTTTACATGCTACAGGAATCACACAAAAATTTTTGGGTGAAGGCGAATTCGCGTGTTTCCATACACTGGACTGTTGTTTGGATTCCAGATCATAATGATGAATCCATGATTCGTCACACATCACAATCAGGAAATCGGGTATCCTCCCCAACATTCGAATAGTGTTCTTGCATGATTCAACTCGTTGTCACATCCACTCTTCTGTGAGATTTCTGAGTACCCATCTGCAGAGCCGTAACTAGACTTTTTGGTGCTCTGTGCCAGAAAGAGCATTGGCACCCCCCCCCCACCCACCATTTTACAAATAGGGACATAAGACACGCACCCAAAAAAGGGCCACGGCTTAATGGGGAAGGGCCAGGAAGAGATAGGGGAGGTCAGGAGCTGCTGGGGATAGAAGAAAAGGAAGCTACAAGTGAGAATGATAATAAACAGAAAATTGACAAGCCAGAAAAGATCCCCCTGCCCTGAGGTGCCCTGTGCCATGGCACTGGTCGCACCACCCTAGTTACGGCCCTACCCACCTTGCACACACGCAATGCAGTTCTTTTGTCACAATATGCTGAACCCGTTCGAATGAGATGCCAAGTGAAGCCGCAAGGTCATGTAAAGTTAACCTTCTGTCATGTTGCAACATCTCCACAGCTTTGGCAATATTGACATCTGTAACCGCGGTGGATATTCTCCCAGAACGCACTTCATCACTCACGTATTATCTTCTTTGAAGTGCTTCCAGCACCGAAATACTGCAGCACGGTTCATTGTTCCTCCACCGTACAGTATGTTTGCAGTAACATTTCATGAGTTTCATTTCCACTTTTTCCAAGTTTAACACAAAATTCCATCAGACATCTCTGACATAATCTCACAGACACGTCTTTCTCATAAGCCATGAGGAAACGTACGAAGATCTTCCACTCACTGTGACCAAATAAAGAAGACTATGGAAGTCCAACCACAGGTTCAGACACATCTATATATAAGCTTCGCAATAACCAGTATAGCTTTGCCACGTCTACCTATGGGACAGAAAAACAGAGGCAGTCTCATTACTCAATCAGCCCTCATATATATATATATAAAATAAAGTTCCTGGTTCAGGGATCTGTGTGTTTGTTCAAGCTAATCTCTTGAACCACTGGATGGAATTTGATGGGGTTTTCAATATTCTATACAGCATTGGTCGCAGAAGGTTTAGGGGTATGAACCATTCATCTGTGACAGAAAGGAGCCGAGCAGTGACGATTTTAGTGAAGCAGTCACAGAAAAAAATCTTGCACCTAGGTTCTATACAGGAACTGCCCATGGTGCTAAAACAGTATTGTGCTGTGTGTGTGTGTGTCTGACTGCTGCTGCTGCAGGGGTGGGGGCTGCGCTCTGATTGACTCTCTGAGACAGAGCTAGCAATGTGCCATGGTGATCGTTTAGACAAATTGGCTACATCCATTTGATTTAACCAATTTGTCTTAACGACCGTTTTTGTCCATTTTCCGGTATTTGTGATCAAATGGTCGAATGTCATTTGCTCCCATACATTAGCAGATTTTCGTTGCAACCAGTCAGATTGGACAGGTTATCTTAAGGCGCACATCCACTACCTGATAAAAAAGAGCGATTGAAAGATAACAACATCGTTATCGTTCAATTGCTTGTTAATAGGGCACAAATTGGGCAGCATAATGTCGAAAATGACCCGTGATGCGCGCTCCCGCTGGTCGTTTTTGACATCTATCATCACCCGAAGATGCTGGTCAATCTGCCGATAACGACAGATTGGCCATGTTTGAGGATGAGGGAGGGTGCCTACACTGAATGACTGATCATTCAGGGTAGGCCCAGCACAGACTGTGAAACTGCACGATTACAATGTCATAATCATGCAGTCGTTTCACAGTCTGCTAGTGGATGTGCCCCTTTAGAGTGTGTACCTAGCTATCCCTTCATGTAACTGCCATGCCAACGGGTTATATTCATTTAATTTTATTATTATTAATTTAAGGTATGGATATTCAGGGCCGCCATCTGGGGGGCACAGGGGATACTCATGTAATGGTGATCCCACCGGCAAATTGCTTCCTAAGTGTGTTTGTCTGTGAGTGAAAAGAAGTTTGCTGCCGGAATAAGCAGTGTGGTGTGGGCCCCAGGGGCATTTCCAGAGAGGAGGGGGCCCATGTGCAGTCTCCGACACGGGCCCCCTCCTCTCTGTCCGGCAGTTCACTGAGCTGTGCATGGCCAGCGCCGGATTTATAAACTATGGGCTCTAGAGTGTGCCCAGAGTCTATAGTGTCTATAGTGTCTGCACAGGTCACCGGGAAAATGGCCGCCGTGGCTATTTTCCAGTTGTTTTACAGCGCCGGACCCCTGCGCCGACGTGGGACTCCGGAGAGGTAGGTAATATTATGGGTGCAGGGTGTGCGGTGCGGGGGCCCCCTGGACTCATGGGCCCGTGTTCCCCGCACACCCTGCACCCATTATAGATACGCCCCTGGTGGGCACCCTGTCTCTTCAACACTGTGCCTCCAGCAGCAGAATGGGATTAAATGTAGATGGGAGCATCCAGGGCTGGCTCCAGGTGTTGCTGTGCACTGTGTGGAGAGGGACTGCAATGCCCTCCCATCCTGCGCATGTCCAAAAATGGGGAGTGACATAATTACCATAGGCCACTAGAGATGTGCACCGACCCCCGTGTTTTGGTTTTGGATCTGGATCTGGTTTTGGATCTTTTTTCCTTGGTGTTTTGTTTTTCGGTTTTGGTTTTGGATCTGTACTTTTTCAAAAAAATTATATTAACAGCTAAAACCACATAATTTGGGCATATTTTTGTTCCTACAGTATTATTAACCTTAATAACAATAATTTTCATGCATTTTTAACCATCTCACAATATTGATTTCACTGTTTTTCACCAATATAGGTCAAAGGCTGCAGCAACAGAGCAGCTGCACAAACGCACGGTAGTTTAAAAAAATATAGGACATCTATGAAACATTGCCACACAGCAGTAGCAGACAGGATGGCAGTTTAATAAGCTATAAATAATAATGTCAGTCGGCAATGCCCCAAATTGTGCCAAATGTAAAGTAAAGAGGTGCAAGATGGAATTGACCCTCCCACCCACTCTTATGTGGGATATTAGAAAGGACATGCACAGTTTAACAAACCAAGCACTTTAGCCACTAGGACTGACACTTTCGCGGCTGAACTCCTGGGTTTGTTTGGGCCCCCACAAAACATACTTTGGAAGGACTACCTTCAATTAGTGGTGGAGATTGAATGTGCTGGTCCAATCTGCTGGTAGCTGATACTGGACTGCATGTTAGTAATTACAAACTATTATAATTTTGTTAAACAAATTGCATGAACTCGCTGCAAATGACTTAACAGGGAGGAGGTGCCTAGTTGGTTAACGTCCCTTCCTCTGCTAACTTTGGCTTTACAAATGGAACAGATGCCTTCACAACTATTGTCAGAATTAAGATTAAAATAATTCCACACCCAAAACGTGTCTTTTCTGGCTTTCTTTTTATCATGAGCAAGAACTGCTGCCATTGGTGGCTGATTTACGCAAACCACATCCTCATCATCAACATCCACATTAGTGTCAGATAGGACACAAATTTCCCCCTCATCCTCCTTTTGCACTTCCTCCACAATATCATCCTCATTTTTTATTATTTCACCATCTAATACTAGCACAACCGTCATGGCGTCAGTGATCCGCTGTTAAACTTGGTGACAGCTGTTATACCTACTTCCTCTATCAAAGGACTGTTTAATAGTCAATTTTTTTTTTAAATACTAGAAGTAGTCTTCTTGGTCCCTTTCTAGGATGAAGATCCACCCCCAACAGCAGCAACAGGCGTAGCACTAAAGGATCCTTCTGAGGAATCACGGATAGGAGAGGAGTCAGTCATGCTTATGAAATTGGATGCAGGACTACTTCCGATCACGAATGAGGATGTTGATGATGATGCAGGTGTTGGTGGCGGAGATTGCAGGCGCTTGGATCCAGGAAGAAGGGAGCAGTCAGGTGACACTGGACTGATTGTTGTTCGGTTTTTTGTCCCCAAAGTTATAGAATTTGAAATACCCTTTCCAATTTGATGAATGCGCTGTATTTGACATAACAGGGAGAAGGTTCCAAGATGGTTAAGGTCCTTACCTCTACTCACTGTTACTTGGCAATGGTTACAAATGGCTTGGCAAAGGTTGTCCGGATTTGGGTGGAAATAATTACATTTTTTGGTCCTTTGCCCAGGCATGGCAGCAATTGGATTTTTCCCACCATGGGCAACAACTGTTACCTGATTTACAGTTTTTACACAAACATCCTCGGCATCAACATCCTCATCATCATCATCCTTGTTGTTATAACCAATTACATAAATATTCTCCTCATCCTCCTCGTGCAATTCCACAGAAGCATCCTCGATTTCTACGTCAGAAGGCACACAAAAGGTGGAAGGAGGATCCTCTTCAAGTACAGTATTAGAAAGGTCAGGCTCACACATGCTAACCGTGGACACACTTGGACTCTCCTCTGGGATTTCTGATTTTTCCGAGCACATAGTTGGTTCCAGTGTCTTACTCGTCTTAACAATTAAAAAAATGTTTTTCCTCTCCTACAAGCAGAGGGGCTTAAATTATCACTAGAACCATCAGTCATAAATACAGGACAATGCCTAATCCTTTCCTTGCCACTTCGTGTAGTGAATGGCATATTGCCAATTTTTTGTTTCTCTAAAGCTGACTTAGCTTTACATTTTTTTTGCTTTAACAGGGTAAAAGTTCATTTTTTTAGCCTGACTTTTTGGCCTGACATAAGCCCTGGTACACCGGCCTTCATAGATGACGTTGACGGCCTTGCATCGTAATCATGACTGCTACCGGCAACTACAAGACTGGTATGTGGATCCTGCTCTCCGGTCATGTGTCTGTCCTCCATACTCACTACGCACACAACCACACACAAAAAAAAATATTGGTTTTATTTTTATTATTTTTGACAGCAGCCCCTCGACAGACAGGAGCACAACACCCCTGCGCACCTATGCCGATGACAGGTGTGGCTAACTCGCACAAATTTTTTTTTATTATTTTGGCCAGCAGCTCTTCAACAGACAGGAGCACAGCACCCCTGCGCACCTACGCCGATGATACAGACAGGTCACAGCACCCCTGCACAGCTACGCCGATGACAGTGACAGCCAGGTGTGGCTGACACACACACAAAAAAATTGTTTATTTTAATTTTTGTTAACACTGGGGTGAACCCCTGAAAAGAGGCAGCAGCCCTTTAACAGACAGCAGCACAGCACCCCTGCACTGATGCCAAGTGTGGCTAACACAATTTTTTTTTAGTTTTTTCACAATGGTGGTGGGTGAAGAGCACCCCTGAAGAACAGAGCACCCCCTGGACAACACAGCACTACAGCCAGCCAGCCCCTATGGACAGGACAAGTACAACAGCCAGCCCTATGGACAGGACAACGACAGCCAGCCCCTATTGGCAGGACAACGACAGCCAGCCAGCCCCTATGGACACGACAACAGCCAGCCAGCCCCTCTATAGATAACAGCCAGCCTTTATGGACAACAGTAGCCAGCGCCTATGCACAGCGTCAGTGTGCAATTTACAATAACAAGTATTAAGTATTAACAACAGCACAGCACAGCTCCCAGCTCCCTCACTCTTCACTCTCCACAGCCGGAATGAAAAATGGCGGCGAATCGCGGGACCTTTATAGAATCCAAAACCTGCAAGAATCTGACAAAGGATGATGACGTTTTGCCTCGTTTTCAGATCCGAGTCAGGCAGGAAAACCCGAGCCAACTCGTATCTGCCACGGATCCTCGTAATTTGGGTGGGTTCGGTTCCCAGGGAAAAAACCCGCTCATCTCTATAGGCAACACCCCCTAAGTGACACTAATTGGAGACGTGCCCATGTGGCAAGCCTCCCATTTAACGTCAGGCTTGGGGCAAGCCCAGCACGCCTTCAGTAGGATGCACACGGCATCCATTCCTCTTCTCTGGGGGCTGGCACCGCCGCACAGCTGCGGTGGTGGGGGTGCCCAACCTCCCGACCACCAGCGGGACACTTCGGGCCGTGGGTGGAACAGCGGGGCAGTGCCCGATAAACGGGACTGTCATGATATATGTACTTCAGGGCAGTCACTGCTAACCTTTCTGTATTGCCAAAAACTCACTGGTAGGTACCTTTTACTTTTTTCCTGATCACGGACTATCTACTAAATTGCACTGACTGGCATGCTCTCTCTACCTGATTTCGGGTCTCATCCTTGCAAGCGATGTTCTAATTATTACACATTTTCAGTAAAAAAAGATGTTAAACATGAAAGATATGCAACTCATTAATTAAAAAAGTTTAAACATTCACATTAAAAAAGTTACAAATATCATATGTAGAGTCAATAATCCTGTATTAAAGAAAACTATTTACAAATGGCAAAATAATTTTATATTTTAATAGTGAAAAAACTTAAGTTCAGTAGAAACATTTATTTAAAGATACATAAAATTAAATTATGCAGTTTGATCAAATATTAGTCAATTCACATTTCAGAAAAGTTAACAAGTTGATCTTTAGTCTCATCTCAACCCATTAGATAATAATCATAAATTATAATGAATTACTTCTCTTCATACTTATCGGTTATTTTTACCATGTATGATTATCAACGATTCATACTTAATTAATTTGTGGTATTACATTGCAGATTTTCTGAATAATTTAAATGTAATGGAGATTTTGAACGAACTTCTGAGAATAAGTTTCCCTATCATGCTAATTGTGTATTTTGGCCATGGCAAACTCTTAAATAAAGTAAATTTACTAAAATGGAAGTTCTATTAAGAAGTGATGTTGCCCATAGCAACCAAATCAGATTCCAGGTATTATCTTCTAGAAGGTGCTAGATAAATGAGAAGTAGAATCTGATTGGTTACTATGGGCATCATCACTTCTTAAATAGATCTCCCATCTTAGTAAATTTACCCCCTAGTGAGGAAGGCATTATTTCACTGTAACATTTACGATCTGTTGCCATATTGGCTCTATAAGAAAGTATAAAGACCATAACTGTAACAACCAATTTATTTTGTAAACTTTCTGTCATTTGTTTCTGTAGTTGGTGGATTTTCTTTTTATGCAGTTTTTAAAAAAAAAAAAGAAAACAATCACCACACTTTTGAAATTTGTCCAAGAATAATTTTATTTTGTACATAACACAACATAGATAAAATACCTAATGCAATTGGTGTCATTGGTTGCACCCATGTAGCATTGTTGCCAACCAAGGATATGCAAGCATTTTCATTGCATGAAGATGTAGAACCTTGAACATTTATGTTGCTTATTCTTGATCTACTGTACATTCTGCACAATTAATCTGTCTTCCACAAATTTGAACAGTTAATACTGCAAGGTTCCTGGGTGATTACATTTAATGTTGGGGTTTTTTTTACATTTATTTTTCCAATTCTTATTCTAATACTTCCCCCTTTCTTTATATTTTTCTTTTTCACTAAGTAATTTTGGATACGTAGCATGACCATGGCTTTTAACCCCATCTCAAAATGAAACGGCTAGGCCAAAAAAAACTGTATAATTGTGTCCACATAGCTACATACTTTTGGAATTTTAAAAAGTTGTTTTCACTGTAAGGATAGATAGTACATTAAAGTATTCAGCAGAAAATATCTTTAAAAGCTTTACAGAGTTTTGTGTGTTATTTAACAGATGTACAGATGCTATTAAAACCCTTATCCACTCACTGGTCATCTCCAGATTGAACTACTGTAACCCATTCATATCTGGCCTACCTGCATCCCACCTATCTCCACTCCAATCTATCCTCAATGCTGCTGCTCAGCTCATCTTCCTTTCCAAACGTTCTACATCTGCCTATCCTCTCCTACAAGCCCTCCACTGGTTCCCTCTCCCCTTCAGAACCCAATTCAAGGTTCTTACACTCACTTACAAAGCCCTCACCTATTCCCCTCCCATTTACATCTCTGACCTCATCTCCATTCAGTCTCCCATCTGCCTTCTTCGCACAACAAATGCACGTTGCCTCTCCTACCAACTGATTACTTCCTCCCACTCCCGCCTCCAAGATTTTGCCCATGCTGTTCCCTTGTCACGATCTGGCTAAGGGGATTCTCTGCCACGGGATTAGGAGATGAAGACGAAGGTTGAGAAGAGAACAGGAGGCGAGGGGCCTGGATTAGCGACTTCCTCATCCACCAGTACCAAATGTTGGCGAGACCTGACCAAAGGCACGGAGTCTAACTTAATGGGAGGTGTTCACCAGTGACCCCACCAAGCGGGATTTGGGTTTAAGCTGCTCCCAGTAAGCAGGTTGCGGCCCTTTCGTCAGGTATCCGGCAGTGGGAAAATGGAAGAACACTATCACAGGGAAAGCACAGGAGAAAGATTTTGGAGGTTTGTACTGAAGTGGTGTATTGTGTACACACTTAGGGCTTGATTCAGATCCGCTCGCTACATGCGGCCGCTCGTTCCAAGCGTATGGAAATTTTGCTAAGTGACGTCAAGACAGCCGCTCGCTCGGCGAGGCATAGACACTCCCACTATGTCTTGGCGAGCGATCACTTTGTGTTTCAAGACACCCACCAGTCTGTCTTTAGCCACCCACTAGCGTACGCCATCTCCAGGAAGTATATTCAACCATCTGTACATCGGGTTACATTGGATCTGACCGCAGCGCTTGCAGTTGACTATACCCTACTGCGAGCACTGCGAGCACTTCAGAGTATTTTTCAACCAGGTGACAGGTACTATGAACCACAGAATGATAAAAAGAATCCCTCCAGCTCACTGTAGCAATATCAACAAAAATACTTAAATCCTACATGATAATAGAGATTCAGAATTATTAGTTACATACTAGTTACTACTTCCCTGCCCCTGTTACCACCCACAAATGGCCTCTCCTGTTACTCATTCCACTGGGCTGTCTTTGCAGGGTGAGCGAGCAAAATCCGATTGCTCGTACTAGTTTGCGCACGCGCACTGCGAACTACATGCATGCGCATATTAGTGAAGATCGTCTGCAACGAGCGGCCGCTTGCTAGTGAGAGGATCTGAATCAGGCCTGACCACCCACAGCTATAGCGAGCGGCCAGGTTGATGGTCGAGATGGTCAAGACCATCACGACCATCAGGCTTGCGATGAGACCCTTGTGGTAGGGTCTCGTGGCTGCAAGCCCCAGAGAGATTTCGGCTCTAACAGAGCCGGAATCTCTCCTCTGACATCACTCGTGATGTCAGTGGGGCCGCCCCCAAATAGCAGGCGTTCACATGGGAACGCCTCCGTTTGAGCAGCCACCCCCCGGGGGCCCACCAAATGGGGCGAGCTGTCACTCAACATCGACAGCTCGCCCCCTTTGTTGTGAGATCCGGGTCTCGCGCATGCGACTGGGTCTGAATCAGGCCCTGAGTACAAACTCGATGGCCTCAGACGCAGAGCTGGCACTGGAGAGTGATTTTAGTAGATAGTACTTGGATGATGTACTAAGAGCGCACACTGTGGCTTCAGACGCAGCACTGACACTGGAGGCTGGTATTCAAGATGGTACTAAGGGTCTGATTCAGGTTGGATCGCAAGGCTGCGTTCGCATGCAGCCAGCCAATTTCTGCACTCTGCACATGCATATAAGATGCAGTGCACGAACCAGCCACTGCAATCGGGAAGCGATTGCAGTGAGCACGCAGAATCCTCACACAGGAAGTGACCATTTGAGGGTGGTGACGGGGAGTGTTCAAAGAAACGCAGGTATGCCTGGGCGTTTAAATGCTGTTTCAGGGGCATGCATAATTAAGCCCCTGTGATAGCATAAGCTGGCAGAAGTATAGATGGCCACAGGAAGTTTAGCAGTCTGTGCGGTAGGGTCAGGTCAACTGCAACTATGCGGATGGTTCCGATGTTACTCGATGTTACCGATGTTTTCACAGACTTGTGGATGCATGTCATGGGAAGTGGGTGGCTATATACTGTGGTGGGTGCCTTGGTATAGAGCTGCGGTTGCCGTGCGAATGCATTCATTCAAGTTTACACTGGAAGTAACAACGTTGTACAGGCAACTTCCTGTTGTCCAGAGCCCGATTATATACCCTAAGGTAGCAGTCCATTGGAGGACACTGTCAGCTGACCGCAATCAATGCTACCATTGGGTAAAGGGTTAGTCAGATGAAAACAGACTGTCATGACTGCATCCATGATGGTAACTGCAAAATCCACATCACGGAGCGAGCACATGGATTTCCTAACAGACCCCAGGTATAATCCTCAGCACGTCAGTCGCCGCCGCACCTGGCGTCTGACCCCTCTAGAGATCAGGGGAAGCCTGTGCTGAGGTGACTAAGGGCCAATCCTAGGCCGCAACCTGACATCCCTACCTCTGTAACTCTCTCCCTCTTCCTATCAGACTCTCCAAGGTAAGTTTACTAAGATTCGAATTTGGTCGAGATTGCAATCTCGGGTGAGTTTAGGCTTTTTTTTTCAACTTGAAAAATTACTGAAGGCAAACTCGGGTGGGATTATTTTCTTTTCCCAGAAAAACTCGTGTGAGATTGCAAAAGATACTACTCAGGAATTTACCAAGATTTGAGATTACAATCTCGGGTGTAATTGTAGCAAACTCGCAGCTAAATTGAAGTTTCAAATAGACCGCCTCCTGAGCTGCGAGTTTGTCAGAAACATACACAGATCAGTGTGATTTGTGTATGTTTCTGCATGTAAACACTATCTAAAGGGTTAATAAAAAAAAAAATTACATAGTGTCCCCCCCCAAAAGCATCACCAGCCCACGGACTGGCAGTCCTGGTTACTAAAAATACGTGGAAAAAAACGAGTAGGGTTGCCTTAAAAATAAGGGGGAAACTGCATTCGGGTCCCCTTATTTTTAAAACCAGCACCGGACTCCAATCCAGCCGGAGTGTAATGCCACAGCCAGGGGGGCCAAAGCATTATCACCCCAAGCTGGTCAGCCCAAGCCGGGGATCTCAGGGGAGGTGGGGACCCACTCAATAAAGGGGGTTCCCCCTCTTCCAAGCATCCCAGGCTTAGGCTGAATCCCGGTGCTCTTCCCCGCAACCCTAGGCTGTGGGAACGGGTGTAATAGTAGTCAAAATAGATAGAAACTATTGTTTTTTACAGTGGAACTACAGGTGCCAGCATGCCTGCCCTTTGGCTGTGGTGGAACTACAAGTGCCAGCTGGCGGCCAGCAACCATACCCCCACTGTAAAAAAAAAACTAAAAAAACCCACAAGACACACACACCGTAGTAAATATAATTTTATTACATACACCTACCACACTCACACATACCATGCTTGCCTTCCCTACCGATATCCACGGGAACCTCCCGAATTAAGATGGGAGCTCCCGCTATCCCACAAGGTATAAGGAATCCCCTGCTTTCCCCACTGCTTTGCAGAAAATCCTACCTGTGCATGCGCAATGGGGCCTGGGCTTGCATACAGGAAGATGCAGGGTAAGGGATACAGTTTTCTATGGAGCCCGGAGATGCCTCCCAGGTCCGCCAACTGCACAGAGCTGACAGTCACATGTGCCACACACTGACTGCTGGTAGAGACTGATGCACCCAGCATTCCCTGGCCAGCCCAGCCATAACGGAGGACAGTTGGAGGAGAAGCCGATACTGAACTGACTGAGGAGCTGTGTCAGTGATCAGATCTCACTGTGGGGGAGATGTATGAAGCGACGAAGCGGCATCAGCGCCCGTTATGTGTGCTGATACCGCTTCTCCCCCATGTATCATAGCGCCCCCGTCATTATCAGCGATGCTATCTACAAGATAGCAGTGCCGATAGCCCTGGCTATGAATGAACGGTCAGGTTGCCTGTCGACAACTACAGCTTGGCGATGCCCTAGCCACACAGCAGGAACTGTGCTGTCCCTGCTGCGGGGGCTTCCGACTCCAGGGCTGCATACGGAATCTCCCGGTACTTGCAAGATCCCGCGCATGCTCAGTGGAGATGGCTGGGACTGAGACACAGCGCATCAGCACTAGGCTGATGTGCTGTGTACTCAGGCAGGGATCGCCGGAGGGGGTGAGTTATCACTCCCCATCTCATCGTTAGTGCTTCCTGCTTCACCTTGGCAAAGAGGTGAAGCAGGAAGCATTATAGTGGCACGTTAAGTGCCGCTATAATACATCTCCACCTGTAACTCTAGCAAGAACCATGGACGTCAGTGCTGCAGGATAGGAGTGGTGAGGGGATCTATTAATGAGAGTCTGTGTCTGTGTGTGGTGGTGATGGGGGGTTCTATTAATGTGAATTTGTGTGTGTGTCTATTAATGTGAATCTGTGTGTATGTCTGTGGGGGGTTCTATTAACGTGAATCTGTGTGTGTGGGGGGCCTATTAATGTGAATTCGGGGGATCTGTTAATGAGAATGTGGCAGGGGAAAATTTAGTATTAATGTCAGTGTGGCAGGGCAGAGATATTAATGTCAGTGGGGGGGATGGGGTGTCAACATATAGTAATTATAAAGATGTGTTATTATGTGATCATTTGTGGCGGTGATCACAACAAATGTCATCTGAAATGCTGTGTTGTCATCTATATATTACAAAACTGAAGGTCGAAGCATTTTAATTAGAATAGCTGTGTAGGAGCATATTCTTATTTTGTCCCCTTATGCCCGTCTCCATATGGAAATGTACTGACACCAATTTGCCTTCACGTCAGCAATACAGAATATTTTGGTGACTTAAAGTCATGTGTCAAATGTTTACATAAAGTCATTGTAATTTAATTTGGTCTAGAACACACCCAATTGGCAACAGATACGCCCATAGGTAGATCTAAACACGCCTTTTGAGCGCAGGGCTTGCTACTTCCGTAAATTATATCCCTGAAACTACTTTTCAAAAGTAGACAAGTATGACACATATTTATCTGCTGCCAGATGTTCTGTCCCCTTGACCACTAGAAATCCTATGGGCTGTGTATGTAATAAAATTGTACCTTGGAGCTCATTCAGACCCGCTTGCTAGACGCGTTTGCTCGCAGCCTGCGTATGCAAATCCAGTGCATGCCCAGCAAAGCAGGCAATCACATGGCAAGGCATTAGCACGCCCACTATATCTTGGCGCACGATCACTTTGTGTATGCAGAAGCCCACCAGCCATTCATAAGACGCCCACCTGCGCACGTAATTTCCTGGAACTGCATGAATACATTGGTACACAGAGCACCATCAGATGCGATCGCAGAGGTTGACTATACTCTTCCGCAAGCACTGTGGGCCTGATTCAGACCCACTCGCAAGCGGGTCGATGGTGGCGGTGTGTGCACTGCACGTGCGCGAGCCCCAGAGCGCTCGCTCCGGGACTCACTACAAAAGGGGTGGCTGTTCATCGACAGCTCGCCGCATTTTGTAGGTGTGGCGGGGGGTGGCTTCACAAACGGAGGCGTTCCAATGCGAACGCCTACCGTTTGTGGGCGGCCCCACTGACATCACCAGTGATGTCAGTGGGAGAGCTTCCGGCTCAATTTGAGCCAGAAGCTCTCTGGGGCTTGCGGCCACGAGACCCTACCACAAGGGTCTCGTCGCAAACCTGATGGTCGCGATGGTCTTGACCATCGCGACCATCATCATGGTCGCTCGCTATAGCTGTGGGTGGTCAGCCCCGGTGACCAGCCACAAACGACTTCTCCTGTCACTCACTCTGCTTGGCAGTCTGTGCGTAGCGAGTGAATGCATCTTGATCTCTCGCAATGGTTTGCGTACGTGAACTGCGATGCATATGCATGCACAGAAAGCGACTAACGGCCAGCTACGAGCGTTCGCATCATAGCGAGCATGTCTGAATCAGCTCCTTACTATGTTGTGTGTGTCTTGTGGTTTTTTAACTATTTTTTTTACAGCGGGAGTACAGGTGGCTGCCGCCTACTGGCACTTGTAGTTCCACAGAAAGGGCAGACATGCTGGCACCTGTAGTGTCACTGTAAAAAACAATAGTTTCTATCTATTTTGCGCTGCGGGGAGGGGGAGGTTAGGTTTAGACACTGGGGGGTTTAGGGTTAGTCACCGAGGAGGGAGGATTAGGGGTAAGGGTTAGTCTTACCTTCTTTCCTTATGGCTGTCAGGATGCTGCTGTTGGCAGGGGCATTTCAAGAGTGGAGGTGGCCCATATGCAGTCTCCGCCATGGGCCCCCTCCTCTCAGTCCGGCGGCCGGCAGCATATATAATGCCAAAAAATAAGTGAGTATTGATAGCACTCTGGGCCTGATTCAGAGTTGGGAATAGAGTGAGATATCTCTCTCAACTGATCATCTTGGTGAAACCATGCTGCACTGCAGGTGGGGCAGAATTAAAATGTGCAGAGAGATTTAGATTTGGGAGGAGTGTGTCTAAACTGACATCTAAATTGTAGAGTAATAATAAAGCTGTGCAGTATTTGTGAGCTACATGCAAAAGCAGCCAGTATTTACACTACATGCAAAAAAATATATGTATTTACACCCCTTGCATTGCAATATGGTTTGTTCGGGTTTACAGTTGAGAGAGATATCTCTCTCTATAAATAAATCTGAATCAGGCCCTCTGTTCAGAATGGACGTTACTCATGTGATAACTATAAATCACAATCCCTCAAAAAATGGGACTAAAATGAAAGCGAATACAGATACATTTCTTTATGGACTATTATACAAAACATTGATAAAAACCATTGATAAAAATAATTCCAATGGATAAAATTAATTCAGCGATAATTGGATAAACAACACTTTATACATATATAGAATATATGATGTATACCCTCTGGATTATACCCTTTATTGGCGGTGGTGTGAGCAAACATTATAGTAACTGTCCATTGTCCGGATCCAAGACCAGTTTAGCATCACACCACTTAGCTTTTAGCCTTTAAATCAATGGAGAAGTGTCCAGAAGCAAAGGGTTGTTGAAGGTCATCCAGATCCTCAAATTCTGCAGAACAGTGTCCACACAACACATTTCAGATTATTAAATCCTTTTTCAAGCATGGATCCTGTGCTCCTGCTGCTTCTTCTATTTATACTGCCCCTCCGGAAGTGGCCACTCACCGCGTGTTTCCTAACTTCCGGTCGCGTGCGTTTCACCACCGGACCGGAAGTGATGCACCGGAAGTGTAGATTGCATTCCACTTACTATGGAGATAGTGCTTTGTGTTCAAGTTCCATATTGTAATCCAATTCATTGGAGCTCTTGCAGAAACATAAATATATATATATTATATCATCCATCTCCCATTTCTAGTGCGGTACTTGGTATTCCCACACAGTCCACCCTGCCTGACAGGAGGTAGAGATTCTTCAAAGTGCTGGTGCTGATCGATTCAGATGCCGTTCAAATTCAATTCCATCCATAAAAAATATAAAATGCAAAGAATAAAATACAATTAATATCTCATAAAAAATATCACAATAAATACCACAATGAAATACCTATAATATTATTCTAAAAACCATTTCAGCTCAAACTCTGAATTTAGTCCTTTTGGAATTAAGGTGTCTATAGTGTATATCTAGTGCATATCCTTTTTTGCTAGCCTATTTTCCAAATTTTTTGTCCTCCAGTTTTCTTTAATTTGTTCTATATCTATAAACCTACTGATTCCTGTTTCTGAACTATTATGTACATGTTTGAAATGCTCTGATAAGGGATGGGTTAGCAATCCCTTTCTAATATTATATATGTGCTCGGACATCCTAATCTTCAAATTTCTAGTGGTTTTCCCCACATATAGGAGTCCACATGTACACTCAAGTAAATAAACCAAATTTCTTGAGTGACTTGTTACAAAATTATTGATAAGAAATTTTGTTATTTTTAATCTTAAAACTTGTAAGTTTCTTAGGCTTGTTTCCATTATTGGTTGACCGGCACATCAAACATGTGTCGCATCTATGGAAACCTTTATTTCGCACACCATTTGTTTTAGGTTCTATTAGTGCAATTTTGACCAATTTATCTTTCAGGGTTTGTGCTTTTCTATTTGTAAATACTGGTCTGTCTTGCAGATGTTCTCTCAAGACTGGGTCTTCTTTAAAGACTCTCCAATTTTTTGCAATGCTTTCTCTAATTCTTTGTAATATGACCCGTATTTACTGATGAAGGCCCATTCAAATTTGGACATTCAAATATGGACTCGCACTCTGCGCAGTATGGCCAGCGCCGCACTGATAGACTCTGGGCACTAGAGCATGCCCAGAGTCTATAGCGCATGCGCCGGTCACCGGGAAAATGGAAGAATGTTCCGATAGATTCCCATATGCATGCGTTATGGCTAAATTACCATTTAATTGGGGGTATCCATACTGGTAGGTTAATTGACTACCAACAAAAAAATTAAACCATGTGTATGTGTGAGCATGTGATAGGGAATATAGATTGTAAGCTCCACTGGGGCCAAGACTGATGTGAATGGTCAGATATTCTCTGTAAAGCGCTGCAGACCATGAGTGCGCTATATAAATAACTGGTAATAAATAATCTCAAGAACTACAGCAATTCGGAAAAAAAAACTTACATTTTTAAATTCAGCTACCCCAAATATCCTTGGAAAGCAAATACTTTTTTTAATTGTTAGGCTGTGTAATCATTCAGAATACTATGTATTTCATCAATATGTTCTGGAAAAATATGTTGTTAATCCAATATCTCATACCAAAGGAGACAAAAGAGAGGAATATAATGCAAAAACTGCAGAGCGAATGATGCAGATGAAGCTACTTGCAAAATGGTAAAAAGCAACTCTGCACATAGGGCCTACAGAATGGTTAGCTTTTTTTATATTCCTTTGTTCTGAAGATGTTAACAGAAATCACCTTGACATAGGAAAGTAGTATTCATATAGTTTTCCAGAAATGGGTCCGTAGACCACAGAACAACCCCTAATCATTGGGCAGACATAATTGCTTCCAAAAACACTTCAATTGTGAAGCATTTGAGTGAGACCACTTGAAATACTAAAAGGGATCATACATTAAAAAAGGTGTCCATGACAACACTGAGATCCCAAAGTGCCAAAAAAGTTTTAATACAAGGACAAATTCTGTTTATGACTTGGGCAAAAGAGGAATAAAAGAATTCAAGGTTCCTCAGATGCTGTTATAGGATCCATAAACACACTATTTACCCAATTTAAATAAAGAACAAGCGATTAATTGCTATTGTGCGAACACAGCACTGCGCACGCAGATATTGTTTTGTGACTACATTCGTAGAGAGGAACCATTCGTAAAGTGACAGGTAGTCAGTGTTTGGGGCTGGTTAGAAGAATGCAGGTGTGTCTAACTGCTTAAACACTGTTTTGTGGGCATATATAAATTAGTCAATGTGATCTCCTGTGCTACATGAGAGCTGCAGTGTTTCCAGCTGGTGAGACTTGACTCACATGTTGAGCGACTGCCCGATGTGCAATACAACACCATTGTGAGTGCTGATGTAGCTACCCTTTGTACAATTATATAATTAGAATAGGGTATGAGGGCTGTTGCCTTTTACCTGGATAAATTGGATTTGTCAGAAAATAGTAATTTATTTTAGAAAGTATTAAATTAATTTTGACCAAAAACTATTTTTATTTTTATGGGGTTTACCACATTCAACAAGTAGGCACTGCTATGGGCACCAGGTTCGCCCCCAGCTATGCGAACCCGTTCATGTCCTTTTGGGAAGAACAGGTGGTATGGCAACAAGATCAGCTGGGTGGCGGCCTGGTGTCCTGGCAGTTCTTTATAGATGACATCCTATTTGTATGGCAAGGTCCAGAAGATGATTTTAAGTTTTTCTGTGATTTGAATATTAAATTAACATTCTTAACAACTAAAACTGAAATAGTGTTTTTAGATTTGAATATTTCTATTAAGGATGGAATGTTAAATACAAAAAATAATTACAGGAAACCCAGACTCAAATGATTATATTGAGAGGAGTAGCCAGCATCATCGAAACTGGTTAGAGGGAATACCCTTTGGACAATTTACAAGAGTCAAAAGCAATTGTTCTGAAAAGGACATATGTAATATCCAGATAGAAGAAATGTTGGACCACTTCCTGAAAAAGGGTTATAGTCAGAAAAGCATAATGAATGCCAAGGAGAAAGTTGAAAAAATAGATAGGATGGACCTTCTAAAAAAGCATAAAAGTAAAATAAGAGAACACAAAACTTGAATAGTCTTTTATTAGTAATTTTAAATCACATTTTAAAGAAATTGAATCCATTTTTTTTTAAATTGGTTTATTTAAAAAAAAAAGGACCCATTCATTGGAGAGAAATAACCTGAACATCCCTTATTTATATACAGAACAGCCCCATCTCTAAAAGACCAACTAGTCTACAGTGGTATTGAAGAAGAAAAAAGAGGGAGTGTGAGAAATCAGGGTTTCCATAGATGTGGCTTTTGCCTTATGTGTAGGACAACTAAGGGGAACAGTAAAATTAAGGAATTTGAAGTGAATGGGGTAACCTACCCAATCTGAGAATTTATTACGTGTAACACAAAAAATTAAATTTATGCACTAGAGTGCAATTGTGATTTAGTATTCATTGGTAAAACCACAAGAAGTCTAAAAATCTGCCTGGCAGAACATATATATAACATTTGGAAAGGGTCGGACACCCACGCAGTATCTGCTCACTTTATGTCTAAATATCAGTGTAAAGAAAGCAACAATAAATTATTTTGGGCAATTCAACAAATCAGCCCTACCTGGAAAAATAGGGATGTAGATGGTATTTTATCTAAAAATGAGATTAAATTGATCTATAAGTTAAAAACACCAGTCCCAAATGGGTTAAACGGGGATTTTGAAGTAAAGTGTTTTTTTATAAGAAAGAATATACTGTATCTCCTTGTTTTTAGTTCTTTTTATCTCTGGTTTTTAGAACATTTTTATGATGTATTTTCACTGCTATAAAGGTCTCAGTTTCTTAAAAAAGGTTTTAATGCTGCTAAAATTTTATTTTGTTTTTAAATATGTTTTTTATTTATTTCTTTTTTGGGTTGAACTTTATTGTACTCCTGTGGAACAAAAAAGGTATTACTGCTGCTAAAATGTTATTTTGTTTTTAAATATGTTTTTTATTTATTTCTTTTTTGGGTTGAACTTTATTGTACTCCTGTGGAACATCATGATATATTGGAGAAATATGCCCTGTCCTTTTACCTGGTTGAAACGCATGAGAAAACATGTGACCCGCATGTGGAATGCAAGCAAGAAATAAAGCAGCTACCTCACATCCGGGGACCTCACGGAACGTCACTTCTGGCACCTGAGATGTGTGTCTTGAGGAGCGACCACGCCTGCAACTGCCTGCGTTTGAGGACTCATGAAAGGGGTATAAGTAGAGCAGAAGGGCTCTTTGTCACTATGCCTCTAGGGAAGTTTATCGAACACTTATTCTTCCCTTTGGGAGTGTTATAATCATTACATTCATTTTGTGAGTTATACATAGTAGTCAAAGTTACCCTCTGTCCTTTGTAGGTTCCTTTTTTAAATCTTGTACATCTCTAAAATATTTCTTTTGTTTCTTTTCCTTAAGTTCTCTAGTTTCTTTATTGACTTTTCTTACAATTTCTGTCTCTGCTTCTCTAAAATCCTCTAAATCGAAACTGGATAGAGGGACTACCCTTCAGCCAATTTACAAGAGTCAAAAGGAATTGTTCTGAAAAGGACATATGTAATGTCCAGATAGAAGAAATGTCAGACCACTTCCTGAAAAAGGGCTATAGTCAGAAAAGCCTAATGAATGCCAAGAAGAAAGTTGAAAAAATACATAGGATGGACCTTCTAAAAAAGGATAAAAGTAAAATAAGAGAACACAAAACTCGAATAGTCTTTTATTAGTAATTTTAATTCACATTTTAAAGAAATTGAATCCATTTTTAAAAAAATTGGTTTATTTTAAAAAAAGGACCCATTCATTGGAGAAAAATAACCTGAACATCCCTTATTTATATGTAGAATAGCCCCATCTCTAAAAGACCAACTAGTCCACAGTGGTATTGAAGAAGAAAAAAGAGGAAGTGTGAGAAATCAGGGCTTCCATAGATGTGGCTTGTGCCTTATGTGTAGGACAACTAAGAGGAACAGTAAAATGAAGACATTTGAAGTGAATGGGGTAACCTACCCAATCCGATAATTTATTACGTGTAACACAAAAATTTAAATTTATGCACTAGAGTGCAATTGTGATTTAGTATGCATTGGTAAAACCACGAAAAGTCTAAAAATCCACCTAGCAGAACATATATATATAACATTCAGAAAGGATCGGTCACCGACACAGCATCTGCTCACTTTAAGTCTAAATATCAGTGTAAAGAAAGCAACATTAAATCATTTTGGGCAATTCAACAAATCAGCCCTACCTGGAAAAATAGGGATATAGATGGTATTTTATCTAAAAATGAGATGAAATGGATCTATAAGTTAAAAACACCGGTTCCAAATGGGTTAAATGGGAATTTTGAAGTAAAGTGTTTTTTTATAAGAAAGAATATACTGTATCTCCTTGTTTTTAGTTCTATTTATCTCTGGTTTTTAGAAAATTTTTATTATGTATTTTCACTGCTATAAAGGTATCTGTTTCTTAAAAAAAGGTATTAATGCTGCTAAAATGTAATTTTGTTTTTAAATATGTTTTTTATTTATTTATTTTTGGGTTGAACTTTATTATACTCCTGTGGAACATCATGATATATTGGAGAAATATGCCATGTCCTTTTACCTGGTTGAAACCCATGAGAAAACATGTGACCCGCATGTGGAACGCAAGCAGGAAAAAAGCGGCTACCTCACATCCGGGGACCTCACGGAATGTCACTTCCGGCACCTGAGATGCGCGTCATTGAGGAGCGACCACGCCCACAGCTGCCTGCGTTTGAGGACTCATGAAAGAGGTATAAGTAGAGCAGAAGGGCTCTTTGTCACTATGCTCTAGGGATGTTTATCGAACCCTTATTCTTCCCTTTGGGAGTGTTATAATCATTACATTCATTTTGTGACTTATACATAGTAGTCAAAGTTACCCTTTCTCTGACCTTTGTAGGTTCCTTTTTTAAATCTTGTACATCTCAAAAATATTTCTTTTGTTTCTTTTCCTTAAGTTCTCTAGTTTCTTTATTGACTTTTCTTACTAGTTCTGTCTCTGCTTCTCTAAAATCCTCTAAACTGAAACTGGTTAGAGGGACTACCCTTCAGACAATTTACAAGAGTCAAAAGGAATTGTTCTGAAAAGGACATATGTAATGTCCAGATCAAAGAAATGTCGGACTGCTTCCTGAAAAAGGGCTGTAGTCAGAAAAGCATATTGAATGCCAAGGAGAAAGTTGAAAAAATAGATAGGATGGACCTTCTAAAAAAGAATAAAAGTAAAATAAGAGAACACAAAACTCGAATGGTCTTTTATTAGTAATTTTAATTCACATTTTAAAGAGATTAAATCCATTTTAAAAAAAATTGGTTTATTTTAAAAAAGGACCCAATCATTGGAGAAAAATTACCTGAACATCCCTTATTTACCAACTAGTCCACAGTGGTATTGAAGAAGAAAAAAGAGGGACTGTGAGAAATTAGGGCTTCCATTGATGTGGCTTGTGCCTTATGTGTAGGACAACTAAGGGGGAACAGAAACTTAAGGTATTTGAAGTGAATGGGGTAACCTACCCAATCCAAGAATTTATTACGTGTAACACAAAAAAATGTATGCACTAGAGTGCAAATGTGGATTAGTATTCATTGGTAAAAACACGAGAAGTCTAAAAATCCGCCGGAGAAAGGGTCGGACACCCACACAGTATCTGTTCACTTTAAGCCCAAACATCAGTGTAAAGAAAGCAACATTAAATCATTTTGGGAAATTCAACAAATCAGCCCTACCTGGAAAAATAGGGATGTAGATGGTATTTTATCTAAAAATTAGATGAAATGGATCTATAAGTTAAAAACACCAGTCCCAAATGGGTTAAATGGGGATTTTGAATTTAGAAATCCCCTTTATTTTTACAAGAAAGAATATATCTCCTTGCTTTTAGGTCTTTTTATCTCTGGTTTTTATAACATTTTTATTATGTATTTTCACTGCTATAAAGGTCTCTGTTTCTTAAAAAAGGTATTAATGCTGCTAAAATGTAATGGAATTTTTTTTTTAAATATGCTTTTTATTTATTTATTTTTTGGGTTGATCTTTGTGAACTTGATTACTCTCCTGTGGAACATCATGATATATTGGAGAAGTATGCCCTGTCCTTTTGCCTGGTTGAAACGCATGAGAAAACATGTAACCCGCATGTGGAACGCAAGCAGGAAATAAAGCGGCTACCTCACATCTTGGGACCACACGGAACGTCACTTCCGGCAAGCGAGATGCGCGTCATTGAGGAGCGACCACGCCCGCAGCTGCCTGCATTTGAGGACTCATGAAGGGGGTATAAGTAGAGCAGAAGGGGTCTTTGTCACTATGCCTCTGAAGAAGGTCTCGAGTAGACTGAAATGCATTAGGTGGCTGTGACAAAGTACTAAAGGGACACACTGCTGTAAGGACTACCCAGACTCTGTTTATGTGGGCTCTGGTAAATCGGTATCCAGTATTTCACTACCCTTCATCATCAGTGGGGCCAAGCAGAGCAGGAGAACCCAGCAGGGATCCTTAAAAGGAGAACCACATTAGTGGTGATATGCCTATTTTTACTTATTAAATGTGAGTGTATTGTGGAAATAAATTATTAATTTTTCCTGTTGATATTACACTATTGTGGCAATTTCTTTTCTGTTTACATGTTTTTGAAAGTGCAAAGTACTTAATTGAATGGTCAAAGAAAATTGCTAAGACCCGTAAAACATCATTTGGAATTTTTATGTGAGACTGAACATACAAAAGGATCTGGCAACTCTTTTGCATGATTCAAAGTGTAATGCTGGCCATACACCTGCACGACCAGCATACGACACGATTCACCTCACGATTCCCCGGAGCCCCATGGCAGTCCTTGTGGTACGATTTCATGTTTTTCTTAACACATGATCTGTCCTACGATTGATCGTGTGCCTCACGTTCTCATCTGGAAAATGTCATAGAAATTACCAGAATGGACGCACAATGCATCGCTTGCACTAAATTTATGGTACAATCTGCACACTATACGATGGACAATATGGGCTGCACATCTGAGCATGCTATCCGATTTAGGAGCTGCGGGAGCACGCATTCGATCATATCCTACTAAAAAAATACACGATTTTCACAAGATCCATCATATGACTCATCGAAAATTGGCCAATCGGCCCGAAATTGTGCTGGTGTATGGCCAGCATAAGAGTTTTATTATATGGTGGATGGTGTCTCTCTCTGGACTTATATGTAAATTCCATTAGCGCCAGTGTGTTATACTTTCTTTTTTGCACATCCATAATAGAAGGGTGAAATATTGTAGTGATCCGTTCCCGCCTTACACACGGCAGAGATAGGCTCCTTTCAGAGTGTCTGTGGGTATTTCTTCATACATAATTTAGTTGCAGCAATAAGAAATTATAGATTGCCGGACCCAATCATTAATAAATGGGTCCTTTGGTCTTGCAGCAGTTATAAAACCCATAAATCCTTTGTATAAGCCAATTTTCTGTATGGCTTCCTTTTTCCTGCACCTCTCTCAATGATTTCAGATAGGTAGCACCAAATTTAAGTTATTATTCTTTTCTATCAATCTCTGGATTAGGATTGAAACATTTTTAAAGCATGATATTGTTTTAAAATGCTATCATGTTTCTTTGTAATCTATTTAGAGACAAAGGCTTAAATCATATATGGCAACTTATTTCCTTTTACTATTCTTATCTAGTCCTATGAGGCATGTACTGATCTACTTGCTTATCATAATCATAAGATTTATTTTAAATTGACTTGGTATAGACCCTTTGTTGAAACTGATCATATCTTATAATTAATTTTAAGATATCTTCAGATTGGTACAATTCCTTCTAAACTGCATCAGCTGACCCTCAAGAATATTTGTTTTCTAAAGCAAATCATGTGCACTATTGTAACAGAGACAGGCACTGATGCACATTCACAATACTTAGATTTAATAACATTATTACCTTCCAGTGTCAGTTCCAGGAACTTAATAAAATTTTAATTGCATGTGCGGTTGAAGGATAAATGTTTATGTTGGAAATAATAATAAAATACAAAAACACTTCTGTGGAGGGATTCTTATCCCAAATCTACATAATGCTATAGAAGACCAGAGACACGACAAATCAACCTCCTCACATTTGTTAAATTGGCGGAAATCTGATCTCCATGGCTGGCCCAATGGCCATCCCCAATACCTATAAGAAACAAATGTCAGCAAAAGTAAAACAGTTATGTTAAAGTATAAAAACATTACCATCAAGAAGAAAATCTCTAGCTCAGCAATGCTGCCATCTTGAGACGCAATTGCAATTTTCCTCAATCCCTTGGTCGTGTGAGTTGTGTAAAATGTCTGAACATCAAGGATCAGGAAAGCATAGAAGTCCTTTCACACTAACTTATCAATAAGATTGTAAAAATGGGTGGGGTCTCTTAGACGGGATCTAAAGGAAGAATCAAAATATACATGAAAATCTTAAACTGTTAGTCAGTACCAGAAATATGTAACGGTGTGCCCAGTTAGTAAAGTGAGTGATTTGAGGATTTTAGGGAAGCAATTGTAGGTAGTGTTGGAAATGGAGCAAAAAAACATTTCCATTTGTACCTGGATATGATACAATATCCAACATACTTTTACATTGACTCTTCTAAATCTGGCTCAGATTGGATTCCAAAGTAATATGAAAACAAAAGTCATCCTGTAATGGAATTAAGGTCTGATATACATCATGTATTCTATTTTGGATCACCAAGATCATCCATTAGTTACTTTAAAGTTTTTCTGTCCCACGTGGATGAATTGAAAATTTTTGGCTATGTTTGTAAGCACTAAAATTTAAATCAAATGTAACTTTATAGATACATTCACCATTTGCTAGGAAAAAAAAACAGATTTCAATTAAAATTTCTGTTTCTCACAACCATTAAATGGAACCTAACTTTTGGCTCACTTTCCATAAGTCACTCAACATATCCAAAACTCTCTGATCCTCAGAATCAAGGATGATAGGAATAGAATCATACTTTGCTTTAAGTTGTTTGGTAGCAATTAAAGTTTCCTACATAAGAACCACTTAAAGTCAACAAAAAGATAAAAATATTTGGACCAGTGGTGTAAGAGTAGTCCAATGCATTATTTACTTCTGCAAATTTGAATAGTGGGTAATTTCTTTTGAGACTAGGTGAAAAATGTTTAATCTCCTCCAATAACTTGTATTTGACTTGATCTTTCTACCTCCCCTTCCTTTTTGAGTTTAAGTCATTTTTGCTTTGAGGTTCCCAATAGGTGGTATTAATTTGGGCAATGGAGATATTTGAAACTTAAGTCCTACTGCTTGCCCAAATAATTTCCTGATCCATTTCCTCTCTTCTATCACCATTCTTGTCCCTCTTGGGATATGCTTCTACATCTTTATATGAAACATTAATTAGACTTGGGCACATTAAATAAGCACCAATATAGATTATGTACAATACTGTTCCGAAATATTTTCACTATGTTTTCAATTGCGGGTGTTTCAAAGGAAGATCCATTTCAAGTAATTACTTATGCTCCTTGATATGGAGAGTATACTTCTTGTATATTCTTCGACCACTTCTTTTCTAAGTAAAGAAGACTGCTTGTCTAGGCCCTGATTAATTTTTGATTTCTAATTTGGGACATTGACTCTCATAGGATTAGAAACTTCTTTGGAATGACTCTTATCCTCCATTTTGCATATTAACAACAGCCACTCTTCAATAAGGTCTAAACTATATATTATGAACAGTGCTTTCATATTATTTTGATCTACTGCTCTTCAGTCTGTCCTTGTATTTACTTATATCATTGAAACACTCCAGTGAGGGCTTTAGTACCTTATTTTTTCTGACATTGTTACCTTATTCATTCTATATTTAACAAACATTAATATAAAGGATCAATCATCTAATATCTGGTTCCATTCAAACAGTAGTTCTGGGCCACTTTGGAAAAATAGAAGATACAAATAATCTCAGACATGTGAAGAGATCCAGCTGAAGATCTCTCATGTCACCTTGCCCATGTCAGCCAGAGAATGTCCCCCTTTATAGAGAGTAGCCCTTCCAACTCTGTATGGTCTATGTCTCTAAGGACCTACAATATATCAAAGTGAAGATCATTTCATAAAATTATAGGACATTTGCATCTTGCTTCTTCATAGTGTGGAGAATGTACTTCACAGATTCCATACAACAATAAGTACCAAGTGTACAGACATCTTAATTTAAATTCTGCCACTGACATTGTCCCAGCTCTAAATCCAATGAATTCTATGAGACCCATAACTCCATTCTTTACTCCTGCAAAAAGAAACTGATTTCCTTGATGTGCTGGCAACATACTGCCAGAACATACAACATACTTACAGGTCATTAGTCTGTGCTTCCTTTACATTCTGCTGAGAGAAACAACAAAGGAAATAATTTTTTTCTTTCATCTCTGAGATATTATAGGAGAGAATTTATATGTTATTTGAATGAAGTTAAGATACAAAAGTGCTTTCAAAAGGAAACTTGGCCAAACAATGCTTTGATTTTGGTAGTCACCCATGTACACAGCCAGTGAGCTACAAAGGGCTATTCCATAAAACGTAAGGGACAAAGGAAACCTCTACTTGATAATTCAGCTAAACTGTTTGTAATAGGAGCCTTTGTTATTTTGTAAGAAAACCTATGAGAAAGATAAATTAACTTGTCAACCTACTGAATGTAGAAAACTCAAGATACACTGCTTTAGATTTATTTTTTTTATCAGTGTCCTGGATGTGACATTTTACGGAATGGCCCCAAACCACATCTGAAGCCATACTTTTGCAAGGGTAATTGTGTCTAGTTAGGCGTCACATAGTAAAGTCTATCCCTTTTTTCAATACAATTGGAATACTTTGCTTTTATGCCGATTATCCTAAAAAACAATAATTTAGAGAGGAAATAGCTGGTGTCAATAACCATGTTTCTATTAATGTATTTGAAGAGGACATTCACAAATTCAGGGTCAAATGACCTGGGAACTTCTCAGATTTCCACAGACTGTACGATACACATTTAGGATCACTTAAGAGAACGCAAAAGAACCAGGCAGGGAACGCAAAAGAACCAGGCCCATTATCTTTTATTTATAAGAAGCCAAAGTTTACAAAGCGCCATACAAGAAAAATGCATAGAAATTGTGTAACTTAACTTACTGTAAGTACAAAACAAGCTGATTTTCATTGTTGCATGGTACAGTATGCCCAATATGTCAAATTACACTGTGTAGGATTAGGATATGGGCTAGCAATAGTAAGGCACAGGTAGGGAAGGCACTCAAGGTAGAGCAAGCACAAAGTATCAGAAATATTGGGCTAAATGTAATGGGGTGAGAGTTTAGAAACTAAACTCTCACATTGGTCGAGTTTTACCTTGAAAATTGAAAAACTTCTGGATGAGAGTTTAAATCATGAGTTTTTTTTAGTCTAAAAACATGCAAGTTTGCATGTTCGCAAACTCTAATGCATTAGCAGAGTTTAAAAAGTGTGAGAGCTTACTGCCAAACTCTCCCCCTATTACATTTGGTCCGTTGAATGGACATGAGCGCAAAAAGAAATACAGATGGCGTGGGTAGTGCTAAGGGAGTAACAAGGGTGAGCATTTTGTCTGGAGGTACACTTATAAGTTTAAGTAAACTGTTGAGGGCTGCACTTTGGGGACAGGAATTGAGTTGAGACAGGTAATGAGATGCACATAACAAATTGGAGATGAAAATAAAGGAGAAAGAGAGAGGGATGTGATAGAGGCAAACAAGACACAAGGACTTGGAAATAGAAACAAGTGTGGGTGATCAGTTTTTACTGGTCCTCCTATTAATTTACTATAATGCTCTAAAAATAAATGTAACTTACCTAATTCCTGATTATAAATAGCCTATGAGGTGGAGTAAAGAACTTTAATCACCAGTGCTTCCTGCACATGTTTTCAGCTTCCACAATGACCACTACACTGTAGTAAAAATGACTTTCCTTTATTATACTGGTTACGCTATGCTGATACTTTTAGCAATTTAAAACAGCATGAGGTAAGTTCACACTATAATCTATCTTCACGTTGTGGATTTCTTTTAGTGCACAGACTTATATCCTCTTATAAATATACCATAAAAATTACCTCTTACAAAATATTAAACGCCCCCAAACTAGTACTAACTTGCTTAACCTTATGTATCTGATACTATTTACCTACACAGAATAAATGTATTGGAAATAAATGCAGTCAATATTGCACATATTCATGTATCTTTAACCTTAGACCAAAATCATAGATATTTGCACATGTATATTAACCTGTGAAGTGTCATCTGGATTTATATTGTTCTCCAAGTACAAATGTATAGTCTCTTTGGTGATAGAGGGTTGGAAGAATATATCATCAGTTGGAAATACAGATGAAGTAACAATCCTGTATAATGTATACAGTGTGGACCAATGGGTAACTCCAAAATGTGAAAATTCTGTTCCAGGATCGGCAATGGAGTAGGTCCCAATATTAAGGACTGAGGTATAGGTAGAAGGTAACTGGATGTTGTATAGGTGGTGCCCAATTGGTCGAATGGAGCGGATAGTAAATCGACATATATGGAAAATCTCTGATGAAGTTGATCACCTATAGATTCTCTCCTGTACTTACTCAAGCAGAGGCAATGTATTCTACTAACATTTTAATGGTGGTTTAAACAGTACAGAAACTATGTGAAAAGTAGAAGTCAAATCAGAGTTACCTCAAGGCAAAAGGCTTAAATAAAACATTACACTTTGGTTAGCTACTGTAACCATTCACTTTCTTCTAAGTACTCCATGGAAGCCCTTGTAAAGTGTTAAGTCCCGTATAAATTGGGAAGAGCCAGGTATCCTGTGGATTATGTCGTACCTCCTCTTCACAGGAGTCTTTGAGTAACTTCCAAGAGCAAATCAAATCAATTTGATGTGCTTGTGTATTCACCTATAAAGTGTGAGTATAATGTGTGGGGGGCATCCCCTATAATTTTAAGAACAACCACCTCATTGACCTCACATAGTGTTCTCTATGGATTTGCTGTTACTGTATCACATGAGGCTAGTTTGTGTTTTCTCTTTCTTTACATATAATCCTTATACTTGAGACTCAAGATGAAGAATTCCCATTATATATGTCATAAGGAAAGTGTTGTGAAGTTTAGCGCCATTGTATACAATTTACATTTTTGTATATGTAGTCCTGGATTGGTGTTCATCCTGCTGCTTTGCAAAGTTTTGTCATTAAGGCGTTAGACCTTTGTCCAAAACATTATCACCATTTCAACAGAATGTGCACTGCGTATTCCTGACACTGTCAGATTTCTTGTAGGCTTGTACAATGACAACTAATATGCTTACAAAATGGTTTGTTCGGAAAGGGCATAACATAAATCCAGTGAAGGGAGTTTCTTCTATTTGCTATCCACTTATTGAGGGTAAAACTCTATCCTGATTTTTTTTTTAGAACCACTTTACCATCATATCTTTAGAAAGGGTTCCTTGCAAAGTGCCTGTAATTCTCCAATTCTTCTGGCAGAAGTAATTGCACTACAAACACTCCCCCCTCCATTGCCACCAATCAAAGAGATACTCTTAAATGGTTAAAGTGGAGAATCAAGTACTATATTATGATTCCTTGTGCCCACAAAGGACCAGAAAAAGCCAATAATTCTTCTGAAGCCAACTATTGAATGTAAGAAAATACTTTTACTTTAAGTGTGGAGGATAGCTACAACTTTACCGGGATTTTAAATTGACAACATGTAATAAATATTTTTTTAGAATTATGTAAAACTATAGAAAAGTTTTTCTTCACAATTACAGACTCCAATATACCTTTAACTCTGCAGTTCCCACTGAATCTCCCTGGCATCAAACCAGGGGTGTCTTAAGAGAGGAGGGGGCCCATGTGCACTCCCTGTGCATGGCCCCCTTCACTCTCCCCGGTGGCCGGCAGCTGAGTGACGCGGCTAGCCAGCCAACAGAGCCTTAGTAGACTCCGGGCACTAGTGTGTGCCCGGAGTCTACTACGCATGCGCAGAACGCCGGAAAATGGCTGTGGTTGTGGCCATTTTCCCGGCGTTCTGTGTATGTGCAGTAGAGTCCGGGCACACACTAGTGCCCGGAGTCTACAGCACATGCGCAGAACACCGGTAAAATGGTGGCGGCGGCCATTTTCTGGTGTTTTGAGCAATGCAGACACCCGACATGGGACCACGGACAGGTAAGTTTAAAATAATATGGGTGCAGTGTGTGTGGTGCGGGGGCCCCCTGCACCCATTATAGATACACCACTGCATCAAACACTGGATTCTGAAGCAATGGTTCTGGATGAGGAGATGTAGATCATAATTTTGCATAAAACATCTCTAAAGCCACTAGAAACGTTGGTCATCATGGCCAAAATGGAAGAATTGCTATCACCTTTGGAATAGGGAAAGACAGAATGACTGGAAATGAGAGCTTCTTTGTTGGAGGTCACCTCTTTATATTGCTGTACCTGCAGTGCAACCAGATGAGCTTGCTGTCATCTCCCCTTCCACATGCTGTCACAAACTATTGGAGCTCCATCCTCCTTCACCCCTCCCAGTGTCTGGGGACACTTGCAATTGCTTCCCTGTAAGGTGAAACTGCTGCTGCAAAGGAGAAACTATAGCTGCAATCTATGACCGCAGGTCTCTGAAGCGGCCTATGTGCATTCTGTTGCACTTTAAAAAGATCTGCAGACAGGCTTTAGCTGCTCACTTAGTTTATTAAATTTTTTTAAGCACAGAGTTGGAGTCCAGAAGGCCTGAATTTTATAGCCTTAGAACAAATTAAAGCTAATAGGTGAGGGGGCAACATGATACAGAGGATAACAGAGAAAATTGGTGGATCTTTGAGATACGCACATTGATCACTAATAGCCTCAATATATAGAGCCTTGAAACAATTTTACATAAAATAAACTAGTGGAAACATAATACAGTAATACAATGGATGACATTAGGAGCAAAGCATAAGAGCCCATCGGATCCTCAGAATTCATTCATACAAACCCTAGGTCTACAGGGAATGGCATAAGTACATAAGATACACACATCAGTTAGGACCTGAGTAGGATAGAAGGTACCCCACATATATATATATATATATATATACATTTACCACAACAATTGAAAATTAACTTCTGGTATTAAATGTACAAACAACAAAGGAAAAAATGGTTGGGTACGGGATCCCGGCAGTCGGGATGCCAGCAGCTATACCCAGACAGTAGAATTCCGACCACTGCAGGTAAGTACACTAAAGCTCAAACCCTAAACCACCTTTCCTTGTAGCCTAACTCTCCCTGCCACAGCCTAACTCCCCCCCCCCCCCCCCCGCAGCCTAGCCGGGATTGCAGGCGCCAAGGGCTGGTGCTGGAACTTTCACCCATTGGGATTCCAGCGCCGGGATGCTGAGCGCCGGCATCCCAACTACATGCCGGAGAAACACCTTAATCAGTATACCTGCAATAACAATTAAAGTATAAAGCTCCTAATGGGTATTCTATGCTTAACCACCAAACAAGTAACTTTAAATCAAATGTAATTCTTGACAGTAGGTAAGATAAGAAGAAACAGAATATTGGGAGCGCAATAATATTCAATAGGTAATTTTTAATAATGATCTAAATAGTAAAATATGTAGTTTAACCATAAACAATCATTTAGTGAGAATATATTAGCAGCAAACAATTGACATAGACTCAAAATATAAAAAGACAATTCATATAGCAGTACCCTAAAATTATATAGAGATGAAATACGGAATCAAACCAATGTTTCATACATGTCTCCTATATTCAAAATTGTCACTTGAAAGACATGATGTAGCTCTGGGTATTCCTTTTATACAATCCTGATTTAGGGCCATATGTAGCAAAGCTTGATGTGAGATAAAATTGTGAAATATATATCACCAACCAATCAGCTCCAAACTAACATTTCTTAAACACAGCCTGCAAAATGTAAGTTAGAAGCTGATTGGTTGGTGATATCTCACAATTTTATCTCACATCAAGCTTTGATACATATGCCCCTAAATAAATAAAGTCCTGATTAGCACAACTTTTATGGTAGCTCGAAAAAACCAACAGAACTGTTGTATAAAAAATGAAATGTGTCCAATCTGATAGAGTAAGAAAATGTTCAACTTGATATTCGGCTACTTGCTGTTATATGTTTAAGAAGTCAGAGCTAACCTGTAATCGGCCAGGTATACAAAGGCCATGAAACGCGTTAGTTTCACCTTACTTTTATCTCATTTATGAGACCTTACAGCGTTTTATACAACATTGGAAGATTTTAAACCTTGTATACTGCTCAACGCTAAAATTTCAGAAAGTCCAAGATGCAGCGGGACACGGTATTCATGCTGACTGTTTTTTTTCACTACTATCCTCACTCTTCCGGTGCTCAGCAGCTAGAGCTCCACTCACAAGACTGCAGACAAGGATTTAACTAAGCGGCTGCCTCACATCATCGGAGCGGCAATCCGGACACTGTCCTCTTAAACAATATAATAACAAGTAGCCGAATATCAAATTGAACATTTTCTTACTCTATCAGACAGGACACATTTAATTTTTTGTACAACAGTTCTGTTAGGTTTTTTTTAGCTACCATAGAGATATGGTAATTCAGAATTATGTGGATGTACATGTTTCATTAGCAATTCACGAATATATGCATGCTTATGTATTTTATTTTCCTGTACTGCAATTTAGAGTATATAGAAATAATTGAGAATATATAAATTAGTTGTGTGAGTTGAGGAAGATCGCATTTGTTGAATGTCCTCAGGCCTAGAGAGGATAAGGGCTTCCCTTTCTCTCTAAAGTAAACAAGTGTGTGTCAGCAGCCATCTTGTTTAATATTTTAGCTAAAGGTATGTTAAATGATGTATTATAAAAGTATGTAGAGATTAGTGTTTTATGTCTTTGCAGGTGTGATTGACTGCAGAGATATGTATGGGTTGAATTGCTATATCCATCATTTTAGCAATAAGAATTATGGGTTTAAAAAGTGTCAGTTTTAGTGTGTGCAGAATGGCAGACAGCAAGTCTCAGTTTTTATTAAAAAAAAGAGTTAACTCAAGATAGCATTTGTCTGCAATAGTCAGAGGTGAAGGCTAGATGAGCATTTCTGTTAGAATTCTACATGGGAACAGTAAGATAACACTGAATAGTGTCAATATTAATGTTAAGACACCCATAACCAATTAAGGCAAAGCACGTACGAATATTAAATAAATTAAGATTCCCCATTGGATTAACTGGAGGTATAGCTAAAATGATAGTATAAAACTTAGCAGAGAGAGAGGGAGGGGGGAGCAGTCGGAGAACAGAGAGAGAGCACACAATGAGGGTCTGGGGGTTCCGGGTGCCATTGCCGTACGTATGTATGAAATTGGCTGACTGGTATTCTGCACTGGGAGTCACAAATTTATTTTACAAGTATTCCCTACTGCTGCTGATATAATCTATGCTTTTGTTGTGAGTCTGCACTGGCAAAATACATGTATAATTAAGCTGTCTTTAAGTAAAAGCATTGTCATTTATTTTAGAATCTGCATTTGTGTGAATTATTTCATTATCCTTTATAACAAGTAAGGTTTGAAAAGTAATCCAGAATATATCGAGTTATCAGACACGACATTTTCACTCAAGTTGTGCTAATCATCCACTATCTCACTGCTGTAATAACAAAAGGAGTAACACTGTCACATAAAGTCCTGCACAGAATTGTATTTATTTAATCAGGATTGTATGCAAGGAATACCCAGAACTACATCATGACTTTCAAGTGACAATTTTGAATATAGGAGACATGTATGAATCCATAAAATTGGTTTAATTCTGTATTTTATCTCTCTATAATATTAGGGTACTGCTATATGAATTGTATCTTTACATTGTGAATCTATGTCAATTGGCTTGCTGCTAATATATTCTCACTAGATGATTTAATTGCTATAATTGTTTATGGTTATATTCGATCATTATTAATAAATTACCTATTGAATATTATTGCGCTCACAAAATTCTATTTCTTCTAGTTTTACATTATTTAGGAGTTAGCCACCTCTGTTTTGGTGAGCTGCATCTAGATTATGCATACAATCTGACCCTGAAACACAGCGCCCATTTACTCTTTGAAAAGGTAATATAAGAGACTTGTCTTATCTTAAATAGTAAATAATTCTTATGAAGTGGCTTTTGTATTTGGAGAGCCATTTGTCTCAAGGTTCAAGAGGACAGATATACTTAATTTGTTCAATCACCTATTAAGGTGCGTACACACATAGTATGATATCTATGAACAATATCGTTCAACGATATATCGTTCATCTTTATGCAGTGAACGACCAACGATGCGCGTTGCATGAATGATAACAATATCTATGATCGTCCATACATGCAGGTCAACTTACACGATACTGTCAACCTCTGCCTGTTCATAGATGTGGCAGGATGACTTCACTGAAAGATATCTTTCAAGTCGTTGGTGGTACAGATCATACCGTGTGTATGCAGTGTGGCAGTATCACCAGAGGTGGCACTGGTGAGCAGCAGATTCTGTGTGGGGCAGGGAGATCCACCCACACAGACTAGAAAGGCATTGTCGGAAGATGCCTAATGGCTGCCGAGGGAACCCAGTCCAAGGAGGACTGAGGCAGACCAGTCAGACAGAGCTCACTGTGCTAGCGAGCCAGTGAGGGCCAGGAGGCCTGAGCCTAGACCTGCGAGATACAGGGAAGGCTATCCAACTCTGGGACTGAGCTATGGTACCTGCAAGGAAGCAGGCCAGACTGTGAGAGGCGGCAGCCAACAAGCTAAGGAAGCTATACCAGGCCAGGAGGCCAGTGTCCAGTCCTGCATGTGGCAGGAAGGACCACCAATCTCAGAGACTGAGAGACTTTCATGCAGAGTAGCTGTTTCTGTAGAGAGGGTTCAAGAAGTGAGCTAGTGCCCTAAACAAGGGCTAGGTTTGTTTATTATTTTTCTGTTTCCTGATTTCACATGCTGGAAGTAAAGCAGCACTTATGTTTATTTAACTGGAATGCTACATGTGGAATCTGCACCTACTCACTTCACCACTGACTCCAGTCTACTGAGCTAATTAACCCCAAGTATCACATATGGTGGAGAATGCGGGCATAAAGATTCTATGCATACAGATTCTACGCAAAAAGATCTGCACAGAAAGTGAATTACAGCAGCTAATGGATATACACAGCAGCTCTACAAGAAGCCAACAAGCAGCAGTGGGCAAAGCTCAAAGCCCAAAAAGAAAGTGGTCAGGGTATGGTGCAATGTCCTTCCAGAAAGGACTATATCAGCCTGGAAGAATTTGACAATATGCGTAAAGGTTTGAATGAAGGTAATGCGTATTTTGCTGGGAAGGTTGATGACTTAATGGAGCAATTAGCTGATGAGAGAAATGTTCATGAACAAGCTGAAAAGAAATTATGGAGTGAATTGTCCACCAGTGAGGGCCAGGAGGCCTGAGCCTAGACCTGTGAGATACAGGGAAGGCTATCCAACTCTGGGACTGAGCTATGGTACCTGCAAGGAAGCAGGCCAGACTGTGAGAGGCGGCAGCCAACAAGCTAAGGAAGCTATACCAGGCCAGGAGGCCAGTGTCTAGTCCTGCATGTGTCAGGAAAGCTACTTCTGTAGAGAGGGAATATTTAACTGGAATGCTACGTGTGGACTCTAATTCTGCACCCACTCACTGCACCACTGACCCCAGTCTACCGAGCTAATTAACCCCAAGTATCACAGCAGCTTTAGTGCTGTTCCCACCAGAAGACGTTACTGAAAATGCTGAAGCCGACTTTTTTTCCCACACGCTAACAGGCAGAGAAAATGCCAGAGTACCTAGATTATTTACTCAGGAAACACATATGCATGCTGAAAAAAGCAGGCAAGGCAAGAGGAAAATAAATTACCACCCAGACAAGTAAGGTTTACAGTAACCTGGGAAAGTCTCCATGAGAAACCAGAAACTCTTCTATGTTGTCCATTCTCACTGTTCAATTGAAGATTGTTCAAGGGTGCAATCTTCCACCAAATATATACGTATAAAAACCCCCCCACACAATTAGAACAAAATCGGTAAGTAATGCCAGCTGTTGGGATGTCTTCTGTCAAAATATCGACAGCAGCATCCGGATGGTTGGTATCCCTACAGGGGTCAGGTAAGTATACTTACTCTTCTGCTTTCTCCCCCTAACACTCCCTTCTTGTACCCTAACCCTAACCCTCCCCATTAGTGCCTAAACCTGTCTCCCCCTTTCGTGCCTAAACCTAACCCTCCCCCCTTAGTGCTTAACCCTAACCCCCACCCTGTGAACCTGGACTGTAAAGGTGGAGTTTGGGAAACTCTGAACCAGATGATTGTACTTTCATCTTTTACACTATGGGAGGAATTCAATTGTCTGCGAAGGGTGCAAATTGCTGTCGGCGCAACATTTAAACACCGGCAATGGCAGCCAGTCTCGCACCCTTCACCCGGCTGGCCGAATGCCCGATTCGCACAAATGGCTCTCTACCCTATGGGGTAGCAAACACTTATGCGAGATCCTGCTGCCGTAAAGCATGGTGGCTGCTGCGTAGATTCGGCCAGGTTACCCTTAATTGAATTCCCCCCTAAACCTCGTCCGATGATCATAAGTCAGAAAAGCTTCATCCAAGAGAAGCTATAAAATGTCATGCCACTTATAAACAAGATATTTCTACATGGAAAAGGGACAAAATCTACAAAAGAAAATACTGAAGAAACACTAGCGAAGAATTGGGAAACCTCTTTAGCAGTTAAGGCAGCTGGCTTGACATCTCGTCAAAAGTTTAAAATAGGATATCTTTGACAGACTCTGTTTGGGAGACATGTTCTAAATAAAAGATGACTATATGTTGGGTGGTACTCATTTATAAAACTTAGGGCTATTTTAGAGATTACAAATAAAAGTTGTCTATATCATTACATACAAATAATAATTATATGGAGACAACTGGGGTCAAATGTATACGTTCAGTGTATATGGGTACATATTCATGATCTGCACATGATAAGCACTCTGATTTTGGATTAGACAGTCACTGTTATGTCTGTGAATATAACCAATATGACTATATTCCCTGTCATCAGTACAGGCTGATGACAATATTAAAGGATTGGAAGGCTGCAAGCCGTGGCTGCTGGTGCATAATATTAATAAGTGCATAATTTTACAAATGCACTTTAACCAAATTTTGGTGGTATACTGGCGTTATTAGATTTTAACTTCTGCTGTTATCAATTGAACTGACCCCAACTTTCTCCTCCATCTGCAGGTATATCTAAAACCAAACATTGATGCAAGTGTGTTCTGATGTTTGCAATAATCTACTGATTACTAGGTATATCTAAAACCAAACATTGATGCAAGTGTATTCTGATGTTTGCAATGATCTACTGATTACTAGGTATATCTAAAACCAAACATTGATGCAAGTTTATTCTGATGTTTGCAATAATCTACTGATTACTTTAACCAATTTTTGGCATTATACCGGCGTAAAACCGAAGTCAAACAGAAGGAGACCACTCTAACCTCAACCTATCCAAAAACCAGAACATTTGGACAAAGAATAAACAAGATATGTAAATTCACAATCTCTTCTCTACAAGCATCTGCTGTGTGCTTAACCTGGACATTAATCACTGGACTCTGTTTGCTCACTGTAAGAACTTAACACTTTACTTGCTAATATTTGTGCTGGCTCTCTGATTTTATAAATATTTCAAAGCATAATGTACTGTATCTGTGCCAATTTCAGTTTATCTCTTAGAAATACTTTCTTTCTACCTTAATTATTCACCAAGCCTGTCATCTGTCTTCTAATACAGTTTACATTAATATTCCATTTCTTCCCCAGTAAATCTCCATTTTTCCTTCACTCAATTATAACTTTTTATCATTGCACAGATACACCTTCTTCCACTGTACTTTTACTTGCTTCTCTTACAATCATACTTTATTCCTACATTTAAATTTTCTCCCCATACTTAACCCAGCCACACCATGACCATATTTTCATCCAATTCCTCCTCCACTCAGTGTCTACCTGATCCTCTGCTTTGCCCCCTTCTTCCACCTTTATCATTTCCCCCTTATCTCCTCCTTCCTTTATCTCCCCTCCTCTGTTTGCCTTCCTCCCTCTCCTCTCCCATAACTCCACATTTGTTCTCTTCTACCCCACCTGGGTCCTAATACCACACCAATAATCCTTCCTCCAAGCCTCCTCTCCATGCCATGCACCCCACCTCCACCCACATCTCATTAAACTCCCTCCCTGCCCACCACCTTCAGGTTCCCTTCCCAACACTGGTGCTCGCACAATCTCTCCACTACATTCATCTCGGTCACCCAAATTAATCTCACCTTCTCGCCACAGCAACCCTGATAATCTCATTCCATTCTCTCCCATAAACACTGTCCCTCTATCTTGTGCCCTCTGGAATGCCAGATCAGTCTGTAATAAACTGGTTCCCACCCATGACCTTTTCATTTCCAAAAACTTGCATCTCCTAGCCATTACTGAAACCTGGATTTCACCCATTGACACCACTTCCCCTGCAGCTCTCTTCTGGGGCCTCACCTTCATTAATACCCCTCAGCCTGGGTGTCACCATGGTGGTGCTGTGGTGGTCTTTCTATCCCCAAGTTACTCCTACCCTCTGAACCATCCCTTATATTCTCTACATTTGAGATTCATGCTATACACCTCTTCCAACCAGTACACCTGGCATTTACCATCCCCCTAGCCCTCCCTGTAAGTTCCTTGACAACCTTTGTTTCCTGGTTCCCTCACTTTCTCTCCTCTGACCTCCCCTACATTATCCTTGGTGACTTCAATATTCCAATTGATATCCCCACAGAATCCTCTGCCTCCAAACTCCTTACCCTCACATCTTCATTTGGTCTCTCCCAATGGACCTTCTCACCCTCACATGTGAGTGGGCATTATTATTCCAACTCCCCATTCCTCCTCTCTGAACATCACCTTCTGTCTTTTAACCTATCCCTCTCTTCTTCCTATCCTCTACCTCCTAAGGCCACCATCACTAAACGTAACATTGAGGCTATCAATGCCATTTCTTTATCTTTCCTGCTTGACTCGCTTCTCTCCCCTATCCTCTCTCTCTTCAGCCCAGAACAAGCTGCTTCCCTATACAATGCCTCCCTTACTTCTGCTCTGGACTCTGTTGCTCTGGAAATCACTACTCACCCTCGCAAATCCACACTACAACCCTGGCATTCCAAATGCACCAGATATCTGCAAAAGTGTTCAAGAACCACCGAGCGACAGTGGAGAAGATCACACTCTAAGGCAGATTTTCTCCACTTCAAATTTATGCTCTCATCCTACAGTGCTGCCCTTTCCCTCTCTAAACAGTCCTATTTCAAGAACCTAACCCAGTCTTCAAATCCCCAGCGTCTCTTCACCACCTTCAAATCCCTCCTCTGTCCACCCCCTTCTCACATCCCCTCCTCACTCACTGCCCTTGACTTTTCTACCTACTTTAAATCTAAAATCGATGCCATACGTCAGGACATCATATCCCACCAGTCCCCATGCTCTACACGTCCTCCTTTCCCGGATCACCCATCTCCATCCATTTCACCGACTCTGACATCCTTCTCCCCTGTATCTGCAGAGGAAGTCATGGCTCTCATCCGGTCCTCCCACCCTTCCACCTCCCCCCTTGACCCTATCCCTTCAAGTCTACTCTGCTACCTCTCTTCTTGTGCCTGTTCCCATCTTGCCCACCTCCTCAATCTCTCCCTCTCATCTGGCACTGTCCCTTCTGCATTCAAACATGCCCTTTTGTCCGCCATTCTTAAAAAACCTACCCTTGATCCTAACACTCTCTCCAACTACTGTCCCATCTCTCTCCTCCCTTTTGCCTCCAAGCTCCTTGAGCGTATTTTCTACAACTGCCTTACCACTTTTCTTTCCTCCCACTCCCTCCTTGAGCCTTTTCAGTCTGGCTTCACTCCACTGAAACTGCTCTCACAAAACTCAGCAATGACCTCCTTGCTGCCAAATCCAAGGGCCACTATGATCTGCTTATTCTCCTTGACCTCTCTGCTGCCTTCGACACTGTTGACCACCCTCTCCTGCTGCAAATCCTTCACTCCCTTGGTCTATGTGACACTGCTCTCTCCTGGCTGTCATCCTACCTCTTAGACTGGTCCTTTCCTGTCTTTTTTCATGACTCTTCTTCCCCACCACAGCATCTTACAGTAGGTGTTCCCCAAGGTTCCGTTCTTGGACCTATTCTATTCTCCCTCTGTACGTCCTCTCTAGGTGAACTCATCAGCTCTTTTTGACCTCCATTATCATCTCTATGCTGATGATACTCAGATCTACCTTTCCTCCCTGACCTCTCACCTTCTCTACTCACTTGTATCTCCAACTGTCTCTCTGCTATTTGTTCCTGGATGTCCCAGTGATTTCTAAGACTGAGCTGATCATTTTCCCACCCTCCAACATAACCTCACTTCCCACTATATCTTTAACAATTGATGGCACAACTATCTCTTCTAGCCCAAAGTGCGCTGTCTTGGAGTTATCCTGGACTCCTCCCTCTCCTACAAACCACAAATCCAGAGGCTCCCACATTCCTGTCATTTCCATCTAAAAAATATTTCCAAGAGTAGACCCTTTCTCACCAGGATGCCACCAAAACCCTCACTCACTGGTCATATCCAGATTGGACTACTGTAACCTCCTCCTATCTGGCCTCCCCAACTCCCATCTCTCTCCTCTCCAGTTTGTCCTCAATGCTGCTGCTCAACTCATCTTCCTCTCCAAATGCTCTACATCTGCCTCCCCTCTCCTACAAGCCCTCCACTGGCTCCCCTTCCCTTTTAGAACCAAATTCAAGGTTCTCACACTCGCTTACAAAGCACTCACCCATTCCTCTCTCATTTACATTTCTGACCTCATCTCCCTCCACTCTCCTGTCCGCCCCCTTCGCTCAACTAATGCACGCCACCTCTCATGCCAACTGATTACTTCCTCCCACTCCCGCCTCCAAGATTTTGCCCATGCTGCCCCTGACCTTTGGAACGCTCTCTCTCTCCCAATCAGACTCTCCACCTCTTTACAATCCTTCAAACGGGCTCTCAAAACGCACTACTTCATCAAAGCTTTCCAGCACCCATCCTAACTTGCTGCAACATGCTCCATCCTCCCTGTTTACCCCATCTGTGTCACATCTGTTTGTCTGCCCCTCCCCTTTAGAATGTAAGATCTTATGAGCAGGGTCTCTACCCTCTTGTGCTTCTCCTTACTTTACTTTCATCTACTTCTTACCCCCCACCAGGGCACCTAACACTTGGTTGCTTATGTTCTGTTGCATATCTAGGTGTTATGGTCACTTATGTAGCAATGTATATTACCCATGTCCTTGTCCTATATTGTACTGCAAGTCACTTGTCAAATTATTTGTTTATGTACCTTGTAAGGTGCAGCGGAAAGCTTGTGGCACCATATAAAGGATAATAATAATATATCCATCTCTATACACCTGTCTCATACATATGTCACGACCGGGCACTAGGGACACCTCTGTTGAGGCCAAGAACTGGGGTGTTAAGGTGGTAGAGCAGTGACTGATGGGAGTGACAGTGAAAAGGTCTTCCTATGGTGGGCAAACCCAGATTTGGCTAGACCTGCCCAGAGGAGTGAAGTCTAACCCACTTGGTGGTCTTCACCAGTGGCAGTTGGTCATTAGATCAGGAGATCAGCTGAGTGACTACCATTGGGGGGAGACTAGTCAGGTGATATGGACCAACATGGCTGCACCTATGCCCGCTACCATGGGAACCAGGATGCACGCACGTACGGAAGCCCTAGCAGACCCCAGGGAGAATACTCAGTCACCACTACCAGTGACTGAACACCTAAGCCCAAGGACGCCGACATGGAGGTGAGTAGTGGTCGATCCCAGGCCGCATCCTGACAACATACATACACTCACACACATAATATATATTATTCTTCCAGTATTTAATATGTTCGTGTGTAATATAGACAGGGATATTTCAGCGATTACAAATGGAAGTTAAGTTTTATAAATATACAAGAGTGCCCCCAACAAATAGGGTATTTTTCTTCTTTAGTACATATTTTACTCTCTGGGGTTTATTTACTAAACTGCGGGTTTTTAGAAGTGGAGATGTTGTCCATAGCAACCAATCAGATTCTGTTTAATATCTATCTAGCGCCTTCTACAAGATAAAAGCTAGAATCTGATTGGTTGCTATGGGCAACATCTCCACTTCTAAGAAAAACACACTTTAGTAAATGTATCCCTCTCACTCTAGTGGAGTAACACCGTGTATTATTTACTCTGTTGTTTTTTTGAAAAACTCTCTCTATAAAACAGACATTACTAAACAATTACTGGTACGTAATCTAAGAACTGCAGAGACTTATGCAGATACACCTTTGCACCAGTTATCTTCTAAAACATTCTGGGAGACATGTTCGGTCAGGCTTAGTATATTTTGTTGACATTCATTATGTTGACATAAGAATGTTAATACTTAGCATATCAATATTAATCATGTTGACACTGATATGTTGAGATGATATCATCAACAAAACAGTCCCAATTTATGATGACGACTTCTATCATCCAGCAATGATTAACGCCCTTAATCCTGCCCCTAGTGCTGAACCCCTCCTCCTACAGTCCAACCCCAATCTGTTGCATTCTGCCAATTATGCAGCATGTGGTTTGGCATGGTCATTGCCTTCCCTTTTGTTTTGCTTGTGTACATACCAATGTCAGCGGTTCAACTTGAGTGCTGAAGAGAAAAATAACTGGTTATTCTCAGTGATAATTAATTTTCTTCTAAATACTCCATGGCAGCCTAGATATCCCACCATGGTTGTTTGTGATGTTTCAGAAACAGCTCTAGAAGTCAAAGTAATATAGGCGGAGCTCCCTTATATGCCATCATAGAGTGCATTCTTAAATGGTCTATGTATCTGGAAGGCAGCTAATCCATTTTAAGAACTACCATAGAGTTTTCTGAATCCAATATTGCTGACTAACCCCTCTCCAAATCAGAAAACCTATCTTCTATATCCAAGTTTTTAAGAAACTTTTCTTTTAACATAATTCTAAAATATCTTGTGTGACACGGCAAGCACAAAAAATGTCCTCACAGGCAGCTCTGATCTTATGATGTGACTCGAGCTTTAACATGGACACATCATATGGGAATACAGAGGTAGATTTTACCAGCATAAATTTGATGCTGGAAGTTGAATTGATAAATTAGTTCACGTAGATAATGGACAGCTATTAGAGAAGACTGCCAATATAATGGATTCTACTCACCAATAATTCTGTTTCTTCAAGATACTCCATGGCAGCCATTACTAAGGGTTAAGTCCCAAATCTCCTAATTATAGACAGGGAGCTTTTTCTCAGGGACCACCCACCTGGTGTATATAGCCTGACTCCTCTTCCCCCTTGTCTTTTTGAGGGGATACAGTCCAGTATACCGACGCAGGGGATTCTGGCAGCTGTCTGGATTCCGGCACCCCGACGGTAAGTAGCAGGGTTGGGGGGGAGGGTTAGGGGCAGGTACTAGGGGAAGGGTTAGGTTTAGGCACTGGGGGGAAAGGTTAATTTCAGGCACTGGGGAGAGGGGGGTTAGGATACCTAACGACAGGTGTCAGTATCCTAACACTGTCAAGATGCCGTGTTGGAATTTTGACCGCCAGGATCTCAAGTGCCGGCATCCCATACCCATCCCCTTTTTGAGTGCCTACTCCAACTTGATCCTGGAAAAAACACAATTAAACAAAGGGGAAGAGGGGGGTATACTATGGGCCTCCATGGAGCATCTTGAAGAAACAGAATTATCAGTAAGTATATTCAATTATTTTCTTTTGTTCCTCAATGGCAGCCATTACTCAGGGACGTCCAAAAGCAGCATACAGGATGGGAAATAACAGTCAAGCCTTCGAGAGTTTGCCTAACCAAAGTGGACATCTGATACATTTAATACATAATGATTGGAAAACGTATGTCTGGAAGACCAAGTTGCTGCTCCACAGATGTCTTTCACTGATGCCTGCACCTTCTTTGCCCATGATGTCAACATGTGCCTTAAAAAGCTTTGGTACCTTCAGTCCTTCCTTCTTATATCTCAAAACAATTACTTCTGTTATTCTTTTGCAGTGGTCTGTTTAGTTGGTTCCGGATCTTTTTTGATTCCTCCTGGGATGTTTTGTTTCCTGAATTCCTTTACTCAGTTTAAATATATAGAAATTACTCTTACAAGTTCTAATACAGGGATGCCCTGCAAATTAAGTAGGCAGCAGCACCTCTCCAGGCCAGCGCATCCCTGCACCCTTGTCTAGTGTATGTAGTTTTTTTTTTTCTTGTCATCCTTTGGTTGGGGAAAGAAAGATGGCAGAGTGATTTCTTGGTTGAGTTTGGGTTTGTTCCCAGTACACTTCTGTATTACATGACATTTAAAAACAGTTATCATACCCATAATGCTTGTAACTCATCACTCTCTTGCAGATGTGATTGAAATACCCAACATAGAAAGTGGTGTTCTTAATTGCAATGGAGCTAATTGTAGAGGTTCAGAAGGAGGTGATACCAAGGCATTCAGAATTAAATTAGGTCCCATGGAGCTAATAATGACCTGATCCGTGGCCGGATTCTTTTTATTGTTTGACAAAACCTCTTAACTAAGTACCTTTATTGTAGAGACAGCCAGTCCTTTTACAAAGCCATCATGCAACAATTGTTGGACTTCGGTAGTGTTTGCTTTCATTGTACCCAATTCAGATCCTGTATAGGAAATGAAAGTTTTCCATACCTTATAGTAAATCTGTGAATTTATTTTTCTTGCTTGTATGAGGACCTGAATTACTTGGTCCGAAGGAACATTTTGTTTTAGTATTTCCCATTCAATCTCCATGCCATGAAATAGAGGCCTGCCAGATTCAGGTAGAGTAGTGGTTCCTGAGTTAGCAGATTGGATTTAATCAGTAATGTCCAAAGTTCTTCTATTGACATATCCAGTGCATTTGAGAACCATGCCTTTATGGGCCAATAAGGTAGAATTGCCATCACCTTCACCTGTTCCTCCCTGATTTTCTTTAGTGTGCAATTTATCAGTGCAAATGGTGGGAACACATACGGTCAGTGTTTCACAAACTCATTCCTCAGGGAGCACTGACCGCGCATGGTTTCTAGTTTTCCTATTTGGTGCCCAGGTGTAGTCATTACTGGCGGACACATTCTAAAAGATCCACAGGTTGAGCTAATTATTTCACTTGTGATTCTGTGTGGAGACCTGGAAAACATGTACTGTTAGTGCTCCCTGTGGAATGAGCTCGGGAAACCCTGCCGGAAGAGAAACATCCATCCCTGTGAGTAGGAATCTATACCCTGTGTCGCGGGTAGATGATGCCTGGAGAAGAAGTGTGGCACCTCTCTATTCACATTTGTTGACATCAAGTTCATTACTGGACAACCAAACCTCCTCGTAATGGCCTGGAATATGCCTGCATTCAGCTCCCATTCTCCTGGGCAACTCTTTTCTGGTGAGGAAATCTGCTCAAATATGGTCTGGTACATATAGTGCTGAGAGAGAAAGATGATACTTTTCTGCCCAAACCATGAATCTTGTTACCTCATTCAGGCACTGACTTTTGGTACCACCCTGACGATTTCCGTAGGTTACCACTAACATATTGTCCGAAAATACTTTCAAATGAGTTCCCTTCAAGCAGTTTCGGAGGCTATCTATAGTTTTCCTTACTGCTCTCATTTTTCTATGGTTTGAAGAGAGCATTCTTTCTTTTGGGGAACACCATCCCTGCGTTACTGTGACAGGTTTTCCACCCATTACCAAACTTGTGTCTTTAGTTAGAGATGTAGTCACTATCTCGGCAGTTGGGATCCAGGTGCCAGAATCCTGACGGTAAGTATTAAGGTTAAAGCATTATGAATGGGGATGGGCTACAGCGAGGGGGTGGGGAGAAAGGGATAGGCTGTGGGTGGGAGGGGGAGGCTAGGGATAGGCTACTTCAGGTGTCTGTTTTCTGATTGTCAGGATGCGGATGTTGGTATTCTGACTTCCAGCATCCTGTACCAAACCCTGTAGTTAGTATCAGGTCCTGTGGTTATAATAATGACATTGTCTTGTTCTTTAGGTTTACGCTTCTCCACCAAGCCAGGGATCATTTCTTGTTTCCCTTAGATGGGCCACCAGAGTTACTAGCATGTAAATTGTCCTTGGTGCTGTTGACAGGCCAAACAGTAGACAGGTAAGCTGGAAATGCTTTACCAGTCTACTAAACTGATGACTTTGACTCAGCTTGTTGACTGGTTCATGGAAATAAGTCTTAAATTTATAGAAGCAAGAAAATGATTTCCTTATTCCCGCTAGAATAGATTTTAGGGTCTCCATACCAAACCAATTTTACCCAAACAAATTTGTTCAAATCTCTTAGATCTAATATTGTTCTTTAATACCCCAAAGGTTTCTTTACAAAAAAAAAAAAAACTAGTAAAACTGTTTCTTCTTCTGCCAGAGGTATCAATTTCATCATCTCAAAACTCTCTTTTAAAGCGGATTTTCGCAATTTTCTCTGGCACTACTGACAAATCTATTTTACCAGGTTTTTCCTTGAATTCTATCTGGTATCCTCTGGATACAAGCCCTAATACCCATTTGTGCTGTACAAAACAGTTCCATACATTGGCAAATCTCAGTAGTCTGATACCCCACCAAAAGGGGCCAGGTATGCAAACTCCACGATCGCACTGTCTGGTGTAAGGACGCCCTCTATGTCTTAGAGAGCGATGGCAGAGCGAACGCATGCCGGTCTAAAGACGCCCACTTTTCTAACACACTTCATCTCCAGGAAGTTTATGATTAATCAGAACCATTGAGAGCCATCGGAACTGCTCACAGTCCTTGAGGTTGACCCCACCCCACCGCAAGCACTGCAGGCTAAAATACAACCAAGTGACGTGTACAGTGAGGCCTCCTTGCTAATTATACACACCCTTAAAACTCAGTTTAGACGCCCAGACATGCCTGCCTTCGCAGCACCACTCCCCCATTTACAAGCACCTTCCACTGTCATCACACACAAACGGCACTGTCACTCAAAGTAGCGTCCAGTCTGTGTACTACGAGCGCAGTGAGTAACTTGCGCATGCGCATATTGATACATGCGCAGATGGGCGACAATTGCCCATAGCATGCGGCCACGGCTTAGCGACCGGGTCTGAATCGGGCCCATGGTTTTGAGATTCTATCTTCTATATAATTTTGTAATGCTGAACTCCACAACCTTAGTGCCTAGGAAACCAAGGCAATCACCAAATCCGATTTAGAGGCAAAACCAGTAGATAGAATGGAAAATCTGTTAAAAAAACTGCATATATTATTCATTGTGGGGCAGAAGTACTAAGCTCTGGAAAATGATAAATTGGAGAGTGATAAACTACCAGCCAATCAGCTCATGTCATTTTTCACAGCCTGTAACATGAGTTAGGAGATGAGTGGCTGGTAGTTTATCACTCTCTAAATATCACTTTCCAGAGCGTAGTACATCTGCCCCATAGTCTCTAAATGATGCTCCATCTTCTAATGCAGTGGTTGTCAAACTCGGTCCTCAGGACCCCACACAGGTAATATTTTCCAGGTCACCCAGCAGGAGCACAGGTGTAGTCATTAATCTCTGACACATTTTAAAAGATTCACAGGTGGATATAATTATTTATCTTTTGATTCTGGGAGGAGTCCTGGAAAACATGCACTGTTTGGGGTCCTGAGGACAGAGTTTGAGAACCTGTGTTCTAATGGAATAGTTGTCCTAGACATTAAGTCTGCCACTGCCGCATTTAACTTCGGTATTGTACACCAATGAAGCAAATCCTCATTCTTCGCAGGAAACATGCATTAGATTCGAGCAAGCGGCTCTTTAGGTTATGTGATGCGGCTCCCCCCATTGTAACTGTGAACGCTGGCCTCTGAAGCGGTCAGAGGCTAAAGCAGCCTCTGATCGCTTCAGAGGCCAGCATTCCCAGTGATACAGCGATGTCACCCGCGATGTGAGGAGCCTGCCCTGCGCGCTTGCTGGATCTAGTTAGATACAGACAGAGGCAGCGGGAGCCAGAGTCAACACTGGTCAGGTAAGTACTGGGCTGGGGGCACTGCATATGGGGAAAAACTACAAAGGACACAAATACAGAGATCACTGCATAAGCAGCACAAATACAGGGGGCACTACATAAGGGCCACAAATACAGGGAGCACTACTGCCTGAGAGCTGGAGGGATGATGCCTGCTTTCATGCCTACGGGAGCAGAGTGGGGATGTTGAGATGACTCAGGGGGATGGGGTGGAGGTGGCTGGAGTAACACATGAGGGGCCGCTGCATTGGCATGGGGGGATGCAATGACATGAATGTGGTCTTAAATGGCAAGGGAGGGTGCTGGAGTGACACATGGAAGGGCTGAAGTGTGTATTATGTAATTTCTTGCTTTCTCAATGTATTTTATGTGGTTCTGGGTTTCCAAATGCATTTTATGTGGATGTGGTTTTTAAAATGTTTTTTTTCTGTGGAACTAGCTTGTTTCTGTATATTTTATGTGAACGTGGCTTTTTCAATGTTTTTTTTTGTATTGCTCTGGCGTGAAAAAATTATATTGGGAAGATTATGTAAATTGTGTATTTTCAATGTGCTGGGCTCACTTCCAGTGTGACTAAAAATGGGTGTGCGACAGGGTGATGCTCCTGCAAATGTCATACCAAAGGCGTGTGCACAAAAATAGGGCGTGGCCTTGTGACAGCTAGGCTATCATGCTATCTGCTCTTTAGCTTAACTACGGATATTTTTTGCCTTTTTGCCACTGACTGGTTGGCCACTCCTGATCTAGAGACTGCTATTCTCTGACCGCCATATCATTCATCACCTTAAGACCCCACCATTTCTACACTAACCACTTGCCTGGCATGGTAACATCAGATGCGACCACACCACACTGAGCTTTTCTGACAAGGACGCATCTGATGTGACCAGTCAGAAAAGCTCAGTGGGCGGCTGCTGTAAGATGATCTTCTATTAGCCGCCTATCTCAGAGGGACCTCCAGGTCCTCTCCTCCAGCCCTGCAAGCGGTCAGAGCAGCCACCGGGAAAATATATAACAGCACAGCGTGCTGATGGCACTGTCATCCTCTCCCCCCCCACAAGGGTCAGCTGGGGGAATACGAGCAAGCTCCACCCCTCAATGTACACCCTGCCTTCAGCAGGACGAGAGAGAGAGACACAGAGGGTGAAATAAGTATTGAACACATGAACATATTTCTTAGTAAATATATTTGGGGCTATTGTAATAGATATTTCACCAAATATCAGCAACAACCCATGCAATCCACACATGCAAAGAAATCAAACCATAGATGTCCATAACTTAAGTTGTGTGTAATAATGTGAAATGACACAGGGAAAAAGTATTGAACACGCTTACTGAAATGTATTTAATACTTCGTACAAAAGCCTTTGGTGGTAATGACAGCTTCAGGATGCCTCCTGTGTGGAGAAACTAGTCGCATGCATTGCTAAGGTGTGATTTTGGTCCATTCTTCCACACAAACAGTCTTCAAATCTTGAAGGTTCCGTGGGCCTCTTCAATGAACTCTGATCTTTAGTTCTTTCCATAGATTTTCAATTGGATTGAAGTCAGGTGATTGGCTGGGCCAATCTAGCAGCTTTATTTTCTCTCTCTGAAAACAATTGAGAGAGTGTCCTTGGCTGTGTGCTTGGGATCATGGTCTTGCTGAAATGTCCACCCTCGTTTCATCTTCAGCATCCTGTTAGATGGCAGCAGATTTTTATCAAGAATGTCTCGGTACATTTTTCCATTCATCCTTCCTTCAATCATATGAAGCATGCCAGAACCGTGCACTGTAAAACAGCCCCACACCATGATGTTCTCACCTCCAAACTTCACTGTTGGTATGGTGTTTTTGGGATGATGTGCAGTGCCACTTCTCCTCCAAACATGGTGTGTATTATGGCATCCAAAGAGTTACATCTTTTAATTTTGGTCTCATCTGACTAGACTACAGTATATCCTGCCAGTATTTCACAAGCTTGTCAAAATGTTGTGCAGCAAAATTTAAACAAGCTTCAACATGCTTTTTCTTCAGCAATTGAGTCTTGCGTGGTGAGCGTGCGTACAGGCCATGGCGGTTGAGTTCATTACTTATTGTACCAGCTAATTCCAGGTCTTTCTGAAGCTCTCCACAAGTGGTACTTGGCTCTTGGACAACTCTTCTGATAATTCTTTTCATTCCTCTGTCAGAAATCTTGCAAGGAACACCTGGTCGTGGCCAGTTTATGGTGAAATTATGTTTTTTCCGCTTCTGGATTATGGTCCCAACAGTGTGCACTGGAACATTTAGAAGTTTATAAATCATTCTGTAACCAATGTCATCAGTATGATTTGCAACAATAAGGTTGCGAAGGTCTTGGGACTGAACCAGCTTATATTAATTTGCACTGATAAGGGGCAGGATTGCTTTGTAATTACTGATAGATTTAAGCTGGTGTCTTGGCTTTCCATACCTTTTTTCACCTCCCTTTCTTCATGTGTTCAATACTTTTTACCCTGTGTCATTTCACAACTTAGTTTGAGGACAGTTAGTTAAATAGTTTGATTTCTTTGCATGTGTGGATTGCATGGGTTGTTGCCGACATTTAGTGAAAATTCCATTACTATAGCCCCATTACAAATCTATTTACTGAGAAAAATGTTGTGTTGTTCAATGAGAGAGAGAGAGAGAGAGAGAGAGAGAGAGAGAGAGAGAGAGAGAGAGAGAGAGAGAGAGAGAGAGAGAGAGAGAGAGAGAGAGAGAGAGAGAGAGAGAGAGAGAGAGAGAGAGAGAGAGAGAGAGAGAGAGTTATATACTGTATATATAGCAGCCCCCCAACCAATGTTAAAGAAACATCAGTTGCTGTGGTCTCAATCAATGGTTCCATCGATGATTAAACCCATCATCTATCAATGGTACAGTCAATGGCCATCACTACTATATACCATAAAAATTGCTATCTTTTTTTTTTATTTTTTTTACAAAAGGATGTTGGATAAGTTTTATAAAGCTGTTCTTGAACTAATTCAATCAAAAAAAAAAAACGACAATTTCGGAGCGGATTTTGGAGAAAGAATTAGTCAGTTAAGTGGTTAACCACTTAACTGCCAATTTTTATTTTTCCAAAAACCGCTCCGAAATTGTCGAGTTTTTAAGCGCTGTATACCATAAAAATGGCAATTTTTATGCTATATAGTACTGTTGGCCACCGATAGAAACATCGATAGTGACCACAGCTGCCAATGTTTCCTTAACATCGGTTGGGGGCTGCCATCTATATATATATCTGTGTGTACACACATACACACACATATATATATATATATATATATACATACACATACACACACACACACACACACACACACACACACACACACACACACCTATATATGGACAGTGAGCTGGGTCTAAGTGACGAAATGTGTTGAGGTGCTGTGCGGTTATCCCATGCCTACTGTCTCTCTAGAGACCCACCTACTTTTAATGTAAGAACTTTATTGTCTTTGTTTGTTTTTTATATGTCGCAATAAAATCTCAAAAAAGTATGGCATTTTGAGAGCGCAATTCAATCCATATATCTGCATGTTACACCATTGAATGTACGGGGAGGAGTGATTTTATCAGATGTGCCTCGGAATTCTGAACAGTTATCTGCCGACATTGGGAACGAATTGAGAACGAATACACGCTGGCTCCATAAAAAGACCCCTGATGTGCCTGTTTATTAATTGATGAAGGTACTTTTAATACTTATCCTCAATATTCAGATATTTCCTAAATACATACTACACCAGAGAGCGCCTTTCTCACCTCCTTTTTAGAAATTCTAATATATCCTATACATACACACGCACACACTATATATATATATATATATATATATATATATATATATATATATTTATGGCCAGGGCTCTGATTTACTCATGGGGGGTGGGGTTGTCAATGGGGAAGAGGCTGCTGATAGCGGGGGTGGAGTGAAGGAAGGACAGCGCTACCTCCCCTGTCCGGCGGCTGCTGCTAACCGGCAATGAGGGAGAGGACAGCGCTATTAGCGCTGCCTTCTCTGCCCTGTCAGCAGCCGCCGGGCTGCGGCTAGTCGGCAAGGAGGGAGAGGAGGACAGCGCTGCCTTCTCTTCCCTGTCAGCAGCTGCTGGGCTGCTGCTAACTGCCGAGGAGGGAGAGGACAGCGCTGTCTTCTCTACCCTGTCCTCTCGGCAGCTGCCAGGGGGGGGTGGGTTCGCCGGCGCTGGGCTGGCCGATCACTGCAGTGATCGGCCCACGGGGAGGGGCAAATTGTGCAGAGGGACCAGGTGGTCCCTCTGTGATTGGCGGCTGCTAGAAATGATTTTCCAGCAGCCGCCCATAGAGCTTTTCTGACTGGTCGTATCAGATACAACCATGTCAGGGAAAGCCCAGTCTGGTATGGTCGTATCTGATACGACCATGCCACGCAAGTGGTTAATGACCTTATACCTTCCCGAATCTCTCCTGATTTCTGGTAAGTATAGTCACCATCTTCTCCTATACCATATTCAGAAGGGATTGCACCATAATCATAGTCAAGACTTGCTTCTGATTTGGACTTTTTGGATCCCTGAAGTGCCTTAAAAAAAAAAAAAAAAACAACTTTTTTTTTTTTGCAGTTTTCTTTTTGGTGCCCATCGCTGCTAGACACACTGCTAGATATATGCCAGTATGTATAAATTTATCTAACCTAGGTTATACATCCAAGACCACTGCAAAGGACTTGACTTGTTTGGTCAGTGCTTGGCTGTAGAGGGTGGCTATAGGGGGGGGGGGGGGAAAGGCTCTTTAATGGCTTAAGCCATCTTTAAATGCCTTAGACCTTTAACCAGTCAAGCGCATGCGCAGACCATCCCGTAATGTTTTGTGGTCTGGCCATGTTAGAGGTTACACGATGCATGTATACAGACTGGCACAGGCTCGGACTCTCTGCACTTAGCTGGACCCACAGCCAAGCTTGTAAGTGCCAGTTTATCCCACACAATTGAGTCGCCCACTAGGAGACAGGGAGGAGATTAAAAAAAAAAAAAGGGAGGGGGAGCAGAACAACTCCTGCCTATAATTAGGTCCTTAAACCTAAGGTAATGGCTGTCATGGAGGAACGAAGAAAAATTTGTTATTTAATAACTTACATACTCAATATAGGGTCAGGTCAGAGCAGTTAACAGAGAAGGTCATGATAAGTTTCATGCTAATCAAACCAGACATGTTCTTTGGATGGGGATATGGCTTTTCTGGAATATAATCTTGTTGTTAAGTATGCTTCAACATTTTTTTAAAGATCTATGACCAGCCTGGAAATGACTGCATCCAAACCATGCAAAAAACACAAGCCCACTTTACAGAATACATCACTGTTAGCAACAAGCACGCAGGGTCATCTAACCATATCACCACCCTCCATAACTCAATCCATTGCATGCACTCTGTGCCCAAGTGAACTCACAAACAAATTGCCAGGTGAAAAGTTGGATACACACGTAAAGATTTTCTGTCCAACCATTCAACTAGTTGATTGGTTGGAATGAAAATCTGGTAACGTATGGGAGGAACTGATGATCAGCAATTTGCTCCAAAATACCAGAAAACAGATGAAAATGGTCATCACATAAGTTTGTTAAATGTTTGATCTACACAATTTGTTCAAACTACAGTTTTCATCCATTTTCCGGCATTTGGGAGCAAATTGCTGATTGTCATTTGCTATTATACCTTACCAGATTTTCATTCCAACCAATCAACTAGGTGGATGGTTGGACAGAAAATCTTTACGTGTGTATGCACCTTAAGGAGTTGCACATTGCAACCTTATTAAGATGCTCTGCTTTGTGGTTTTGTTGTACAATGTGACTGGTTGCTTGTACCACAAGTTAAAAGTACAGTATGCAGTCAAATGATCTGCAGTTGCTCCCATTTTGCTTTGCACTCAGATGCACCGATATCATGACCCTGGAGTGTGTGCTACTGCCCACTATCAACATGCAACAATTTATTTTTTTTTCTCTTTGAGTCCCTTACTGCTCTCACCGTAGAAATTGAAACTCATAAAAGTAAGTTGAGCCATATGGTCTCAACTATGTTTTTTTGCAACCTAAACTATATGCAAATTAGGACAGCCATCCTCACACTTATATTCATTTGTTCAGTAGTGATATAAAGAATAATCGTTCCCACCTTGATGATGTGGGCGTCACTTGATGTGCACTCGCCTCCTCCATTTTGTGCCTGGATCATGGATGCAAGGAGCAGCATCAGCAATGCCAGGCACAATATTTACTTAACACATGAGCTACACCTGTACTGCTGGCCAAAATGTTTACTACCAATCACCTTCTCCCTAACTTTTTTTTTTTTACTAATAAATTAATCCACTACCTGTCTTTACATACACACTAGACCAGTAGTGGCAAACCCTGGCACTCCAGCTGCTGTAAGCCCACATATCCCAGCATTCCCTAATCGCAAAACTCTGGCAGTGCATGCTGGGATATTTAGTCCCATAGCAGCTGGAATGCCAGGGTTCACCATCACTGCACTAGACCAAGGGTGGGTAATTAGCAGCCCTCCAGCTGTTTAACTACAAATCCCAGCATGCACTGCAACATTTCTAGCATGGCCAAATAGCAACACTGGGGCAGGGAATTCTAGTATATGTAGTTTTACAACATCTGTGGGGTGGCTTATTACCCACCCCTACACTAGACAATATTTTGAACTACTGGTGGTGGTCAGGTGCACTCTTCGTATGTGTGCAATGGGGGCGGGGGTAATGTGTTGTTGGTGGTGTATCTAATGGTGTGTGGAATGAAGACAAAAGAGACGGGGGCCAAACCGTATATTTTACTACTCACAACACTCCTCCAGAATGGTGGGGAGTTGGCAGGAATGGGGGGGTTGTGGTGGAAAGGTTGCTGTGGAGAGAGCTGCTGATGCTGTGCACAAATTGCTGCAGAGTCTGGTGGAAGAGTCTTGAAAAAGGCTGACACACCAAACCGCGTTGGTGATACACACCTTTAAACCACAACCCCACTCTGGCCGAGCATATACCAGTACCCAGAGCCGGCGCTCCCCACCCCCTCCCCTGCTCCCCCACCCCTTCAGTTACCGCAAAAACCACCAAAGAACTACACACGGTACAGACACCCCCAAGCGCCTTCCAAGCATCCACCAGACTCTGCATCAACTCAGCAAACAGTGCACAGCATCAAGCATCAGCACCTCTCTCCGCACCAGCACACAAACACACTGCAGGCAGCCAACAGACCACCACACTGAACAGAGGGGGGAAGGTCTAATGCCATCCACTGGCCAACCAACAGCACCATCCGGGCCCAGGAAAGCGCAGACTTCCACCCACGCTGCGGATCCACATCACAACACAGCAAGCAACCAGTCAACTGCAGCTCCACTCTACAAAAGACCCTAGCGATAGGTAAAAACTCCGTAGAACCACCGTGCGGGATACCGCCTCACCAAGCTCCCCCACCCACGTCAATGACACACCAACAGCCACTGCGCTTAAGTCTATAGATCAAAGGTCTAGCAGGGAATATGTGCTGGTCCAGAACCGCCCAGCAGGGTGCCCCCTGAAAAGGTCCACCAACAGTCCAACCCACACAGCCAGTCGAGGTACTACACCCCCTCATCTCGGACAACTACCTTACACCCCCCTACCCCCTATTCCTGCCAACTCCCCACCATTCCGGAGCATTGTGACTACTCAAATAAACTGTTTGGCCCCCATCTTGTTATTTGTCTTCATTCCTCACACAATTAGATACAGCACAACATTCTCTCTCTTTCTCTCTCCCCCCCCCTCCCCCCATTGCACACATACAAAGGGCGCACCTGACCACATACACCCATCCCTACATTTTAACCCTCCACCTGCCCCCAAAGTATTGCTCCCACCATTTCCCCCCACATGACCCCCTGCCACCACCCCACTTTGATTAGCACGGCTTACACACACCTTTTGCAGATTTGAACAATGTGTCTGAATCGTCCAGTGTGTATGTACTATGCGTGCTCTCGCAGCGTCGATCGTCGCATCTTCAGATCTTTTGTACATGCAAAAAGATCTGTCAATCTCATTAATGATTCTCCTCAGATCGTACAGTGTATATGCACTACCGAAAGACGAATATGTCATTCCCACTTGGACGATGCGGGCGTCACTTGACGTGCACTCCCCTCCTCCATTTTGTGGCTGGATCATGGATGCAAGGAGCACCATCAGCAATGTCCAGGCACGATCAGGATCCCACACATCTTATACCATAAAGTATTATGGTTGCCTCTAGCCTGTACTGCTGCTGACCAACAAAGTTTATTATATACCACTGACCACCAATGACCCTGCTACCTGTTGTGCCAATTTTTTAAATACATCAAATGTTTCTTTTCAACTTTGCAGGTCGCTTGTGGCTTTGTGAGGAGAGGTGTTGTGTAGGCTCTCATCCAAAACAAAAAGGCATTGTCACAGGTATGTCCATGCATGCACCCTTAAAAAACTGTGTAAAACCACTGCAGACAACTAATGTTAGACATGTGCATATGTATACCTATGCACCCCTTTTTAACGAATAAGTTTTCGTACACACGGCTTTTATTTATAAAGCGTGTCTTTTTTTAAAAAGATCACAGCCAAAAAAAAAAAAAAAAAAGACCTTTTTGCGAACGAATCTTGTCAAATTAAAATGCAGTTAGATATTTTTAATATCTACAAATAAAAAAAAAAAGGAATTAAAATAACAAACCCCTATTTAAAAACATTAAACAGTACAAATATATACAAACGTATGATATGTACTAACCACCAATGATCCTACAGAAAACTACTTTGCCCCATGATATCCTTTTTTGTAATATACCCAGTCTTTTTTTCAATTTTGCAGTTAGTTTGTGGCTTTCCAGGCTTTCTGAGGCCTATAGTTGGGTTTCTTGAAAGAAAAAAAAAACAAACAAAAAAAAAAAAAAAACACAGTCTCAGGTATGTTATTGTCCACACATGCACCCTTAATCAACTTTGTGTAAAACACTGCAGACCACCAATATTACCTAGACATGTGCATACGTATATTTTGTACCCTATTGAACCTGGTGTAATGTTGACTAATAAGTTAATTAACACACAGGTCTTATTTATAATGCCTTTATTTTTTACTGTGAACGGTTTAAAAAATATATAAAATGGTGTGAATTAATCTTTTGTTTTGTTTTTTGGCACTCTAATATTAATGTTTAAACATTTGATTAAATGCATAGTGAACTTTCACAAATGTTTCTTTTAATAAAATTTTACAACTCCAACATTAAAAACAGTAAGAAAATAAATATCTATCAGCACTAAAACCAGTCAAAATATATACAAACTTTTACAAATCGTAAAATATAAAAAAAAAATAAATAAATAAAAAAATATATATTTAAAGCCCCCGTTGATTGAGGGCCACGCCAAGTGTCCAAAAATCTGGCCACCCCCTTACTGGGAGCAGCCAGACAGCGAACAGTAGTCTGTTTAATTGTTGTCAAATGTTTTTTGCAATTAATTCCTGTATACACAAAATCAGTTATGGTATAACACACCTCAATCAACGCTTTTTCTTCAAAGTACACAAGCATGCTGTCCTACATAATTTTGTAAGGTGGAAAACCATCCAGCAAAGGGCAACAGGCACAGCTATGCTAGATGGACCAGAACAGCCAGAGGACTTGGCTCAGTGGATATCTGTGGCAGAAACAGGGTTTTCGGACCTATTTTAATGGAGTTGGAGCAGTGCCATGACAGGAAGACTGCCTAAAAATACAGAGGACAATTTGGACACATTTGCAATTACAGGCTTTCCAGGGCACGCCGGATTGTGGAGAACACGTTTGGCATCCTTAGCTGTGTGGAAGCGATTGCTATCAACCTGTGTGTGGATAGACTGGGTTGTATTGGCATGCTGTCCTACATAATTTTGTAAGGTGGAAAATCATTCAGCAAAGGACAACAGGCACAGTTATGCTAGATGGCCCAGAACAGCCAGAGGACTTGGATCGGTGGACGTCTGTGGCAGCAACAGGGTTTTTGGACCTATTTTAATGGAGTTGGAGCAGTGCCATGGCAGGAAGACTGCCTAAAAATATCTATAGAGGACAATTTTTAACTTTATTATGGATTAAGCATTTGGCATGGTGTGTATGCACTGTGTCTCCACTTACCAAATAAACGCTGGACATTTCCCCCAAATCTTCAGGATCTTTTCCAAGCTCAGGATCCATAGAGCTCAAAGATGGGCGCTGAGTGTCCTGGTCCAGGGTGAAGCGTAACAGCTCATAATATGATGTTTGATAGTAGATGTCGCCTGCCCCCACTCCAGACTGATTTTGAAGCTTGACTTTTTTGCGGACGTGCTCTTTAAGGAACACGTCCGCAAATTCCAGATTTTTTTGCAGACCCAGTCGGCGGAGGCTGGACTGTAGTGACTTACTGTAATCGGCCAATTCCTGGAGGGTAGTATTTTTTATTTAATTTTTTGCTTGTTGGAGTAATCTTTCACCGTCACTCTCCAAAGATACTCCTTCTCTTTGATTTCTGGACAGGGTTTATCGACCTTTACACAGTCTTTGCCCGTAGCCATATCTACCAACAGAAAAACAAAATATCTTCTTCATGGTCCATAGGATCTACCTTGGGGTATGTAGTTGGAGTGATCCATTGCACCAAACAGCTTTGAATCTCCCAGCATGCACAGGTCCTCCTCCCTATATACCCCACCCCCAGGCAGTTTGTAAACAAGCCTAACGACAAGAGACTGAAAGTGGAGTAGTACAATGTACCCAAGAAACTCATAATATGAAGAGGGAATCAGTGATACAAAAAAGCAAAGAACAGATCCCAACTGAGGCCAGGTGCTTCAGGGTGGGCGCCCTGTGGACCTCGAAGAACGTTAACGGAGGTATGTTATATCATAACTGATTTTCCACAGGATCTAACTTGGGGACATCCTAAAGCAGTTCCTTTAAGTGCAGGGACGCTCCTGAGCAGAGGGGAGAATTCGCTGCCCAAAGGAAGCATCCTGCGAGGCAAAAAGTATCAAAAGCATAAAATTTGATGAAAGGTATGGACAGAAAACCAAGTGGCTGCCTTGCACAACTGTTCAGCCGAGGTACCATGTCTAACCGCCCACGATGGTCACACAGAGAGTAGAATGCACTGTCACCTTGTTCGGGACAGGGAGATCAGCCAGTGTATAGACCTGAGAAAGTCATACGCATCCAACAAACCAAAGTCTGTTTGTTAGCTGGCTAGCCTCGTTTGTGAAACCCATATAAAAACACAAAGAGCGCATCTGATTTCCTGGTGGAGCTGGTACTACGATCCACGTAATAAGTAAGGCACGAACCACATCCAAGGTAGCTTCACCTTTAGAAAGGTGAAGACAAAAAGGCCAGGACTACAATTACTTCATTAATCTGAAAACAGGATACCACCTTTGGAAGGTAACCTGCTCTAGTACAAAAAACCGCTCTATCTTGGTAAAAAAATCAAATATGGAGAGCGACACGATAGTGCTGTCAAATCAGAAACTCTGTGAGCTGAGTAAATAGCGAGGAGAAAGTCTTCGCTGTCAACCATCTAAGGTCCACCGTATCCAAGGGCTCAAAAGGGGAAGCTTGCAGTGGCCTAAGAACCAAAAGATAAATCCCACAGTGCCACCGGAGGGACAAATGGAGGTTGCAGATGGAGAACCCTCTGAAAAAATGTTCTATGATCTGGCAGGGGAGCTATTTTGCACTGGAACCATATTGACAAAAAGCTGAACTCTCAGAGTAGCCAGGCAAAGACCTAAGTCTAAACCCGCCTGAAGAAAAGCAAGCACTCGCAACACCCTGAAAAGTTTAGGGTCATATTTATTGTGGGAACACCAAAGAAAAAATTAATGCCAAATCCTGTGATAGATGTGAGCCAAAGCAGGCTTCCTTGCCCTAAGCATCGTATGGATCACAGAAAGAGAAACCTTTGGCCTTTAAGACTGAAGACTCAAAAGCCATGCCGTCAAAGCCAGCCAAGGCAAATCCGGATATAGGCAGGGACCCTCCACTAGTAAATCCGGCCGTAGAGGCAGTGGACTGTCTATGGATAGACATGTCAGATCGGTGAACCAATGTCTCCTGGGCCAGACAGGAGCTATTAGTATTATCCTGCCGCCCTCCTGCATTAACTTTCTGATGACCCTTGGGGAGGAGGGAGATTGGAGGAAACAAGTATGCCAACCAGAAGTTCCATCTCATAGCCAGAGCGTCCACGAAGGCGGCTGAGGGGTCCCTTGTTCTGGAACTGTATCTGGGGACCTTGTGGTTGTGACGTGATGTCATGAGGTCTACATCTGGTAGTCCAAACCAATCCACCAGGAGTTTCAAGACAACTAGATGAAGAGCCCATTCTCCGGCGTGTATGCCTGACGACTTAGGAAGTCCCCTTCCCAGTTGAGGACTCCTGGGATGAATATTGCAGATGCTGGAAGATGGCATTCTGCCCACTGCAGAATGTTTGCCACTTACCTCATTGCTGCCAGACTTCGTGTGTCCCCTTGAGGATTGATATAGGCCACAGCAGTCATGTTGTTGGACTGAATGTGGACAGACCTGCCCTGACGTAGGTCCTGTGCCAGAATGAGCGCTCTGTGCACTGCACGAAGCTCCAAAACATTTATCTGTACGTGACTTTCCAGACCCGTCCATCTTCCCTGAAAGGTGTGATGACCAGTCAACGCTCCCCATCCTCGCACACTTGCAACCATGGTGAGGAGCACACATTCTGGGACCCATAACGGGCAACCCTTGTCTGCAGCCACCAAGCGAGGGAGAGCCAAACTTCTGTCGAGATGTGGTTCATCTGAGACTTTATCTGATGATACCAACCATCCCAATGAGGAAGAATCCATTGCTGCAGGGACCTGGAGTGGAACTGGGCATAAGCCACCATGTCTAATGTGGACACCATGGAGCCCAGCACCTGCATTGCCTAGTTTACCGATACTTCCTGCTTGCAAAGTAGACTGTGCACCCGAGATTGAAGTGCTGCAATCTTATCCTCTAGCAGAAGAATCCTCTGTCCCAGACAATCCAGTAGTGCCCCATTTGCTGAGTTGGAGAAAGAGAAGACTTTTTCCAATTGATTATCCAGCCATGCTCTTGTAGGCAGACAATAGTCATCTAGAGACGACATTGTAACATTTTCTGAGATTGTGCCAATATCAGGTCATCGTCCAAATATGACAGTATGCTGACTCCTTGTTGTCTGAGGTAAGCAGTCATGACTGCCATTATCTTAGTAAATACCCAAAAGGGGCTGTGGCCAACCCAAAGGGTAAAGCCTGAAATTGGTAATGTTGCTGATCTACCACCATTCTCAGAAATCCTTGGCGAGATCGTGCAATAGGAACATGCAGAGAAGCATTCTGTATGTCCAGGGAGACCATGAAATCTCCAGGCTCCATTGCTAGCATAATTGACCGTAGGGTTTCCATACGGAATTTGGGTACATTGAAGAATCTGTTGAGAGACTTCAGATTCAGGATAGGGTGATGTGACCCATTTGGTTCCTTAATATAAAACAAAATTGAATAATAACCCCTTCCCTGTTGCATCACAGGAACGAGGATTATGAAACTCGACCTCAGGAGGGCCCCAATAGCCTCCCGGAAGGCCAAAGACCTTACCGGGTCTACTGGAAGGGTTGTACTAACATACCTCTGAGGAGGATGCCTCTGGAACGTGATAGCGTAACCATGAGATCACCTCTATAACCCAGACAGACATTCTTAGTAGTCTGATGACAGGCATGAGAAAACAGAAGTCAGTCTCCCACCCCAAGACCTTCCCAGGTGGAGGCCCATCAGGCAGTGGGCTTATCGTCCAGCTTGGAAGCATGTCGTCTGGTTGACCAGGATTTCCTGGTTTGCGGTTTCTTGTGGGAATTATCCCGTCTAGAGGAAGAATGTCCGTTTGCCCTACCCTGTGGGCGAAAGGACCGAGCTGACGACTGCCTATACTTAGGGGTAGTCGTAGATGGCAACCACGCAGATTTAGACGTCGCCAGAGAAGACACTAGGTCATCCAGCTCTAGTCCAAATAGGACCTTCCCAACAAAAGGCAAAGACTCCAGGGCTTCCTTGGACCATGTATTCGCCTTCCAGATCTTAAGCCAAAAGGGTTCTACGAGCCGCAACCGAAGTTGCCGATAGCCTAGAAGCAAATATATCTGCATCAATGACCGCTTCTCCCATATACATAGCTGCTTCTTGCATCTGCTTGAGATGAGACAGCTGTTCTCTGGTAGCATAAGGCATGCCATCCTCTAGAGCCTTGGCTACCCAGGCTACAGCCATAGCTGGTCTGGTAATAACTATTTAAAATCCGTGTTTTCATTATCTGGAGCTATCAAGTATTCTATCTGTAACCTTTTTCAATGAGGATACTGCAGGAATGGGTATTGTAGAGCTCTTTATCAATCTAGTCACACAAGCTTCTACTGATGGGGGAACCTCCCATTTGTTACACTCACCAAGTGCAAATAGTTATCGAGAGGTTAAATTCCTTGTAACATGAAAATGCTTACTTGGAGTACACCATGCTTCAAACATGAGTTTCGTTAGTTGTTCAGACTGAGGAAAATAATCTTTAGCCACCTTCTGATGCCTAAAGACCTCCTCATCCTCTATACTGAGGACAGATCTAACCGCTCTCACCAGAGAGGGGATATCCACAGAGGATTGATGTCTAATTCCACTTAGCAAGACCCCGAACTCTGAGTATCAGTGTGATGAGGAGGTTGAGTCAGAATCCAGAGGCAAAATCTGAAGAGAACCTATTATGCCAGTGCTTTGCTGCCCCTGGTCAATTCGCCTGCACCACTTGCTGAGGGGCTATAGACGGCAACACTCTGACGAGAGTGAGCAGAAGAATCAAACCAATAGGGATTCATTGGGGACATATACATAGAAGGATGCAAATGCTGTGGGTATCCCATAGCAGGAGGCAATATCGTGACAGGAGCACGTAATGCTGTGGCCCTGTCCACCAAATGCGCCAACACCTGAGACCAAGAGATCACCCAGGGTGGTTCTTTTGCTGGTGCAGGTGTACAAGATAGAAAAGGTGGCTGTTTCACAACCCATCTTGCACAAAATCCTGCTCAGACAGGCCCGCAAAACAGGATTTGCATGATTTTAGCACTGGCGGCTCATTATTCTCTCCTTTACCTTTAGACATAACAATGTGTAACAGGTATAAGGTAGAGAGTATAAATGCAATGTGACTTTAAATGAAAAACCCCACACCTTCAGGAGGGATGAGGAAAAACACTGATCAATATATCTTAGTTTTGAAAACAAATAGGCAGTATAAAAACAGCAGCTAGCATCAGTCACATACAATGCATAAATATATTCAAGTGCTAATGCAAATATATCAGGGGTATTGGTAGAATATAGAGTGCTATATACCTGACCCAACGGAGAGGTATACAGGGAGAAATACCTTACCTCTGAGAACAGCAGCTTTCAGCAGTGCACCCAAGGTGGACTGAGCGTCTCACACACACGAGGTGGTCAGAAGTAGCAATCCAGACGCGGGAATCCGCAACCAGAAGTTGCGTCTGGGTTGGGGGGAGGAGCACCTATCTCCCCTAAGCTGCGATTTTAACGGCACGGGTACGCTGGTCTCACAGTAGTAGACGCTCCTATTGAGTCTACTACCCGTCCCCGCCGACAGACGATATGGCCCGGCCGCCTTACTGAGGACACATTGAACGGAACCTTCACCCGCAGCTGCCTCCGATGAGTCTCCTACACCGGAGACCTGGACTGCTCCGCGCATGATTTCCCACATGAGGAATCTTACCTGCAATCTTCGTGAATCCGATTTGCAGTCCGGAACCCAGTGATGCCGCTAGCTAGGCCACGCTGAGGTCTGCCAAAATCTCCAGGGCATATAGAGGTACTGGCGTTTCAGCATTGGCGGAGGTAGAACGAGTCACAGTATATGCGTCATAATACTGCTAACTCAGAAGTTCAAAAAGCTAAAAGTAAATCAAAAAAGAAAAGCCTGGGACTGCCTAGGTAGTGCAGCTGTTAAAAGTGCGTCTGGATACTTGCCGCGCACCAAACAAAAAAACTGAATGTCTGCAGCCAGGGGCAGGCTGGGAGCTTCAAAGCTGTATGCTGTTTGGTGCAATGGACCACTCCAACTACATACCCCTTTGGATCCTATGTACCCTGAAGAAATTTGCTAAGGATGCCAAGCGTGTTCTCCACAATCCGGCGTGCCCTGGAAAGCCTGTAATTGCAAATGTGCTTCTCCTTAGTCCCCTTTGTGCATACGGCTTCATAATGTGTTCATGGAGTGCAAAGGCCTCGTTTGTAGAAAGCAGTCTGTTTGAAGGACCCACCATCCAAAGCACGACCATTTTTGCCAACATCCACAAATAGAAATTCGTAGTTCGCATTCACTACAGCCATCAAAACAATGCTGAAGAATCCCTAGTAGTTGAGTAATAAAATTCAGTGTTGGCAGGTGGGGGGTTATGCGCACGTTGCCATCTATAGCTCCCCTGCAGTTAGCGAAGTTCCACCTTTGTTCAAATTCCTCAATGGCTTTCCATTCCTTATCGGTGGTAGGGAACTAGAATTAAAAAAATTTTTAAAAAAGTTAAATACATGACTTTTATGCAGACACTGCTGTGGATCAATTTCTACAAAAAGCCAAAAAGGTACTCCAAAGTCCACTCGACCAAGTTGATATCCTAGCCTCACATTTGGGGAGTGCGATGCGTCAAATGGTACCAGAGCAACAGCTCCAATTTGAGAGGCTGACCTATGAGTTGGTCATTTGTGGCAAAAGGGGACAACACCACGTACATTTATTAGTGAGCCTCAGCAACACCCAATTGCCCCTCCCAGTAGAATGACTGCTCCCACCCCATCAAACCTTACTCCCCGCTACCACCTATCAGTCAACATCTTCCACTGGCATCTATAGTGCCTTAATGGAAGCAGAGGAGGACCCTCAATTTTATAACTTAGTAATTGTGAGATATTAACCCAAAATTACCAACAAGTTTTATCATTCCCAAAAGCTACTGATACTCCTGCCGCTGATTTTTCTAGGTCAAACACATTCCATAAGGGCAGATTGATGGTGCTGCAATTTGTGTTTATGGCACATGTTTATTTACCTATTAAAATCAGCACAAGCACATAGATAGATAGATATATATATATATATATATATATATATATCTATCTATCATAGAGCACCAAAGTAATTGGGAATGACAAAATGTGTTGATAATTTTAGTTATGTTGTTTACATGTAAGTATATGAACACACTGTTTTGAAATGTGCAAATTAGGCCTATATTTTAATAGGGACATATTTTGGTATCTATTTTAGGGGTGGGCAATAAGCAGCCCTGTAGATGTTGTAAAACTACACATTCCAGCATGCCCAGCCAAAGTTTTGCTATTTTGCCATGCTAAAAATGTTGCAATGCATGCTGATTTTTGTAGTTCAACAGCTGGAGGGGTCGCTTATTGCCCACCCCTCTATTTATAGTTAAAAAAATCTGAAAATTCATTATATGAATATGTATACACATACAATTTTGCATTACATGTGCAAAATATATATATATATGTGTATGTATGTATGTATGTATGTGTCGCAGGCCATTTTGTAAGTTTATAAAAGAAAAAAATGCAGCAGTGTTTTAGGGTGCAGTTTGTACTATAATAATAAAAACATTCTTGCACAAGAAATGAGAGTTGTCTTTTCTTACCTTAAAGTACTGCTACTTCAGGACAGTAATGTTGGCTTTGCAGATCTCTGGTATTATGAGGCCCAAAACTTGAGGGAAGAGAGCCAAAACTTCAGGTCAGCAAGGGATCTTCCAGTAGCCAGGTACCTCGGGGTAGCAATCAGCCTCTCCTCTGCAGAAATGGCCCTCTGCAACTTTGTATTCTGCCACGGGATGTAGGGAGTCAAGCACAACTCCTGGAGTCATCCATGCGCAGGAAGTTACGGTAAACATCCGGAAGCAGTGGCATGTGAGAGACACTCCCTTTGCAGCAGCCACTCCTTTGTCCAGCATGATCTCTGGCTTCTCCTGTTCTGGGCCCTCTGCTTATGAGCCAACACCACAGCATATGATACCATAACTCAGTGGTTCCCAAATATTTTTGAACCACGGTGCCCCTGAGCCACGTATCAGCATTTTTTCCATGGCACCCCTGAGCCACATTACTTACTCAGAAATAAATTAACTGAAGTAAATTGTGCTTCTATGTCACCCTTAAGTTCAGTTATGTGGTGGTTGACAGAGCTGCACTTCTTTTTGATAGGAAAAACCAGTGCTAATGGCTGCCAATATTACTGAACAAAATTAATTTTATTTGGTACTGGACCACCAACCCAAGGCCAGTGTTCTCCCCAGAAAATTTTTCCAGCCGGGTGGCATCAAGAAGTAGCCGGGTGGAGGCCTTTGCAATAATAAAGTTATATACCCTGACCTTATAAATGATTTGAACTTCAAATACATTTATATATTAATTCTGTTCTTATTAGAGGCCCAGTCGTCTCATTATGAAAGTCTATAGGATCTGTTCCTTTTTATACAACTCCCAGATACTGGTCCCAAAGTGCCAGGTGGTAGGCTGTTTCTTGCCGGGTGGTGCACCCTCAAACAAACAGCCTGGGGAGAACATTGCAAGGCACCCCAGGGTGCCACAGCACACAGTTTGGGAACCACTGCCATAACGCGATAGTGAAAAGTATCCATCACAAGAGAATGTAGGACACTTTGTTAAGCCAGGCAAAACAAAGCAGTAAAAGCAATGTACAGCATTCAGCAGGTATACACCAAGCCTCACTAATCACAGAGCAGAACTGCACAGAACTATAATAGTGCCTGCTTTATATAGCCTGTAGATCATACAACCCATTATTTAAAATAAGCAGAAATCTTTAAAATGGTAGTCAGGTGTTTTGAAAAGCAAAAGATATATATATAGTTAACGATCTAACAATTTGGAAGTTGCTCATGACGCACGATATACATTGTTTGGTCGTTTGTTAGATTGTAGTGTGTATTCACTATATAGATACTTTCCCCGGGTATTCAAGGGAAATTGTTGACGACATTGCACCGTTTGCAAGTAGTCTAGTGTGTACATAGATTACGTTCATTCTAGCACCCCGCACCTGTTAGAAAATGTGCAGTTCCTCTTTCCTGCCTGGGGTGACTCTCTGCTCTGGTGCTTCTAGCACACAAACTGTGGTATTTCAACAGTTTGTTGCATCAGATGTGTGCTAGAAGCACCAGAGCAGAGAGACACCCCAGGCAGGATAAAGGAACTGCACGGGTTGTGACAGGTGCATGGTGCTAGAATGAACACTGAAGCTTATGTACACACTAGACTACTTACAAACTGTGCAAGGTCATCAACGATTTCCCTTCAACTCCCAGGTATCTAGTGCAAACACTCTGCAATCTAACAAAATGACCACACTATTTAGTATGAAAAAAAAAACCAAATGAGAAAAAATATACCCATGAACAACAGTATAAAACTATTACCCTTCCTTTTTGTACTTCACTAGACCCATAGGCTTTTATTAGCAGGTTGGCCTGCAGAAGACAGCCCATATGGGAGTGCTGCATGAGTACAGTTTATTGGCAAGTGATTTATGTTAAAACATTTACACTAGTTGCAAAATGTTATTTGGAGATGGATCACACACACAATTAGGCCTGAAACCACAATTATGAAAGTGGTACGAAACTCCCCTCTCAGAACGGCTCTGGAGTATAATGGCTATACAGTGAGACAGCCAGTGAGTTTAGGAGAGAAACTATTGAGCTCCTTTATACAATAGCCAGTCATACATTTTTATCTGCAACTCACACCCATACCATTTTCTTCCAGCTCTACTACAAGTGTGGTGCCCTTTAGTCATTTCCCATACAAATAGACTTATCCAACATTTCCCTCAATAGCTGGTTGGATTTCTTGTTCTTAAGCAAAGAGACCCAGTGAAGCACCTCTATTATCCAAAAAAAAAAAAAAAAAGCAGATTTTAAGCAATCTTCCAATCTAATCTGTATTAATTCACCTAGTACAGGCAGAGCTGTAACTAGACTTTTTGGAGCTCTGCGCCAGAAAGCATTGCCGCCCCCCATCCTATTTTTCAAACAGGTACAGAAGGACGCACACTCGAAAAAATGTGGGGCAGATAGCGCCATGTGTAAGATGTGTGACTGCAAAGTGAGAAGTGAGGGGGTTTGAGTCCTGGGTATGAAAGGAATTTAAAATGTGTATAAAAAAAATAAATAAAAAAAATAGGGTGTGACTGAAGGTTCTTGTGAAAAATGGCCAGATGGAGGGGGAGTCAGCCAGGGAAGAGAAAGGGACAGTCAGGAGATGCTGGTGATAAAAGAAAAAGGCATCAATAAGGGAGAATAATTACGAACAGAAAATTGGCAGGCCCGAACAGCACCCCCTGCCCTGCAGTGCCCTGGCACATGTTGCACCACCCTAGTTACGGCCCTGAGTACAGGTGAGCAACTTTGAAACCATTACTGTGGATTCTACCAGCTCTGCAAAAAAATTAATCTTACATCTTTCAGACACCAATGAAATAGTAAAGAACTCAAAGCTTGAACAAAAACACCACAAAAATTGATGCAATTGCAAAATGGCCGTTTATTGCCTACACAGATGGGGTAAAAAGAAGAAAAAAAAAAAAAGGGGGTACACAAGGAAACAAGCACTTATTTAGCCCTATACATTAGGTGTGAGCAGTACCCAAACTCCAAAAAGGATAAAGTAATTTGTCATCAGAAATAGTAGTTTGAGGTACTTCCGCACCTCTCCACAGCTGCCACAAGTCTATAAAGCAAAACTAACAGTGCAACTTTTAGGCTGGATTCTGTATTGTTCACATTTGTAATACCATGACATTTCCAGGAGCACACAGCAGATTTTATACATTATATATTGCCCAAAATACATTAGCTGTGTAATCCAGACTACTAAACTGCAGTAGATACTAAAAAAAATAAAAATAGATTAAAATGGCTGGTGATCTCTTCCATCACATACATTCCAGAATGCACTGTATCAAATCCATTGCTGTAAATATTTCAAAGAAAATGTTCAATAGCATAATTATACTATGTCACAAATAATACAATAAAAAAAACACAAAAAACAGATCAGTGATTTAGAGAAAAAAAAAAAAAAAAAAAAAAAATTATATATATATATATATATATATATATATATATATATATATATATATATATATATATATATATATATATATATATATATATATATGTTTTCTTCCAGTTCCACTGGCTTGAGAATGCTGTGGATAAGAACAAAAAAAAATTAATAAATAAAACAGAGTGGTAAGCTCAGGCGCCGCTTTACTCCACATTGCAACACATTAAAAGGTAGTGTAAAGCCTACCATAGGCATTCAGGGGATGTCTGTTGGATGGAAAGAAAAAAAAAAAAAACACTATTGAAGCTGTTCATGGAGTCAACAGCAATGATTGCACCACTGTCATTATCTGTATTTTTGCAGGCATTGATGCAAAAAAACAGCTAGTGCAATTTTAAATACATAAAAATAGGTCTCATTCCACTTTAATCCCTGTAAAAATTGTGGATTCCAATTCTTTGTTGGTGGAAATATAGTAACGAAGGAATGTTATTAGAATAAACTTTGGCCTCTATTGCCACACCAATAAAAAAAACAAAAAAAAAAAAAACACTTATGTATAATCTGTTTAGCATTTGGTGAGTTATAGATTATCCAAATTCCTGCATATATCACCTTGTAGACCTATTCAACTTGTCCTAAACTTCACATGCTAGAAGAATGCTTTACCGAAAACTGATGCGACAGGGATAGTGAGATAGAGGAAACAGTTACACTAGGATAATGTTTGCTCAACTTCAAATGTAAAAAAAATAAATAAAAATAAAGTGTACCATGGGGTCATACACCATTTTTGAACTGAAAATAATCCTACTTATACTGCAAGACGTTTAAGGAACAACGTAGTTATTCGAGTGCATTGTACCATCAACTATAATGAGGAAAAGAAAGCCATTCCAAAACAAATCTCAAGGTGGTAAAAATAAAAAAAACATATATAGAGAAGATGTAAGTACTGTCTTCAGTTGAGTTATGATCAGTAAAAGGTCGTGTCTGCCCAAAAAAAAAAAAAAAAAAAAAAGGGGGCCTCTACAGGGTACTGAAGAGAAGCGCTGGATGTTAAAACAATGAATCCAAAGAAAAATATATCATATGTACAATATGGATCATCAGTGATTTTTCTATACTAAATTGATCTACCTTTGTTCACCGGTGGGCTGCATACATTTTGTTTCTTACATATATGGTTACCAGTTTTTCCAATTGTAACATCCAGCTTTTCACCATCCTTTTCAATTGAAAATTTTACCACATTTACAATTAACTTTCTCAACAAAATAGGTTTTAAATTATAGGTGGAACCTACTATGTAGTCGTAATTTAACCAAAGATATGTTTAAATATTTTTAGTTATTTAGCATATTGGTAGAGACACCAGGGTTCTGCATATAAAAGTAACATGCTACCATTTTCCAAGAGAGAATGAAAAGAAAGTAAAGTCACCAAACAACCCCCACACACCGGCGGATATGAACAATGGTGTTAAATTTAGGTAACTGAATTCCGTGCTGCATATGCTTCTTTTCCTCTGACAAATTCAAATAGGATTCTTGGAGTTTTGAAGCCACACCACGTTTGGTAAATATTTGATATTCAAAGTAATGTTGAAATACCATTTAAAAAAGCCATTCATTCTGTAAAAGTTTTAAAAGGGAAAAAAATGCCTAAGTGCGACAAACACCTCAAATTTGCTAAGTGGGGGGAAGGGGGGGGGGGTCGGTTTGAGAGAGAAATAAATAAAAAATACAAATGGGATAGCCGATTGACATTGTACATTAAACAGATTTATTGGAGCTTGAGAAACAACAAAACTGCTTTGGGCATGATCAAATGGAAGAAAGTTCCTACACGATTGTGGAGAACAAGGTCAGTGAAAATACAAAATAAGACAATATTTATATAAGAAAATATTTATCATCTTCATCAATAGACACTATTGCTATGTACCAGAATAATGTTTCTGGACCATACTATACACAATCAATTACAGCCTTCAATTTTATTGTCCTGCCATCTTAAACCTCATGCATTACAAAATGGGCAGCTGTAGTTCTAAACAGTTGTTTATTAAAGGACTAAATGGTGGAACAATGGACTAAAGTGATTTGTAAAAGGAAACCAACACATTCTAAAAGCATAGGACAATAAGTTAAAGTGAAAATGTTGAGAGACTGAGGTAATGCATTCCATGCTTCATAGATGTTTAAAAGTTGAGTAAGTCTTTTCTAACGAAGATACAAAGCCATGAGACAACACTGAGGTTGAAAGCTAAAGGATACTAAAGTTTTCAAATGAAACCACTTCTCTTGAAGCAAACACCAAAACACATATAATGGGACAGTCCACTACAAAAATCACTGTGGAGGTTTTTTTTGTAAAGTTAACAGATTAACTACAGCAATATGAAAGTGTGTGCTTAAAAAAGTATTCTACAATGTCACTGTTACAACAAATACAAGTACATGGAAGGTGGCTCAAAAGCTTGAAAATGCCCCCTAACCATTTCCCCAAAAAGATTTTTTTTTTAGGGTTTACTTTTTATTGAAAAAAATGAGCCTTGGGTGTAAAACAAAAATATATATTTATATAGAACTCTTGGAGATGAAAGTATATCAAAAAATGTAACTGTTGTGCCAGTTCTGAGGATACTGTATTACAGAATCAACAATCTTTTCACCAATTTAATACACAGAAAATAGAAAATAGCTATTCTCATACATATTTATTACATAAAATCACTTTAAGAAAATCATCACCCTTAAACAAGGTTATGATTTATTTTTTATTTTATTTTTTTGTATTTATTTTTCACTTTCATCTGCTTCCATAGGCAGTGCTGCTGGTTTAAGCATGACAACCAGATAATTGTGAGACAAAAGATCTTCATGAACAAACTATTCAAAATCCAATTCCAGTAATCAGACAGGCCCTGAGTGTGCTGCAGGAAACCCAGCATGTAACTGCTATAGACACCATTCTCCAATTTATTCTACAGGCAATACATAGAATGGAGAGACTGGTTTTGTTAACATATGAAGCTAAAACCACACAGAAGCATCTATGTGAAAAGGAATGAAAATCCCTATAACCTAATTCTTATCTTCTTTCTAACTAAGTGGAGGTGGCAGAGTTGCGAGCAACACTGAACAAAGACAGGTATCTCTCACAACAGTCTTTAAAAATGCCCATCACAAGTCCAACAGTGTGGCAATGACAATGAATAAGAAAGTAAAAAATAAAGGGAAGTTACACTAAGATTCTACTCTTGAATCATAAGAGCACACTGACCAAAAACTAAATAAAAAAAGTTTGACACAAGAAAAAAAAAAACAGAAGGGCTGTATGTGTTATGTGTGGGAAAGACAACATGCAATAGTCTTACATAAAATTGATAATGTGCCATGTCTTTACATCATTCACTGCGATATTTTGAAACCTGGAACTGTGGCGTGATGGATAAGAGGCAATATGCTTCCACAGACTAAAATAAAATACACCATTCGTACTTAAAAGCCCCAAATGAAATGTCGCAGAAATGCAATGACAGTGTTGCTTTGGCAAATAATGGTGTCCATACAGGTGAATGAACTGAATCTGAGCAGTTTAACCATAAGTACAGGGCTAAACTTCAGACATCAGTTGCTCAGGAGAGCTTGGATCACAAAGGACACTTGTTACCTACAGGTTAGGCTGACTACATATGCATGCTGACAGTTCAGTCCAATAAGTCTTCTTATTGTAATATATAAAATAGGAATATAATACAATACATTTGGAATGATCAGTTGAAGAAAATGTGGTGATGGTCCAGGAAGGGGGTGTTTACTTTTGAAAAAGATCAGAACAAAGCTGTAATGTACAAATAATTGAAAAAAATCACAGATCTGATTGCTTTGTTCTCGCAGAAAGAAATGAGATGTGCATCTGTAAATAGAAAGCAGAAGTACATGGGGATGTGGTTAAAAAAAAACAAAAAAACCCACAAATACCTCTTCTGTTAAAGTCAATATTTTGTAAGAGGTTTAAAATAATCATAACAAGCCAGACCAGCCTGAGCCAGTGCTACATTTAGCAGGGCAACCAAAGCTCAATAGAAGACACCCTGGGAAAATCAGATGGGGGATAGGGAATTAAAAAATAATAATAATAAAATATATATAAATATATATATATATATCTTTTTTTTTTCACCTATTTCTTGTGATTGAAGGTGGATATACACCAGGCCGATAGCACTGACCTACTTAACAATTGGGTAAGTGCATGCACACTTACCAATCATTGGGCTGATGTGTCTGCACAGACATCACCACTGGGTGGCCATTTATATTGCCCACCCAGTTGAGAGGTCAGTCCCTGCAGCAAGGTCAGCGGGTTGCCAGTGCGCACAGCCAGACGTGCAGATATATCTGCAAGATACATCTGCATCTGCTGTGCTGCAGAGCTATGTCTGTCAGTGTGTACCCTTGAAAGCGGCCACTGTGCTGGCCAAGGTGACTGGAGGCATCCTACCATGGACTTTCATACAGGTTCTTCAGATAGCATGTGCAAATTAAATATTGCATCATAAAAATACAAGCTGCTTTCCAAGATCACACACAAAATAAACCCTCAAGCCTAAAATTAAGATTCAGTACTTCTGCTTTTTACCAATGCATAATGGATTTAATGGCATTTATATGGAAGGACAAGAGGGATGGGGGGAAAAAAAAAACAGAAAAAAAAACAGACAGATCAGCGTGCAAAATAAACCATTTTTGGAAAGCAAAATATTTTCTCATATCCCTTTAACCTTAGAGGGGTCTCCAAGCTGTTCCAACCTCTGGTGGTGAAGGGGTTAATCAAAATAAAAACAAAGAACCATACATTTTATTATTTTTTTTTTTTTACAATTTTACAGAACATAAAGCAGATTTGATCAATAAAAATAACGGAACAATTTCCTTAATAAAAAGACCCTATTGCGTATTTTATTAACTCAATGTATAAACTTTAAAACTCTTAAACCCACATGTAGAAAGAATAGTTTATACGGCAAATTAAAAAAAAAAAAAAAAAAACACTGCATAGCTGTTTACAACCATCATTTATTTTGCCCTTCGTAACTAATTGACAAATGCTATAGGGTAGTAAGCAGGGCAGACTGAACATCAGCCAATGGCAAGAACCTCCCTTAATAAGAATCACAAGTCATCTTCTGTTTCAGATTAAAAGGACAATAACCTTGATCACTGACATGATCCACTGACCAAAAAAAAAAAAAGCAAACACTAAATCATATTGGGAAGTCCATAAGGAAAACGAAAAATATAATATAATATAATATATATATATATATATATATATATATATATTATATTTTTTTGTATTTATTTTAATTTCCGAACATTTGATAGAAGTATTTTCTTGAACTCTGCAAGTAGCTGGTACCAGTTCAATTTAATTAACCGACACTTAAAACAGTGATTCTCATTACATGGGATTTGAAAAATACAAGGAACTACAACATTACTATTCAAACTGCAGAGTGACTAATCTTTGACAAATCATCAATGACTTCCTCTTCCAAGGACGCAATGCAAGTGTATTATACCAAAAATGCTACTTAACGTAGTCTCTGCACTACTACACGTGTGGCATCTCCAGAATGAGCAGATTACTGGAACTAATCATGTCTGGCGATTTGCTGTACATTTTTGTAACCATATATACAATACCTGAGAAGTTTTTAAAATGCAGAGAGTCTAAACTTAATAGGGATTTTAAGTGGGATATCTAGTTTACAGCAATAGTGCTGACATTATGGTATCGTATGGAGTCTTAAATTTGTCTTGGCAGTTTATTGGAAATCATCTTTGATAACACTGCTTATGCACATTTGATTAGGAGGTGGTGAAGGCTACAATTAAGATTTAAAAAAAAAAATTTTTTAGACAATGGGTGAACAATCAAAGGTACATCACAGGGCAAGACTGCATAAACCAAAATACTGCAACACAGTTCAGAGAATAAACTCCAAGGCACCTGTGATTGGTGTCAATTACATATTGGACTAGCTAGTGGCAATATATCTGAACAAGAACAAAGTGAGAAATACACAAACTAAAAGCCACTGTAAAGACAGGCCCATATACGGGAATACAAATGGCAAAGAAATGTTCTCAATCTATAGCTACCTGTAAACGGTTTCCAAGTTTGAGTGTTGTCAGACATATGTACTAAAGCAGGAAAAAACAAGGCATTTACTCCATTATCAGAACGTAACTCCTAAGTCTGGGAATTTAATGATGATCTATATGCACACATTCACCAAGAAACATCCACAGAGGCACTTTAGGAAAGGAGATGGAAGGTAAGCGGCGTCATTCACAAAAGCACATAAACTGTTCATTATAAGCAGTATGAGGTGGAAAATCCCACAAACAAGAGGATTGTTACCATTTCGTGGCCATTAATTTGGGAAATCTGGTGTGCACACCTAAAGGCTAGAGACTACTTAATTTGAGATCTGGCAGTGACACTTTCAAAGGCCCTTTTGTTAAAACGTTCAGAATAGTTGAGGAAATGATCACATTGTGTGGCTTAAAGCAATAAAGTGCATTGAGAATTAGTTTTGTCTAAAATCAGTTTAAAAACATAGCAGCACAAAGCAGGACCAAAAAACAAAAAACCACATTGCAGTTAGAGGCCTTTTAACCAGTGCAATACCATTTGTCAAAGAAAAATCACAGCAAGACTGTTTAACCCCTTCATAGCCAGGTGTCAGGAAAAAAAAAAAAAAATCATCTTTGAAGACCTCCTTGTTGGGAATTTCACTATGGGAAACAATACATATCGATTGTTAAAACTCATCATGCAGGGGTGAGGAGCAGTGGATAGGAGAGAAAGTATTTGATTTGAAAACTGAATATGGAACAGGTCTCTAAACAAAATGCAGAATATTGGAAAACTTGCCATTTAGATCAAATTAAACTAAATGGTAAAGAGGTGACTAATCCAGAAACCCATCCCCTCATCCAAGTCTGGATACGGAGGAGAGGGATGAAAATAATAAGATGCCTGTATTTACAGAAAGCTTGCCTGCAGTACCAATGCATTTTGTGGTCTGTGCTCATGGTGTAGTCATTTTACAGAGCTAAGAAAACGTGTTTGACATTAAACCCTTCAACCTGCTGGCTGTGAAGAGAATACAAGGTGACTAGGATTGTTTAGGCCAAAAAAAACTTGAGAGAAGTGGTGGTGGTATTGCAAGATTAATAGGGAATTAAAATCTGTATTCAAAAAGTAAATGACATCTTTGGTTACAAGTTTAGACTGTCAAGCTTTCCTTTGGCCTCAATACAAAGACCACTAACAATTTATATACCTCCACCTACTAGGCAGTTTACCAGGGTTTTATTGCAAATCACACTAATAAATGTTATAGCAAACAGGAAGAAAAATAAAAATAAGTGCCAATATTGGTGCAGTATTTATAGATTGGACTCAGTTCAAGAGAAAAATCTATTTTCTAGGCTACCAAGATTGAACTCTGGTTGGGGGTGAGGGGAACGTATGATACATATAAGTGGGCGCTTGACGAACCCACTTAATTTAATAGTTCTCTTCATAGTCAGTGGAGATGAGGAGACACCGTTTTACAAGCCAAAAGGAAGTGTGAGAAAAAAAATAAAAAATTTTGACTTTAAATCCTCTTTCCCTAAGATACATTCATGGAGAAAGGAAGGCAGGGGGGGGGTTGGGGGGTTGGAGAGAGAGACTCAAAAAGCTAATTTGTGCTTGACCTTAAGAAAAGCTAACATAGCCTTGGTAGAGTAAAACAAGTGTAAAAACTTTTCGTTCACAGTTTGTAATTAAATCTTTTTTTCTTGGGCAAACTAGAGATTTGGGAGTGATTAATTTAGCTACTCATAAGAAAAAAGGGAACTGCAATGAAATGGGGGTGCAAGAATGACTGATATCTAGCCGTTCTCAATTGTTGATGGTAACTTGTACTAGGAATAACAAAAAATAAAAAATAAAAAATAAAAAATGAATGCGGGCAGGTAGAAAATAAAAAGGTTAAGCATGTTTAAAAGAACAAAAAAAAATACAGTTGGGAGGAGGACAGATTTTGTACCAGCCCTAATGCCAAATATTGCCTCCCTGCAATAAAAACGCAGAACCACGGCTTTTACAAAAGGGAAGGAGCCGTGAGAAAGCAGCTTAAGGTTGGCTATAACTTCACTCCTACAGACTCTTACAGCTGTACAGGTCCATGAAAACAAGTGCCCAGCCAACAGCCAGCACTACCTCCTGCTTGGCAAGTGTACCCCATTGATGAGAGGCAAAAGTGGAGGGTGGAGTTCCAGCTGCGTTAACAGTGAGAAGTGGTCAGAAGGGATATGGGGGTGGGGGCACCCACTGATGTTATTCTCCGCCATCCATTGAGGATCCAAAGGCCCAAGGACGCCAAGAACGTTCATGTGAGTCTTGGAATAGAAGATGTAATCAATGACACCCTAGAAGATAAAACAAGTCACAGGAAGCAGATTAGTCTCAATTGTCAAACCCTCAAAACAAGAAAAGTGGCTTGGCACAATTTAAAAACCTCAAAATAATTATAAAAAAAAAAAAAGAAGCCAAGAAATCTGTGCCACCAATACCAAACATTAAAACTTGTTACTAAAAACATTAAAGTGCAGGGGCTGATATACACGGTTGATCTGAAGTGTACAGATAGTGAGTGACACTCAGAAAACAGTAAAAGGGGATACATTTCAGCTGTGCAGCTTCCGGTTAAAAAGTGGATTTTTGAAACACAATAAATACACAACAGAAAAGTATTTAGCATTGCGGTATTTTTTCACATTCTGTTTTTGCACTGGTGATAAATATAAAGCAATTAATTAACTAAATTATTGGTCTATTACAAACTTGTCACCATGCACTAAATCGGAGGTTCTCAAACTCGGGGTTCTCAGGACCTCAAACAGCACGTTTTTCCAGGACTCCTCAAGAAATCACAAGTAAAACAATTAGCTACACCAGTGGAACTTTTAAAATAGGTCAGTGAGTAATGAGTACACCTGCTAGGTGACCTGTAAAATGTTGGATCCCGAGTACCCAGAGTTTGACAACCTCTGATTTAGTAAATTGTGACAAGTTTGCAATAGACCAAATAAAATATAAAGCAATTAAGGCAGATTTCTAGGGAATCAGCTTTCATTTAAGGATAACAAACCTAGGCTTAATGTACCTACTCCAACTTTCTATACCAATTACATGACTGACATTTAACCTACAACTTACTTTGAAGTCAAAGGTGTAATTCGTGTAAGGCATTAAGTTGTTTTCATAGGCGCTCCTCAACTGGAAGCCGTGTGTGATTCTTCCATCCGGAGTGCCGTTCTTTCCATTGCAGCTGAAGTTTGTGAGACACTCGTTGTATCGAAGCTCCTTGAAGTCCTTGTGATTGTCAGCTACTCCTCCATTTGTCAAATACTCAACCACACCTAATGCAAACAATTAAAATACACCATAGTTATGAAATGGGCTTCACACATGAGCACTGCAGTTACAAATATCAGTAAAGTCCACTTAAAAAAAAAAAAAAAAAAAGGCCTACTTGGCATCTGTCCAAACCCTCTGGGAGGGAATGTGGGGGGCGAACATGAAATATGTAAGATGCCAGGTACAAACACATGAAGTTCTACCTAGTAGGCACAAGGGTAGAAAAATAATGAAAGAAAAAAAAACGATAAAAAAAATAAATAAAAATTTAAAGTGTAAGGGTACCAAAACAGGAACAATGCTACTTGGCAAATAGCCTGGGCATCCCCATCACTTACAGCAGCAGAGGCCGACTTAAACCGCATGTTCTTTAGGAATGCCACTGTATAAATCTGGCGGTTGGGTGGACAGAAAAAAAAAAAAAAAAAAAATATGGACAGCCAGAAAACACAGAAATTCCTCCCAAAGTTTTGTTGACCTCTTGCTCAAAAACAAGAGGGGGAGGAGCCTTAATATAGGTAGTGCCACCCTTTTATACACTACACAATCTTAAATTTCAGAGGAAAGGTGGATGATTGTCTTTCAAATAGTTCATAAATATAGGAAAGAAAGTAACGTGAAAAAATTGAGCAACCACTACGCAGACTGCTATAGTCTCTACAGATTTTACCTGAATCAGGCAAGGAGTTCAGATCAGCACACAACACAAATGGGATGGAATTGGGATCAGGGGCAGGGCTACCAGGTCGGCTTGCAGCCTTTTCAATAATGCTTTTCAGTTCAGAGACAAACATCATAGTTTGGATAAGCTTGACATCAGAGTACTCTGGGTCCCAATGCATGTGGGCATTTGCTACAATCAGCAGCTGTTTTTCTGCCGAATGATGGGGCTTCATGCCTGAATAGACACAGTGAATAATATGATAATTAGTACATTTTTAACACTATAAACAAGAATTTTAAAGACATTTTGCAGCCCTGTACTATGACAATTTAAAGTATATTTGATTTCATAATACAATAAGATGCTTGTTCAGGGGATAGGCTACATAGCGAATCTCTGTATGGACAAAGATAATGTTCCTCTACACAAAACTAGGGAAAAAAAAAAATTTAGTTAATTGCTTAGTAAATGTAAACTATAGCAAACCTAAGTGATCTCAGGGCCTGATTCAGACCCGGACGCTATTTGCGGCCGGTCATTCCAAAAAAGGGGCCGGCTATTTAAATTGAGTGCTCGCTCTTTGCGGTTTGTTGACGCCTCTATGTCTGAAAACGAACTAAAAAAAAGTGCACTCGCTATTGAGTAAAGACGCCCCTTTGCCGTTCACATCACACGCCATCTACGGTATTTATTAGATTAATCGAGAACATCGAAAGGCATCTGAACTGCTCGCAGTGCTTGTGGTAGGTTTTTCTTACCGCAATCACTGCGAGCAGTTCAGGCCAAAAAGACAACCAAGTGACGTGGTCGATGACGCTCCAATACCAATTATGCACTCCCATTAAAAGCCCTTTTCACCGTTTGGCACGCCTGTGTTCGGATCTCCACTCCCCCGTTTTCAAGACCTTCCCCTGTTACCACCCACAAACGGTACTCTGTCAAATTAGTAGCCCCTCGCTGTTTCGCGAGTGCACGATTTCCGACCGCAATGGCTGGTTTGCGCATGCGCATTACAACCCATATGCATGCGCAGTTGTGCGAACATCGCTCAGAGCGAACGAGCGGCCGCTTACGAGCAGCTCTGAATCAGGCCCTCAGTTTTTAACACATTTATAACATTTACAATAAATAAAAAGCAGTCCATAAAAAGTTGGGTTTATTTTAGATATCAACCCATATCCTGACAAAAAGTGTTAACTACAAAATGTTTGTAGTACTTTCAGCATTGCAATACACAGCAGTATGTATGTGCCTAAAGCAGCACAGCTTAAATAATCACAATGCATTTTCAACCTCAGAAAGCAAACTTGTTCTTATTCCACACAGCAAAGTATGCCTCAGCCCACTGACCGAACCATGACTTTCTGAACTTTCTATGCAGTTGTTGTGTAGACAAGCAGCTTTTGTTACTTTGTAATGTTGATTCAAGTACTTATTAAGGAAACATGAAGTGTCAGTAATTTCAACATGCAACATAGGAGAGTTAGATGAAGACCAATGGGTCACCAGTCAGGTGCATCACCAGGCAGACACTGTAAAAGGCAGCTAGCTAGAAGCTCTCCTATTACTAGCAATTGTACTAGATGGGGAGAAAAGAAAAAAAATATGAGAGAGAGAGAGAGAGAGAGAGAGAGAGAGAGAGAGAGAGAGAGAGAGAGAGAGAGAGACAGAGAGAGACAGACAGAGAGAGACAGAGAGAGAGAGAGAGAGAGAGAGACAGAGAGAGAGAGAGAGAGAGAGAGAGAGACAGACAGACAGAGAGAGAGAGAGAGAGAGAGAGAGAGAGAGAGAGAGAGAGAGAGAGAGAGACGAGAGACAGAGAGAGAGAGAGAGAGAGAGAGAGAGAGAGAGAGAGAGAGAGAGAGAGAGAGAGAGAGATATATATATATATATATATATATATATATATATATATACACACACACAGGACAAGTGCACAACATTGATCATCTTGACGCAATGGCACCTGACAATGGGTGGGATATATTAGGCAGCAAGTGAACAATCTCTTCTCGAACTTTAGTTTTGGAAGCAGAAAAGAAAAATGGGCAAATGTAATGCTGGCCATACACGGGACGATTGATCACACGATTTGGGCAGTTTCTACAGGTTCGACAGACCAATCATTTGAAATTAGTTGTATTTGAGTCTTCTGCGACCCCGATGCGCGTCCCCGCTGTCGTCTAGTTGGATCGCAGATCAGATGGTTTTGCAGAGAGATCTCAACTGATCGTGTGGGAATGGACACACATTATGTGATTGGTCTTATGTGAGATAGTTGC